>VWZT01016771.1:0-34630 GCA_013397055.1 Pachycephala philippinensis | reverse complement strand
GAGGACGGGGACTGCGCTGGCCACTCGTCCCTCAGGGATCCCTCCTCCTCCTCCTCCGAGTCCGTATCTGTGGTCAAAGCGGGTGGGAAGAGCGTTACATCACCGAACGGGGGTTTGGGTGGGTTTTGGGGGGCTTTGGTGTCACCACTGTCCACCCCTGCCCACGTGCTCCATCATAAGCCTCGCGCTCAACAAACACAGAAATTCACACTTCCTTCTTTCCATCACAAATGGACACTCTCCACCTCCTGTCCTCCCTTAAGACAAGATCCAAGGAGTGTTTTTAGCTTGGCAGCAGAAAAATGAGGCAAACATTTCCACTACGAAAATGTCCACCGAGGACACAGCACTGTCAACAAGTGGACCATCAACACGAATTTGTCTTCACTATGGTGATATTCCACACTCTTGACCTAAATCTCCTTTTCTACATGAGCCAGCTCTCGCAGAGGGTTTTCGACACAGGTGGCTGGAGTGAGCCCAGCTGCCAAGAAGGCAGGATGTCTAACTCCAAATGTCTGACTCCAAACACACTGCCCCAGACGCTCCACAGTGTATGCTGCAATGGAGCAGGGACCAAGCCACTCCTCAGTCTGTGAACTGCAGCTTTACAAAGCTGCTAAGCCTCATGGGCAGTGAGAAGTTATCCAGCCATCCCCTCTGGCACCTGATGAGTGGGACAAAAAGCATATGGTACCCCTGGAAGCAATAGAAGTGGGTATTGTCACCTCTCCGCTTGTGGACACACCATCAGCTCCACAACATTACACACATTGTGGCATCACTCCCCAACTCTACTGCGTTGGGTTGTGGAGAGGAAGACATGAAGAATGGCAAGTTTAGGAGGCCCAAAGCCCAAACATGGAAATTATTTTGGACATGTGACTCTTCTTAAAATTTGTGGGAATAAGATGCTCAGTTCACCCTTTGGATCTATGCCCAAAGTTTTCAGGACTCCAGGCAGAAAATCCTGAGGTCAGGAGGCAGAAGGACTTGGCGCCAGTCCCACTTATCCTTCTCCACATGAGCAGCCCACCAGTCATGGGAGGTGCTGCCATATGCTCGACCTGCCTCCCCAAATTCATCATGCCTGAGTGACCAAATGACAGGCTAAGACCCTTCCCTTGAACATGCACACAGCTGAAAAACCAAAGCCGAGCTGTTTCCTCAGTCACAACAATCCTGAGCTGAGACCTGAGCGGCAAAGGGGCACATTCCTACACCAGGAGACTCACTGGACAGTGGTCAGATAGAAGCTCTCTTAGGTCTGGGAGGGAGTTTTTGTTCATGAAACCACAGTACCAAGTGCGAGGGCACTGTAAAAGCTCCCTCTGTCTTGGGCCAAGGCTTCAGCTCCAGCCCATCCTTCCTGTTCCCATTAGCTCCAGAGCTCCCAGTTTAGGAGACACATGTCTGCCCTTGGGAGTGAAGCTCATTCACGAACAGAACTGCTGGGTAGTGTGTACAGCACAATAAGCCAAAGGCTGTGTTCAAGTCCAGTGGACACAATGGCTCCTATTTCGCCATATAAATGGCTAATTTCATACCAAACATTTGTTCCATTGGAGAGTCACTAGCTCATCTTCCCCATTAGTGAAATTTCTAAACTAGTGTTGCACCAAGAGATATATTTGTTATGCACACAAACACCCCATAAAGGTTTTAACATGGCTTTAAATAGCTGCAAGCAAAGGGAAAGATGCGTGTGCAAGTGAGCTGAGACCATTACACAACAGTCTCAGACCATAAACTCTGCCCCAATGTCTGCCTGAACTGTTAAAGACTCTCCTATGTTTGGTTCTACTGTTTTCCCAACACTGTCGGCAGTTCAGATTTTTCCTTCTGTAACGCGGTCAGTTGCTGGAACCTTCACCTCGGGCACACTCTGGGTTCAGAAGTAACAATCACCACACTGATGTGGGGTGGGGACAAACACTGATGAGACAGATGGGAAGGCTCAGCACAGCCAGCCAGGAACCAAGCCATGACACTGAAGGGCAGGAGGATGCTCAGGAACATCAGGCTTCTACTATCCAACAGATTCCATAGCATAATCCTAAAGCCAAGCCCACTGAACTCAACAAGGACTTCAAAAGTCAACCACCTCCTAGAAAAGAGGCTGCACGTGCTCATGTGACAGGTAGAAGGAGAGTGTCTACTCCCACCAAAAGCAAGAACATCGGTCAACTTTTTTTTAAGCATTTTTCCCCACTGATGATGAATACAACACAGGTCAGGAAAAGACACATTGATCGCGGACAGCAAGATGGGCAGACAGCCCATGCTGACCCCAAAGATGCGGGAGCATTCACTGTGAGGAGGAGGTAGGTCACTTCTGACTCATGAGCAAACCCAGACCCATCTGCGAGACCCTTTTCAATAGGCCAGAAACTCCCACCAGAACCCCCTCTACAGACAGAAGAGAGAAAAAAGAGTTTACTTACTATATGAGTAGCTGCTAACTTCAGATATCGCTGGTGAATGGGAAACCTTGAGCTGATTTTTGACTTTTAACCCCACCTCCATCTTCTTCATTTTGGCGGTCACTTTGTTTTTACCTTCCTTGGCTGTTTTCAGTGACAGGCCCAGGTTCTTGGCCAGGCTTTTCTTTTCCTCCTTGCTTGGCAGAGTCTCATGGGCTGGGAGGTACCTGCTGCCACCTCCACTGCTTTTGAGCTTTCCCCCAGAGCTGTCAGCAAACTTGAAGGGGGATTTGAGCTTGTCTTGTTTGGTGAGAGACAGGGCCTTGTCAAGCTTGCTGGCCAGCTGCTCCTGATCTGATGGCACCTTCTTCTTTTTGAGCTTTAACTGCCGAGGTGAAAGGAAGAGACAAGGTGAACACAGAGTAGATACCATGGCAGACCTGAGGGATCTTACTAGCCCTCCAAACTCTCATGCATGTAGTTAATAAAGCCTCAAGGTGATAGTCTTAGCCCCAGTTGCCATAACCCACCATGGTGCTAGGGAGGAAGAAGAGGAAGATGTCAGCAAACAGTACAGTTTTACTGAGAACTACAAAATTGCAAGATTAACTCAGAAAAACTGGATGTTCTTCCAAAAGAAACATGTTCCTAGAACAACTTGCTTTGGAGTACTTTTTTCTCTACACCACCTGGTTTTCAGGGTATGTTTGGGTTGGTTTTACAAGCTTTTCTCTAAATCACAAGGATTAAAAATCTTCTTTACCCAAAACCCAGCCAAATAAACATGGATTTCCACATAATCAACCAGCTCCAGAGGCTGGGATGCCAAAAACCCAAATACCTCTCAGCATGAGCATCACCACCATTGCACTACAGCCAGAGCTGTTACATCCTTTTCAGTATTTTCTTGCTTCTTGAAAAAAGCAAATATATTTCACATGTGCTACAGCTAGATAACAGCAGCTCTAACTCAGTACTTTGCCTGCGTGCGTTTTGGATTTCATCAGCAGCTTAAAGCTCCAGTAAATATCTCACTGCCTCAACAGGAGCAGAAGAAAACTCTGCATTTGAAATAGCAAGGTTGTGCTCCTGTTCCTCCCTTGCTTCAGGAGGCCCGTTCCCCTGTGCTCTCTCAACAGGCAAAGGGGTAAGACAAGCCCTGCTCTGGATTCAGAGCCAGTGCAGCACTGAATGCTCTGGTTGGCTCCAAGGCACTTGACTCTGCTGCCTTCCAAAGATGTTCAACCTCTGTAAGCCAATGTTAGCCCCTCCACTGCACACAATCCTCTCCTGAGGAGCACCTAAACCCATGTGAACTGAAAGCAGACACTGAAAGATCAGGAGTCCAAGCCAACACCAGCAAAGCAGGAAAGAGATGGGTTTTTGGCCCGTGGCTCCATGTTCCCCACGAGGACACTGACCTCATTTGAGAAGCTGGGAGCCGCATCGTGCTCTTCCCAGCTCGGGTTCCTCCCTTTCATCTTGCCACTGCTGCTCTCCACATCCTCGTCCTCCTCCGGGAGGGCCCCTTTGTGCCTCTTCTTCATGCCCTCACCAGTCTCAGAGTCTTCAGAGAGCAACAAGGACTTGCTCAGTCTGCAAGCCAAGCACAGGATGGGTCACGGTGGGCGGGTTTTCCTCCCTGTGATCCCCACCAAGCTCAAAAGTGAGGTTAAATGCCTCCTAAGACAGTGGGGATCCTCAGTGGGAGCCAAGTCCACTGTGAAGTGACCGCAGTTTGGACAAGGTTTTCCACCAAACTGGAGAGCCAAGGAGCCCTTCCTGCACACTCCTGGCCACCAGGACAGATGAGGGTGCCTGAAATCAGAGACCTGCAAGGTGGTCTCTAAAAGGAAGTTCTCGCTGTCTTGGTAACAGCCACCAAAACGTGCCTGATTTGGTACAGAGCAGCAACAGGAAGGACTGACAGCTGAGTTGGCCCTTAAGGTCTTTTCCCACTTCTACTTCCATGGACTCTGTAGGTGCAGAGAGAGACTCCTGAGGCCCAGGGAGGTGCCTCACTGCCCAGACACTTGCTTTGGTTGCTTGGGTACGAGCAAGAGTGGCAAGGAAGTGCCACATGGGGTGACAGGGAGGGACAAAGGCACTGCAAGGACTGGCTCACTCCAGACTCCAAGTCTAGCCCCTTGTGAAAGGCATTTGTGATCTACGTCATTGGACTTGCTTTGGGATTTGGGGGGAAAGGAGAGGGTAAATAAATAAGAAAATAAAATAAAAAATAAAGTAGGTGAGACTATAAGCACATCTTTCCCGGCTCCCCAGCCATCTCCAGTAACTACCTGATGGATGATCAATCAACACCTCAAGATTCCTCCTACCAAGCTTCCATTTCAAGCCCTCATATGCTGTCTCCTTCACACTAAGCCTGCTGGTCAGACCGCCACCACAAAGCCACTGACACGCGGCAGCCTCCTCAGCTTCCAGGCATTTCCCCTCCCTTCTATCCTCTCTGCTGACCTGCACAGACAGCTAAACCAACACCTCAGGACACCGGCTGAGGGTGCAGCTCCATCTCCCACGGCAGCCTGCTCCAGCATTCCTGTGATCCAGGGACATGCACACGCAACACTGCCACACACCCACACATGCAGAGCTCCACCTCCGGACGCCTCCAGCCTGTCCAGCCACCCAAACACAAAGAGCAAAACACGGAGCCATTGAGATGACAGATTTTCAGAAGCGCTGGTCAGTGGGAGCTGGGCACCTGAATCTGATTTGCCATCTTGAAAAGGACATTTGCAAAAATATGGAGCACGCAGGGAGGCAGCTTGGAAATGCCTTCCCGTTGGAGAGGCCATCTGTGGTAGGGTAGATGGTCAACAGTGGTGAGATCCAAACAAGAGCAGCTGGACTCACAAAAGAGAAAAAAGCAGAGTAGAGAATAATCCAGATGCTTGAAAGAGAGATGTCAGGCGAAACCAACTCCCACTGATTCAGGGAACAGAGAGGAAGACAGAAGAAACACAGCAGAAAGGTCCTACAAAGTAGATAACCTGCAATAGCCCTGTCCTTCCCGTTTTTGACACCAACATCCCTGCAGCTGGCTCCACAGCACCTGACTGCACCACCTGCTCTCCTGAAAACACGAGGACGCACTCCCCAACTCCAAAACCTCACCTACAGCTCTCTGCCAGCCGCATCACCTCACAGCTGCTCAACTCCACCTGTCCTACCTGCACCCAGCACCAGACAGTGCTCCGCCTGCAGGGAGGGAGGACACTGGCACGGCATTCCCACCCTAAGGACACACTCACGTTAACAGCAGGCGCTTCCACCGCTGCAGCCAGCGGCCGGCCTGCCAACACAACGAGCCCCCGCTGCATCCGAGATGCTCTCCCCAAGTCAGACCCTGGCACAGTGACCCTGCCGTGTTCCCGTCTTCCCCAAATTCCAGCCTTACTTTCCACTCTTGCTGTCACTCTTCCCTCTCTCCTTAATGGGTGACAGAGCGCTTGATCCAAGTTTCCTCTTCCTGGGCCTTCCAGGGCCTCTTCTCGCCAAGCTTCTACTTTTCTCGTCATGCTTTTCCCTTTAAAAAAACCACACGCTTCACTGTTAACCAAGGCAACAAAAAAAAAAAAACAAAAAAAAGGCAAAGGGAAAAAAAAAAAGGCAAAAGCAAATTTTGCAACCAAAAAGCAAAACCAACAGGGAAAAAATAAAGAAAGTAAATCCAAAAAGAAGAAAAAAGGAAAATAATTAAAAGAAAGCAAGCAAGAACGGGAGCCAACCCAGAACCTTCGCCTGCCACCAAATTGCTAAACTGAGCTGCTGAAGCCAAGGTTGTCTCTAACACAGTCTCCCAGCTGCAGTCACCAGTTACCAGGTTGTCGTGTCACATAGCCTAGGAGTGTGCTGTGCAAAGCTCTGGCGGGATGTACCAGGAGGAGAGGAGAGGAGGCAGGGAGGGATGGAGGGCAGTTTTCTGTCCCGGGCCGAGAGGCAGTGAAAGTGCCCAGCTGGAAGAAAACAAGACTGGGTGAGCAGCCTGTGACTTACTCGGAGTCCCTGCGGCGCTGCAGCTTCACCAGCTCCCGCTGCTTCTCCTTGTAGCGCCGCTGCAGCTCCGCCAGCCTCATCCTGTAGTCCAGCTCCATCGCGTCCATGTTCTCGATGGCCGATTTGATGGAGTACATCTGGGGTGGGGAGGCAAGAGGGGGTCAGGACACGTCCAGGGGGTGCACACTGGGTGCCCTGGCGATGGCCAAGGTGTGCAGCCTGGCAGAAAGCCCTTCGTGCTGACAGGGGAGCAGAGCCCCCTTGCCCACCAGCACAGCCCCAGAGTGGTACCCAAGAAAACCAGCAATGCAAAGATGTTCTGTGGCTCATGCACAGGATGGCATCAGCTCTGAGGGACTGCAACCCTGGAAGAGAGCCTGCAGGATAAAATGCTCTTTTACCTTGTTTAGAAAGACAGATCACAATATATCCTATCTTGGAATACTTACTTGCTCTGTTCAAAATAATTTATCAGTCTCTTCCACAGGGAAGAGTTAGCAAATTAAAAATAAACAAGGAAAAACCCTGCTGCCACTATTTTTATTTATCCTCTGGCCAGAACAGTAACACACAGGTTCCTCTGGCTTCACATTAAAACACCACTTCCAGGGCTGCTAAGGGTCCTGCTGAACCTTGATTCACAAAAACAAGGGAAGAACCTAAACTGCAGCCCACTGACTCCTGTGCAGCCAGGAATGTGACATGAAGGAACAACCAGCTTGTTCTGCTGGATGCAGAGGGGCAGCACGAGCCAGCGTGAGCCCCCAGATTGGGGCTGGGACAGAGAGTTGTGTGAGTGGATGCACTGGGGCTTTCCAGGCTCAGCCACACTAAGAGCTACTTACTGGTTCATCTTTCTTCTGCATCCAGCTGTACTTTTTGTTGGGATTCAGCTCTCGAGGCAGCCGGATGGTTTTCAGACTTTCCATAAAGGGGGTGGAAAGTACTTCCATGAGCATGTGGGTGCTGGCAGCCAGCAAACTCTCCAGCGTTGGCCGGACAGGGAAACTCTCTGGACCTGCTGGGAAGGACAGGAAAAAAAGCTATAGAAGATCACATTCCAAGACTGCTTCTCCAACAGGCATAAGGAGGGGCTGATGGCCCTTTCTGGACCACGGCTGCTCAAGGAGCCCCCCAGCCACCCTTGGCCCTGACCTGAGATCTCCCGTTGTACTCAACCATGGTGTAACTGGCAGTTCCCATCACTTCTCACCTCAGGAAGTTACTGGAAGGTGAGATTCTTTTCAGGACCTGCCAAGCTCTTGGAAAGCGTCATCTGGAGCTACTGGGGCCTCTGGTGCCAAACCCCAACAGACTGTGGACTCAGTGCCTGCCAGAAGGGTGTTACCCTGGCAGCTCTCGGCAACTGGGGCTCCGTTTCCGCTACGCATACCACAAACTGTCTAGACATGGCGAGGGCCTTTGGAAGGGAGAGCAGTACAAAAGCCACACGTAGCTCAGCCTGCTGCAACAAAAACCCTGCTCCAACCCCATGTGAAGTACCAGCCACTCCTACAACTCAGGGCAATGCTCTCCCTGCTGCCTGGCTGAGGCTGCAAGAGATTCCCCCTGTGACTCTGCTCTCTGCCCACATGGAGAGCACAGGGACCATCAGCTGGGAGATCCAGCATGGCCTGGAGCTGACCAGACTCCCCACTCATAACTTACTTTGCATTTCTTGCTTCCGTTTCTCCAGCTCCATCTCTGCAATTTCACTCAGCAAAGTGATCCCTTGCAGGAAGGAGTGCTCCAGGGTCTGGTCAGCTAACACCTCCACCTTCATCTGGGGTGGAGCGACAGTGGTGGTAGTCAACAAGGAATAAGCCTGAGGCATTTCTGCAGCAGCCACCAAAGCGTTCATCCCAGCCAGCGGGTCACCCGGCTTGATGTCCAGATCTGGGATTTGGCAAGTGATTGCCTCTTCTGTGTAGGAAGGGATCTCTGGCCCCTGCTCCCCCTCCTCGGGAGGCAGGCTGGGAAACTCCCTCGCCCGGGGCACATCGGCGCTCTGCAGATCCATGGCTACAGAGGCCTCCTCCCGCTGGGGCGTCAAGTCCATCTCCGGTGGCTCGCTCTCCGCATGCACGAGCAAACCGTCATAGTCCATGTGCATGGAGCAGGTTTCTGCTCCACTCCCGCTCTCTGCCTCAGCCTCTGCTTCTGCAGGACAGGCCACGACCTGGTAAGGAGGTGGGCAGCTCTGGAGGTCTTCCTGGTCCTGCTCCATAGCGCCCAGGGCTTCGCCTTGGTGCAACAGGAGATTGCAATTGTCCACGTTCTGCACTGGGACGGCTGCGGAGGTGGCGATGTTCAGAGTCCCCATGTCCTGCTCACAGATGCCTTCCTGGCTTTCCTCCATCTGCACCTCTGATTTCACCCTCTCTTCCAAGGATTCCTCTTCTGCTGCTGCTGCTTGGATGGGCTCTAGGATTTTGGACGGAGACAGGTGGATGGGCTTGACCTCTGAGGAAAGCTCCATGTGCTCAGAGCCTTCAGCAGGCAGCGGGACATCAGGAGCCAGGCCATCTGCATCAGATGCTGCAGGGGGCTGGAGGAGGTAGGGATAATGTCTTCCAAAGGAGGGAGGCAGGGACTGGAATGGATATCCAGGGGGGATTTCTGCAAGATATCAGAAGGGACAGACTGTGTAGTGGCTGGGTCTCCAAAGCACCTTCTCTCACTAAGGCACAGAGCTGGTTCGCTTTGCTTCCACCATCTCTGGTCTCCTCCTGTTCTCAAGTAATAGCTGCTTTGGGCACCTGTCTCCTGACCAAGCTGCCACATGCAGCAGCACCCCAGAGGTCCCTTCTGCACCTTTCCAGCACTTTCATGCAACTGCAGAGAGATCTGCCTCCTGCATCCTCTCCCACTGGGACTCCAGCCCTGGGAGTACCAACCCAGGCTCAGCCCAAGGGAAGAAGAGAGCCTACAGCCCCAGGCACGCAGGCATCGATCCCAGTCCATCACACCACCCCTGTTCCTGCCCTCTCCCCTGCCTTTTAGAGGAGCTACGTGGTTTTCCCTAGGGGAAGGGACAGAAGCAGGAAAGAGCCAAGGAGAAAAAGGGAGGCAGGCACAAACACAACAGGACTCTGCCAAAGCAGGGCTCTCTTACCTGGGAACAAGGCCTGATATGGACCAGCAGCCTCTTTTTCCAGCTCCAGGTCTTTCTTCTCCACGGTCTCAGGTGCCTCTTCCTTTGGAGGGATGGCAGGGGCAGGGGGTGGAGAGGCGGGGGGCGGGCTGGAAGGATGGGAGCTGGGGGTGGCAGGGTAGGAGTAGGCTGGCTGCGAAGGTGGCTCCTCCATCTTTTGGATCACCTCAGCTTTGAGCACAGACACGGGTGAGGCCCTGGGAGAGAGGGGAGGTGGACTCACAGCCTTGCTGTAGGACGTGGAGGCGCTGGGAGACAGCACAGGTGGTTTTCGGTGCACCAGTCCTGGGGCAGAGGAGGAAAGGCCTGATTTGGCACTGTCCAGGCTCCGTTTTGTCACCTTTTCTTCCATATCCACACGCTGCTCGTTTGCCTTCAACCTCTCCTGTGACAAGAACAGAGCAAAACTCAGCACAACATCTGGAAATGGCACTGATCTACCACCAAGCAAGACCAAAACATGGTCTTGTCAAATACGCACTGGAATAAAACACATGTTCCCCAGTGCAAGACCATTTGAAGACCAGTCTGACAGAGGGTGACACTGCTCTACAATAGCTTCTCCAAAAATTCCCAGCTCCAGGAATCATGAGAAGGATGTCTCAGCTTTCATTTGCATCCAAAGCAAACCATTCCTATTTCCAAGCCTCCAACCTAGCAAGCCCACATGCAAAGGAAGGTTGAAAACCAGAGGACCACTATAAAAATGAATGGGTGTAAAACACCCAGATGAAAGCTCATGACTTCCAAAACCTTTTTGTGAATGGGAGCTGTCTCCAGGAGACGGTGTGACTGCTGCAAGTCCTGCAGCTGCTTCTCTGAGCTGCTCGGGAGGTTTGTTTGGAGGTGAGCAGGAACGAAACCACTCAGCTATGCAGAGACATCCCTAGGGGAGGAATCCAGGTCACGCTGCTGCTGCCGGGCAGCTCTCCTGACAGTACTGCTCAATGGCTCTACACCAAACCCCTCCAAAACCCACTCGAACTGCAGGATACACCAAATGCTTCATATCCCAGGGACCAGGGCAGGATCACTCAATGCATCCATACTCTTGAGACACACTTGCCACACAGGCACAGATGCATTTTCTCCCCAGACACTCCAACTTCAGGCTCGTTTCACGGCGAAGCAAGTTCTTGAAAACATACCACGAGCTGGGCACTCCTCTGCAGCTCCATGGCGTGGGCTGCTTGCTGCTGCAGGATGTACAGCTCATGCTGCCGCAGCAGCTGCTGATGGGAGAGGAGCTGGAGCTGGTGAGCGTGCTGGAGGGAGCTCCTGGTCGGGGGGTACATAGCGGGCCACAGGGGGGGTGCCCGGTCCATCAGCTCCGCTGCGGAATGAGCAGAGATGCAGTCAGGGAGGCAGCAGGGTAAGGATGGACAAAGGATTCAGGATCACTCAGGGAAACAGTCTCTACAGTCCCAGAGTGTGGGGGATGCCAAACACTGGGCTACGCAGAAATACAACCAGAAATCAGAGGGGAAAGGGTGCCGTGCTCCCCTTGGCAGCCTCAGTCCCACCACTCCTGTGCCCTAGGGCCATCAGACTTGCTTTGCTCTCCAGGCACCCTAGGTTTGACTGTCCATGGCTGAGCCTATGAGTAGATTCTCCTAACCAAGGATCAAACTCTGCAGGGGATGAAGAGCTGCTGCTAAAGATGACACATTTCCATCTCCAAAACACACCTAATGAGAGGCCTGCTCACACCCACCCTACAGCTGTGGCTGCTGGTCCCCACAGGTATGTATGCTCCTCTCTGGCCCTCTCCAGAGTCTTGTTTTCCCCACAGCTGTCAAAGAATGGTCCTCAGGGACACGCTCACATCCTTACCAAAGTGTGGCAAGTGCTCGCTGGGGATCACAACAAGCTGCCCCGATTGCGGATCTCTGGCAAACTGGTAGGCAGAAGGGAGAGCTCCCCCCATGGCAGGAGGGAAGCCTGGAGTCATGCCCTGGTGCAGGGAAGGGTGACCAAGTCCTGGAAGAAAAAACACCGAAGTCACAACTCAGGGGATGCCGACAGCTCCTACCCACACAAGAAGTCATCTACTGCTCTGAAATGCCTCCTTCCCTTTTCCCTGTGCTCCTCAAACAGCCTCACTGGGCTGCAGCAACTCTTTTCCCTGTATTTCATCGGTGTGAACACCCCATGACACCGCTCCCTGCCAGGGCACTCACCGTAGGGATGGCCAGCCAGCCACATGGAGGGGCTCCCTGTCCTGGGGAGCCAGGGGTGGGCTGCCAAGTGCGAAGCCGGGTCTGCAGACCAGCGCCCGGAGCCCGCCAGGGCTGGGCCTCCCGTCACCATGAGGTTGGAGTTCAAACCGTTCGTGGCGCAGCTGGAGGGGTGTATTCGGGCAAAATCTGCCAGCTCCTTGCTTTCTCTGGGGATGGAGGAGGCAAAAGAGAGAGAGTGAGAGAGGGTCCACGTGATGCAGGAGCCCAGGAGTACAGACCAGCCTGCAGAACGAGTATTTGCAAACCAGGGTCAGGTCAGAAGGAGAGCTGTGATGGAGGTGTCATGTCTAGAATAAAACATTCCATCTCTCCAGCTCTTTGGACCAGGCATGGATTTGCAGCTGTCTATTTGGATTGCTCTGCTGAGGACTCAGGATCTGCCTATAGCCCCGTGTACCCCACCCAGCACCCCTCTCCGCACCAGTTTGGTGCCAGCACCTACACCAGGATGGACGCAATCCTGTTTCCTCTCCGGACAGGCTGTCCCTGAGCTCAGCTCGTGACACTACGGCAAAAGACCTCACCTCCCTCCAACCCTCACCTGAGCAGCTTCTCCTGGTCCCGCTCCAAGCGCCCTGCCAGGAGGTGGCTGTCCCTGTGGCGGCTCCTCTCGTCCCCACAGTCATCTTCGGAGCGTCCGTGCCCTAAGAGACAACCCAGCACCATCAGGCAGGAGAAATGGTCTGGAAAAAGCTGTCCCCTCTCCTCTGGGCATGGAGGAGCAGCATCTGGGAGCCAGTACACCCAAACACCAGTGTCCCCAAGGATGTTGCAGGTTCAAATCCTGAAAGACCAGGCAAGGCTCTCTGTGTGATCAAGATATTCTCACTAAAGCAATATTCTCCTGGTAGCACCCAAGTGAGTATGTTCTGAGGTTCATGTCTCCAAGACATCAAGGGACTACTTGCCAGGCCAGGCTGGTCTCCCAGGACAGCACAGCCACCAGCCTAGGAGCAACAGGACCAAAGGGGCCTCTGTGTTGAACAACAGTGGCAGATTTGCCATCCCAGAAAGAGCCAGGATGCAGCTAAATCCTGCATCAAACCACACAGTCCTGCTTAGCACATCTCAGGGAAGGAAAGGATTTTTATCTCTGCACGTTCTGAAGCACCTTCTGATCTCGTAAATCAGTCTGGGAGCACTGGGTATGCTCTGAATCCCTGTCCTCCTGCAACAGGCAGAACCAACAATACAAACCCTCACAAAACCAGCGCGCTCCACTCAACAATTCCACCCATTAGCAGGAATCTGCATCCCCCCGAGACATGCAACAAGAAAGGGTCTGATGAGGCAGGGACACATATGGCAGATGAGGGCAGGAATCCAAAAAGGGGGGCTGGATGTTTGGCTGGAGAAACCACTTGTCCACAATCGGAACAGCTCTTGCAAATACAGCCTGGCACGGTA
The DNA here is from genome assembly GCA_013397055.1 of Pachycephala philippinensis. Lineage (NCBI taxonomy): Eukaryota > Metazoa > Chordata > Aves > Passeriformes > Pachycephala > Pachycephala philippinensis. Next base: position 21,386 of record VWZT01016771.1, on the reverse strand, counting down.
GCAGCTGCATCTGCGAGAGGTTAGGAGGCACCTTCACAGGAGCGAGCAGCAGAGCCTTGCTTGGTTCTGCCAGGACTAGGTATTGGGGCCACGCTTCCCTTGAACCAAAGTCTTCACTCCAGCTGCCTGATTTGAAGCTTGCTTTTCCCTAGTTTTTTTTCCCTAGCTTCTTTCTTGCATACTCATTTTCACACAATTCCCTGTTGCCCCTCTCCGCACTATGCTTTGGTGATATGATCCACTCCTAAATCCCAGCCCTGCTTGCAGTGAGCACCCAGCCTCGCAGGACTGCACCCCAGCAGCCCTTCCCAGGGTCCTCATTCTCCTGTCTGGATACAGTTTGGCACATGGGAAAACATCTCAGAACATCAAGTCTATTCTGCTGACAGGCACTATTTTCAAGGAGAGCTCTAGTGTGTATTTCCACAAACCTGGACAGCCCATGGGTTTTTTGCTGTCAAGTCTCCAATTCCCTCAGCTTTTACTGTCAGAAGGAATCCAGGAACAAGACAACATCTCTCCCAGCTCCTTTCCCCAAGGCTCCTTCCATGGGCTCCAGGCAGAAAACAAAGATGCTTTAAAACCTGGCACACAGCTCTCCCTCCCGAAGGACTTTCCAGGGTCACCACATCTCCCTCACAGCCTGCCAGGACACCACGTGCAGCCCAACCAGCCCCACGTCCCCAACCAGCCCCTCCTCGACTCACTGAATGATGCCCAAACATCTTCCACTGCCTCTCTGCCAGCATTCCCTTTCCACACCCTAGCCTGGGTCTTCCCCCTTTGGATTCTTTTCCCCAATTCTTTCACCCAGCTGTCTCTGTGGTGTCGAGCAATATGGAGCAATTCCTTGGAGAGCTCACAGCCTCCCTCCCTTCCTTGGCATAAGGTGAGTTAACCCCCACCCCCCACTCTTTCACTAGAAAAGCATTATTTTGTTATTTTATCATCGCTCCTCCCTCTCCCATCCACACCCCTCGCGCTCCATTATTTCTAGACAAGTTTATCATCTTTTTTTCCACCCCCCGTCCAAACACACACACTGAAGGACCTCTAATTCCCGCCCAGCCTCCATCCCACCAACAGGACAGTCCCTTTTCTGGACAGAACGAGGATTGTCCAGACAGTGAATGATCATTCTGTCTATATATATGAACATGACGCACGGACTGCATAGAAAAATTCAATCAGTTATGCATGGAGGAAAGGCTTAGGTCCGTTCCCTTGACAACCAATGCCCAGTACTAAATACTTGCATTTTACTTGCCAAATACTACAGATTAGCCAACTAAAGCCTGCTTTCTCCTTCTTAAAAGGTCTAAACATTCAAGCACCGTCCACTCAGCGCAAGCAAGCTAATGTTATTAGACGAATATCTCCTGGCACACAAAGGGGGGGCAGCATTTGGGGGGCGAGAGGAGGAGAAAAGCAGTCTTGTTTTCTGTCTGAAAGCCAACTGCATCACTTAGCAACGAGCCCAGAGGCCTGCCAGAATTCAACCCTTGTTTGCAGCCTTTTAGTTCGGCTCAGTAAATTACATTTAGCGCAAGCTGGGAGCGTCTGGGACGATTGAACGGCTGAACAAACAGCTCCCTGTGCTGCCCACGAGGTCCTCGGCCGGCTCCCGCCCGGCTGTGGGGAGGGCACTGGGAGGCGATGGGAATGGGGAGAGGGGCTGCTGCCTGAGGGAAACCGCTTCTTGCCACTGAGGTTTGGGAGAGGCGGGCAAAAGCAGAAAAACGGGGAAGACAAGGGCTAAAAATGGAGAGCCAACCATTGCTCGCCAGCCGCTCGCTTTGGCATCACTCCTTGGCACACCAAGGCCCCGTGCTGGGCAGTCCCCGGGTGTTCTCTTGCTACGCAAGCCAAGCAGAGAACCAAAATCTCTCTGGTGCCATCCCCCTCCTGCCAGCATCACAGCTTAAATCAAAACCATGAGATTACAACACCAGCACAAAGCTGGTTTGAGAGGCTTCTCTGTCACTCCCTTTGCTAATGGATCAAACTCATGGTGCGGGATTGTCCTCAGAGGTAGCCAGAGGGATTGGAAGTGGGGACAGGGGACTGACTACCTCTTGCACAGGGGGTCTTGCTTCCCACTGTGGTTTACAACATGTCCTTGGCTGCCAAGGGAGGCAAAGGGAGCTGAGGATGCCAAACTCAGTTCATGGCATGCAGCCTGCACTGGGTGGCTGCTCTTCCCAGGGAACGGATCCTCCAGAGAAGCCCTGAGACAAGCCCTAGGGAGCCTACCTTTGATGCTGCTGAGAGACAGCGAGCGATCCCGGTCTGCCAAGCTGGGCCCCAGTTTGCTGCTGCTGCTGCTGCTGCTGTTGTCCTTCTGCCGGGCCACAGCCACAGCGATGCCAACAGGCAAGTGCCTCACCTCCACCTCGCCCTGGGAGCCGATGCTCTCACGGCCGAAGGATTTGGCACTCTCGGGTCTCTCAGGGTCCCTCTTTAGCTGCTTTGCAGGCTGCTGCAGCAGCAGCTGCTGCACCTTGGAGGCTCCCAGCTGCGCAGAGTCCAACTTCACGTTGCCCAAACCCCCGAAGGGGCTCTTCTTGCCACAGCTCTGCCGGGACGCCGTCTCCTTGGCAAAGCTGCCGCTGTACTTGATGAGGCTCTGCATGGCCGAGCCTTCGCCGTGCGAGGCGGGGTGCAGGACATCTGCAGCACCCCGCGAGCCCACCACCGAGGAGCGCGGCAAACCGCTGGGGTCAAGGTAGACCTTCTTGGCTTCCTCCTCCACCCGGCTGACGTGGTTGTGCTGCGCGGCCAGCACCGCCATCTGCGTGGTGGCAAAGTTGCCCATCTCAAAGGGCTTCCACTTCTGCTCCGGCGGTTTCAGCTGACCGTGGTCCAGGTGCTGCCTGGAAGAGTCCAAAGTGCCATAGACCTTTGCTGCTTCTTTGGAGCTGGATCGCTGGAAGCGGTCCCGCTCGCAGGGGCGATGCTCTGCCTCTGGACTCGGCTTCAGCAAATCCTTGGAGGCCAGGAACTCCCTGCTCTCCGGAGAGCCCAGCCCCGGCCGGTTGAGGAAGGGCTCTGAAGTGACCTGTCTCTTCAGTGCCATGGAGTTCGTCCTGATCACCGAACCCTTCTCTCTCAGAACCTCCATCCTTTTGGCATCACTGTGACAAGAAAAGTCCTGGGACAAGAGTGTGCGGGAGGTATCTGCAAGGCACCGCTCCGTGGGTGACTGCAGCACCCCCACCTTGCCAAGGTCCTTGTCCTTCCCCTTGTTGTCACGGGCCTGGGAGGCGATTTGGATGGGCCCGCTCCTCTCGTCGTAGGCTTCGACCGAAGGCACGAAGGTGGGGGCGATGACTTTGTGCTCCCTCCCCAGCTCCTTGGCCGGCGGGAAGATGGTGTACATGCTGGAATGGACGGGCTGCGGAGGGAATGTTGTGGCCGGCGTCATCTTCCCCGTCTGCGAGGGGTGTGGGGATGGACAGCTACAGGAGACGTGCAAAGCGCCCACGGAGGGCAGGAGGGGCTCTCCCCGCTTCAGCCGCTCCGCGTGGGCGTGCGCAGAAGGCCTCATGTTCTCATCGTGCCGAGCGGGATCCTTGGCACAGCGGTCCTGCTCGGCACCCAGGACCTTCAGCATGGGGTCCCCGCCGCCGTTGCAGTTGCTGAGGGAAGAGCTCTGCAGCGGGTTCTTGGACTTGGGTTCCCCACTGCCTGCGCCCCGATTTGGCATGTGCTCGGCCAGGAACGGCGAGAGACGCTCGCCGACCTTCACCGCCTTCTCCACCACACTCACTTTCCGGTCGCTGTCGGGCTTGGTGTCCTGTGTGAGGTCGACCACACTGCGGGGTCGGGGCTCCTCCTTCGGCTTGCTCTCCTTCTTGGCAAAGGGCAGGGACAGATCGCTCCGGCATGCCCGCTCCTTCCCACCGGCTTCTTTCAGGCCTTCTTTCGAGCTCTTGTGCAGCTGCCCAAGGTCCTTTTCCCGGAGCAAAGTGCTCGACGTGTGGCTGCCCACGGTCCTTGAGAGGGGAGGCTGTGGGTGCAAAGCGGACTGGCCCGCATGGCTGGACAGGTAGAATCCATCTGGAGAGTAAAAGCAACCAAAATTATCACAGGCTTCCAACCCCTTCAGTCCTACACAGAGACAGGCAAGAGGTGGCAAACCAGGAAAGAACCGATTTCAAGGATGCCTTAAACAGAAATGCCAAGGGCAAAGGAGACCAAGCAGGTTCCTCCATGTGGGATACAAGACAGCCCTGACTCTGATGCACACTGGGGTTTCAAGGAGGCACCTGGCCAGCTTTCCTACAGGACAGGCACATCCAAAACCTTGGTACTGCTCTACCCAGAAAACATCCCCAGCTGATCACCCAAGGGGAGTCCTGCTCTTCACCTCCAACACTCCAGCATCCAGCAACTCCAGCAGCCAAAGAAGCCCAAAGGACAGGGTAAGTACCCAGGGGTGACCGATGGGAAGGGCACACGGGGTCCCAGACTCACCTTTCTGCGACTCAAAGAGGCTGTGCTGTCCCAGCTGGGCCAGGAGCGGACTGCCAGCACTGGGAGGTTCGAGGTGGCTCAGGGGAATGTACGATGGGTAGAGACCGTTAGGCAGATGGGAAAAGCCTGCAGGAAACGGGAAACAGAAGAGGGAAACATGTTTTATCCCAAGCAGCACGCTGCCTTGGAACGAGCCCCGCAGGAGCACAGACTGTTGTGGCTGTCGGTCCCTCACACGCCAGGAGCAGCGGCGGCGGCGGCGGGGACACACGGGGTGACACACAGCACACACAGCCCAGGGTGGGGACCGCTGCTCGGGGACCCCACTTCAGGTACTGACCCCCCACTGCGGGTCCCCCAGCTCACCCCAGGCACCTCTGCGGGGCTCCAACTCTGCAGCAAATGGAGTGTGCTGCTTCCTGAGCACAGCCTGACACCTGAAGGCTCAGTGACCAAACCACCAGGCTGATAAGATGTTTTATCACAAGTACAGCGACCTATGGGTGAGGGCACTCCCCAGCGTGCTTCCAGAGCTGTGATAAGACCTTCTTGCCAGCACAGCTTTGCCAACACAGCTCATCCCCGTTGCAGGTGCCCAGCACTGGGTACAGGATTTGGGAAAACACGAGAGCATCCTCCAGAGCAGCTCACAAAAGTACAGTTTCACGTATCCAAATCCAGCATCTTATCCCAGAGGAAGGCAAAACAGAGGAGAAAGTGTGACAACCATCCACGAGCTGATATGAAAGCAGCATATCCCCACGACCCTGCTGCCAGTGGTCTGGATGTCCTGGACACTGGGTCCCCAGCAACACCCTCATGCAAATTGTCATCATCAGCGTTTCCTCAGTGAATACAATCACCATAATAGTGGTAATAACACCCACTGTTGGCCACAGGCAGCAATTCCTCTCCAACACTGCCACCAAACGACACCCGCGCAACACTACAAACCCAACCCTCCGTCAGAACCAGCATCCCAGTCCATGCCATAATTTAAAAACTGAGTAAAAGCCATCAGGAGAATCTGAAGGAGCCAGTCAGGTCCTCCGCAGCCCTCCTCCCTTCTCCTCAGCCTCCATTAGCAACCAATGTCCCCCAAAATTCAACAACCCCACTGAAAGCAACCAGGCAACAAGTTTGTCAAGAGTCCAGCATCCAACTGGCTCAAAACAACATCACACCAAAACCCAAGGGGAGACAGAGAAGTTCAGTCCCCGAAGCTGCACGTGGAGCACCATCTGCGAGAGCTAGTCAATATTTCACATTATTTAGACAGCCAGGATCTCTTTCGCGTACATGTTTGCATCCCGGCATATGTGCCTCACCGACGCGGTGCTCCGCGCAGCTCCTGGCCCGCATCCATCGCCCGACAGATCCCAGCGGCATCACCCGCACACGCCAACCCTCCAGCAGCAGGACCAGGGGAGCTGCTGTGCCCCTGCAGTTCAGCACCGAGCCCCTTCCCAGCAGGTAAAACCTGCTGTTTAACCTTGAGCACGCTGCTGCAAAGGCACTGAGCGTCCACGCCTCTCCTTGGTAACCCCAAAACCTCCACAATGAAGCATTTCCAAACACCTTTTCTTACTCCAGAGCTGGAGAGAGCTGGGTAGAACCCAGGAGCACACACCCCGGCTTAGCTGTGAGCAGCTCCTCTCCACACCGTGTTTGTCTCGGCCGTGTCACAGTCACTGCTCCAGCGCGGCTGGGCTGGCAACGAGCCAGCATCTGGAGCAGGAGCGACACATTTCCAAGGGAACGTGAGTCCCATCTGGCAGAGCACATGGTTGCAGCATGGCAAAGCCCCTGGAGCACCCCATGCCACACCAGCCCGGAGGCTCTGGCCGCAGAAGTCCCCACATGAGCCCCTTCTCCCAGCCAGACGTCAATCCCAGCTGCAGCTGCTCCAGCAGGAGGAAACACCAGCACGGGGATCATGAGGAGACACATCCCATGCTGCAGACACCACTGTGCACAGATGCCAGTGGCATGTTCCCACTTGCATGTGGTGCCAGGACATGAGGCCACCTGCAGGGCTCCAGGGAAGGGACACACTCCAGCACTGCCACCCAGCACAGGGACACCTGCACACAGCTTAAGCTACTGGTACCCAAAGAGGCATTTTGGTACCAGTTACATCTCTGGTGCTATGAGGGCAGCTCCTTGCTTTTGGCATCACATCCCGCCCAGGGATAACACAGGCTCAGTCCCAGCCTCAAATGTTCTGGGGCTTCCTAACCAGTCAGCGTCACTGCATCCTGCTACAGTGACCCAGCCTCAGCTCGGAGCTGCAGCAGTAGGAAGAGGAATAGGAAGTGTCCAAGCTGGGAACAGGTTCAGATGGACATGTTAGGAGCCCTGCCGGGCAGTGTCACCATGCCAGCTGGGAAACAGCAACAGAACTGAACTGATGCCACCTGCCAAGCCCCAAAGCCACCTCACACCAGGCAGCCCTTCCCAGTAACTTCCAGAAGCCCACAACAGCAGTGCTGCTCCTTGGAGAGGCACAAGCCCAGCACAGGAGCTCAAAGCACATTCCAAAGTTTTGCAGGTGTAGAAACTGAGGCACAGGCAGGTGCAATGGCTTGGTGCATCATGCAGCTGACCAGCAGCAAAACCAGAGAACCACTTGAACTCCAGCCTCGGGTCTACCAGCGACACTGTTTTCCCTTGCAAAGTGCCTGAAGAAGCTGCACAGGCTGTATTTACCTGGCTTGTTCCCTGCCAGGAACCAGAGCCGGAGTAGGGAGGAGGAACCCGAACCACAGCTTTCCTGGGGATGAACCCAATGCAAATCCAACCTCAAGGCACTGCCAGAGCATCCCTTCCTCCGTACGGCCCTCCAGCAGCCACGCTGACAGGCTGGTGTAAGACTCGCACGCAGCCCAAAACCTGCTGCCCCAGTGCCCTGGGCAGGACCTGGAGGTGAAGCTGCTCCTCCATGCGCTCAGGAGCTGCACTCGCAGGAGGCGGCCGCGGGTGAGTCGCTGCCTCCTTGAATCTCCGTGCCAGAAAGCGATGCCAAGGGGAGAAACTCTAACGCAGTGAGCAACGCACAGCTCACCCCAACCATGGGCTTCTGCCAGGAGAAAGGGAGGGGAAAAGGGGAAACCACAACCATCTCCATCTGCCTGGGGCCAGAGCGTTTGCTGAACCAGCACAAGATCCGCTTTGCCCAGGGACATGCCGACAGGTCTCAGCAGGCTGAGCCACGCTCCTCCAGTCGATTGCTTGCCCAGAGGCGGTCTGGCACCACAGCACAGGCAAGGAGGTGCGAGTTGGCAACACTGCCAAGCCCAGACTGGCTGTGCCCCCCTTCCCTGCCAAGTTACACCACGCCAAACACATGCATGTGCCCATTAGCTCAGCCTCTGACCGCCTGGAAAAGGCACCACCAACACTTATCTCATGCCAGCAGGGACACACATGATCCAAAACAGCCCAGCTCTGAGGGTAAAATGGTTCAGAGCACAGACATCGTCCCTTGAACCACCTTATCCCTATAGCCAGCAGCCAAAATGCAACCCCTGTGATGCTCTAGTTGCTGCAGTAGATGAGCACACCTGTCCTCCTCCTTCCCAGCTCCAAGATTATAAAACATACCTGTTTTGCACAATTGAGACATAAATCACTAAGGGCTGTTATTAAAGGAACTTGGCAGGTGCAGATGTGTCAGCCCACTTGAAAACATCTTCTTCATCTTTGCTCAGCTCTCCAAAATGGCACGGGTTCGGGGGAAAAGGTACGGCTGCGGGTGACTCACCACCGAGAGGGGATGTGACCGATGAGGAGATGAGATAGCAGCGACCGCACAAACCACACACAAAACGTCTGGAGGCCGGAGGTCGCGCTGGGGGAAGTGGGAGGGAAACAGACCCCACGTGCTCACCCGCTTGGGGTTGAGCCAAAGGTCCCTGTGAGGAGGGAGCCGACAGAAAGTACTGCCAGGCAGAGCTGGGGAAAGAGGGCGGGCAGCCATTCCCTCAGCAGAGGGGGCTGCCACTGGTCACCCTGAGTTTTAAACCTGTGGGACTCTCTCCAACTTGGCCCCTAACACATCAAGCCTAAAATCCAGTCCCAGCTGGACAAGTCGGTCAAGCCTGGGTTGTTAAACAGACAGAAAGGAGGAGGGCATGCTGGAGGCAACATGCTGGAACTAACATTATCTGCCCCATGGACACAGCTCTGGCCAATGAGCCAGGCTACACGCCTGAGGTGACAAGGGTGTGTGCCAGCACTGGGAAAGCTGCTCCATCCTTCCTCGGCTGTAGGTGACTGGCTGGCACCTTCAGCATCTCCATGCTGCCCTCCACACTGGCTGCCAACCTGCCGCAGAGGGGACAGCTCACTTGGACACCCATGAAGGGTCAAGGGCAGCAAGTGGGAGCAACACGGAGACACCTCAGTGGGGAATTCACTCTCCCAGTCTGGTTCCATGTTTCCAAACTAACCAAGAGCACCAACACACCAGAGAGAAGCAGCATCCACAAAGCCTCTGCTCATGCCTTGGGACAGCTTTCCAGTTGGAAAAGACCTTTACTCAAGTCCAGCACAGCTGGACAGCCCTGGTGGCTGGCATGGCATAACAGGTGGCCACGTGTACTGCTGGCTGCAAAGCACACCCTGAAGCTGCACACCGGACACAAGCCATCCTCGCCTGAGAAGCCACAGCCCTGGCACCGGAAGATCAGTGGCCTCCAGCACCCCAGGAGAAGTGAAGTAACTCTCCCCCATCAGCCCCATCTGCCCGTTACACGTTTCTGCCACTTATGAAACATTTCCAACCGCAGGCATCTCGCCCCATCCTTCCCGACCATGATGTATGGACACACTGCAAGGACTCAGGCTGGCACCACGCAGTGCTCTGCAAGGGGCTGTGGCCACAGAAGAGCCTGAGCTATAAAGCCTGGCCCCTTGGACCCTCCAGTCTGAGCCCAGCAGGGCTGGGAAACACAGCAGCAAAGATTTGGGTTTATTTCCATGGGATGTTTTGAACTCTGGGCACTCAAGGGAGATTTGCAGCCTGGCTGCAGCCAAGTTCTCAGCTGGCTGCTGGGCGCACAGAGCAGGAGCTGCAGCCGCCCTCGGCCGGGAGCACAATCACCTCTTCCGGCTCGCAGTGCCTCGCAGGCAGCCAACTGGGACAACAGTCCACGCCACAAACAGCTGGATAAACGCTTACGTCCTCCCTGGTAGGGAGGGAGGGGAGGAAAGCAGGGAAGGTCCAAGCACAGCGAGCACCTTCCCACCACCGGCAGGACGGACACCACACCAGCTGCCTGTGCTTACCATCATCGGCGCAGCCCTGATCCTCTCCCTGCAGAAGCAGCAGATTCCCAGAGACGACTCTTTCAGGGCTCTCTCTCCAGCACACACCTCCCCATCTCTGCCCCGCGCAGCTCGGCGAGGCACGGCCGCAGCTATTCCTCAGGCACACATTTATGGCTGCAAACAGCTGCAAGCCGGAGTGCTGACAGTGTAAATCTTTGCCACCTCCTCCCCTGCCTGCCAGGGCAGCTCCAGTGACACCCGAGGCACCGAAGCCGCTTTGACTCTGTGCCATGCACGAGACACCAGCGATACGAGCCCCTGAACATGCCAGGCTGAAACCAAAGCTCCCGGATCAGATGTGCCCGGACTCCAGCGGCGGCTGGTCCCTATCCCTGTCCCCAGCAGCCCCAAGCTGCTGTCACAACCCAACACTCTCCACGCCAAAAACCGCCCCAAAAGCCATATTTACACCCCATGCCACGGGACTGGCAGTAGCTTCAAAGCCCTAATTTACAGCCTCAATTCTCTGCATCCCCTGAAAGCCTTCGATCCCATCCCCGGGATCCAGAACAGCCAGGGCAATTTAACTCCCCATTTAATCTTCTAAGGGCCCTGGCGAGCTCAGAGACAGCATCCTCCGGTGGGGGGTCCACACTCCCAGCCTTTGCTGGCTTGAACAGCGCTGCACCGCTTTCCTACAGCTGCAAAAATCACTACCTTAAAAGCCAAGGCGAGTTCTCCCTCCAGCTCAGTACAGCTCTCTATTGTTTCTTTTAATTTTATTTTATTCCACATGAGAATCTGTGTCCCGGCTGCTTTATTTTTAAGTGGCTCTTGCTCAATATTTACTATCGCTCGCAGCTGCGTCAGCACAGGAACACTGCGCGCTCGCGCCAGGTTTCCGACCGGCCCTCCCGCAGCCATTCCCCCCCTGCCGATGCCGTGCCATGATTGTCCTGCCGTGTCACCCCCGTGGTGAATCACCAGCCCCCCACAGCCACAGGACACCGAAGGGCAGGGTGTGAGCACAGGGCATGGGGGGGTTCCCTGCTTCCATGGAAATAAATACCATCAGGCCGAGCCCTGCCGCTCACCTCCTCCTCACCCAGGAGCTGGAACAGCCCCAACAGCCTGGAGACGGCAGAGGAGGAGAAAATGGGAAGTGGCTGGAAGGGCTCAAGGGAGTGGTGCTTACGCCTGGTTCTGCCCCAACGTCCTGCAGACTTAGTTTCCACCGTGCAACAAAACAAAGGTAATCCAAGATATGCCAGTGCCTCAGGAAAAGGACACCAACAGGACACCCTGAAGATCCCCCACAAGATCACCCTGCAGCTCCCCATTAACAGCATCTCCATGGGGACAGCAAGAAGCCACCTGGGTGGGGACATGAATTGCTCTGGCAGAATGAAGGTGGCTTCTCCTCATGCTGGAGGAGCCAGGATAGAAACCATCCCAGTGGGATTCTTGATATGATGCACAGCCAGTTCACTCAGCCTGAAACACGGGGTCTGGGAAGCACCGATCCAGTCCCACGCTAATCCCGACACTCAAACCAGTCTCAGCACTCCTGGGTCACTGCCAGCTGCTACAGCAGAAGCTTCTCCCACATGCCCCCAGCCTGAAATCCCCCACCACGTCGGATGTCTCTCCTTTTCCGCTGGCATAATTAAACCTGACACCCCAACAGGGGTCCACCAAAACCTCCAGGCTCTCACTACACAACCACACAGCTCTCCTCAAACAGCAAGGAGCAACTCGGTGGGGTTTTCAGCTCCACATTTACTAAAATGCTGTATGGAAATTGAAAAAATAATAATTTAAACTCTCAAACTGATTAGCAAAATCCCCAGGAATGCGGAACCTGGCTGCTAGATTGCAGTCTCGCCTTCCTCTCCTGATCTTCTAGGACAGCATCAAAATGTCTTTGCTCTGGTTCATCCTTCAGGATGTTGAAGATTCTTCAACCACTGGTGTCCAGCACAGGGGTTCTGTGGGTGACTCTGCTCCTGGCACCGGGTGCACACTTTCAGTACAGGTGCTTCCCCTCCCTCCTAAGCACAGAAATTTAACCCATCCCATTTTTAAAAATTGTATTATTTTTCAAATCACCCAAACTCAGTGCAGAAGACGATACAAACAAGTGAGCTCCCCCATCCCAGTCCTGCCCACACATTTAACCCAGCACCACCCACGCACTGTCCCGTGCCTTCATTAGAAAAGAGCTCGTTACTCTTCACTGCCAGAGCCCAGAGAGCTGCAGGAGCTCGGTGGGGGAGGTTATTGTGGGATGGCACTGGTGCTGGTCCCCACATCACCTGCACCGAGTGCCTGCCAGCAGCAATTAAATCAGCCTTCAAAGAGAGATCCCAGCTTTCCCAGCACCATTAGCCGTGCCCTGGAGGGAACACGGTCTATTTTCAGCCACAATGACTTAAGATCAGGTCACCAGCAGGTTAAATGGGACTGTGCAGCATCATCTCCCTGCCCTCCCATTGAGAAATTAAACACCGCTGTGTGACGGGCAGAAGCAGCCCTGGACACACACCAGGTGCCCACAGAAAGGTAAATGCCACCTGCCTGCTCCTCTCCTCTGCTCCCCATCGCTGGCGATGGACACCCACTGCCCTGGCTGCCCTCCCTCTGCATGGGGTGGTGGGTGGGGGTTCACTGCAGGATCACCCCTGGGTTCCTCCCTGCCTGTCCTCTTGTCCAGCACAGTGACAGCTCATGTCCAGAATGGTCCCCATAAAGCCCAAGGCCAGGAGTGCTGGAAGCAGCTTCACCACCCCCCCATCCTACAAACCCAGGCCCACACAGTGCCAGACCAGGGCTGCTCATCTCACCCCTTCCTCCCGATGGCCCAACTGCAAGTCCCCAAGCTGGGGACTGCCCCAAGCCGCCAGTTCCACCAGGGTTTCACCACAGCCACTAGAGAGGTGGCATCTCCCCACAGCAGCTCCATCTGTAGGTCCACCACTGAAACCCAACCAGCCACCCTACCGCTAACATCTGGCGGGGAGGTGGCAGCTGGATGCGGGTTTGTTTTGCCTCCCAGGCTCCTGCCAGGCGCAGTCAGCACGAGCCGGGATGACTCAAAGCCCGGGAGACGCAGCCTCCGTCGCTGCTTATTTTGAACCCTCTTGTCTGCAAAGCAGCTGCTGTGGCTCAGCACCTCTCGCGGTACCTTGCAAACGGGGTGGCACTGCAAGGGGAAACTGAGGCACGGCGCCACGATCAGACCTGAGCACCACATCACCAATGCCTGCATGCTCTGCAGTCACGGAGCACAACACAGGGAGCCAGCAGCAAGAGGGGATCAGCTCCGAGAAACACCCCAGGGCTGCGGCAAGGACATTGCCAATGACCCAAACATGTTCATCAGCACCGGCTTCACAATTCCCCTCGGATACAGCATGGCCAGGACGCAGTAAGTGCAAGGTGAAGCTGGATGCTCCCGCATGTGCTGCTCTGTGTGCCACGGGAGTGAATGCATCCCCTTCCCAGAGCCCAGCACTGACTTAAACAGCACCTGCAGGGGCCTAAACCACCCTGGGAAAAATTCAGCAACAGGCTGCAGGCATCTGGGGATGGAAGAAAGGGATCCACACACGGATCAGAATCTTGTAAGACTCTTCTCCTTAGGAAACCAGGCTCAAAAGCTCAGCCTCTGCCTAGCCTCTCCTCTTGACCCCACGCTCAGCCTTTTTCCCTTCCAGAGGCTCCTGCCCTTCCCACGCCCTCCTGAACATCAGCCCACGCCACCTCTTCTGCACCAAAAAAGCGCTGAACCGTGAAGCAAAGGGGTATCTGCGGCCGGCAAACGCCCAGGACCCCACACCTCCCCGCTGCCGATAATGGGAGATAAACGCAGAGGCAAATATTATGGCAGTGCGGTTTAATTCCTGATGAATTATGCAAATCCGTATTCAAATTGAAGCACAGCCCTTGGGGTCTTGACAAATTGCCAAGCTGGCCCTGATGACACCAGGCAGGGACAGGCAGCCCTTCATCAGGTGAGGCACTACATGGGTGCCCTATATATGTACATACACACACGTATGTGCTTGCACCTCTCAGCCAGGGAGACCAAGGAGCACTTGCAAGAATGGTTCAAGAGTGACTTCTGCATTTCTCCCTCCTCCCAGCTGCGTTTAGTGTGCCCAGGGAAGGCCACCGAGCTATCGTATCCTCCACAAGATGGAAGCAGCTCGGCCTGATGGCGAGATTCAAAGCAGGACAGAAGATAAAATCCACCATGACCAGGGCTCGGGACAACAGGCAGCAGAGGGGGGGCAGGAGCGGAAAGCCTAAAACACTTGTGCCAATATGACTGTCAGCCCTGAAACCGAGGAAAGGAAGATCTGTCCACAAAATAGTCACAGAGAGGGCTCATCTGATGAAAGTAGGAATTTCCGATCCCACACAAACCCCGAACATCCATTAAAAGTAGCAGAAGAATTGCCGCTTTGTGTCACTAATCTCATTAGGGAGAAAGCCCCGCTGCAGTGCCCGGATTGCAAAGGGAAACCCCGGCACGCTGCACACTCCAGGAGCCCAGCACAGTGTGCCTGCTCATCGGAGCGGAGCCGGGGCTTCCACCAGCACCCCGGCGAGGTGCCTGCACCCTTCTTTACTCACCCGCCCGGATTTCTACTCGCTGGAGCATTATCCGCTTGGCTTGCGTGTGACACGGCATGTAGGATGTCCCCACGCCCAGCAGACCAGGACACAAACAAGAGGATGACACACACTCTGTGGCGATAACACGGGAGCTACTCCATCCACACACGGCGCCCGGCGCTGCCTGCGAGCAGCACACAGCCCAATCCCTCCAAAACCCTTCCTCCCCAGCACAGTGGCCACTGCCATCATTACTTTTAATTTTTTTTCAATTAAAAGCAATTAAACCAAATGTGTTAAAAGCATATTCAAGCCACGGGGAATTCTGCTGAGAAGGGATGAGGGCATGAAGGGAATCAGGGGCAAGACATTCAACCACTGAAGGTAAAAAGAGCTCTTTGCTGGCAGGGATGTATCAGGATAAGATGGATGGAGACAGAAGCAGCAGCAACCTTTGCAGAAGTTGCCGGGGATACAGCTCCAGAGAGACTGTATAAAATTTCTGTTATTCCTCTAAAAAGGCATATTCCCTCCTGAATACTTCTCCTTCCCCTGCTCCAAGCCCACCATGTTTGGCTTGCCTGCCTGCATCCAGCTCCCTCAAAATGGCTCTTTGGCCAATGCTACGCCGGCAATAAAATTTATTCCCAAGGTCACTTCAATCCTTTTGCCACTATTTCAATCTGCCTGGATTTAAACAAAACCCAGCCTCAGACACACACTGAACGCCCCCCTCGGCCCCTCCTTTCTGCCCATCACTTCCCTGATTTAGCGATGCCAAACTCTCAACTACCTTTCGCTTCCCATAACCGTCAGCGGCAACAGCTGGAGAGGAAAACGGGAGCATATTGTGCACCCAACAGCTGATCCTGGCAGCGTGGGGAGCCAGCCCAACTGTCACCGCCGCGGCGCTGCCGGATCGGGGGCTCCCGCCGCGCGTCCCCCAGCCAGCGCCCACGGGGACCGGGCTAAAGGGACCGTGTGGTTGCCATCCCCTTGGTGTTTAAGAGCTGGGGAGAAGCGAACAATAAGCAAAGCAAATAAACAGCAGAGAGGGACGGCGTCGGTGGGTGCGTCGCGATGCCTGCAGACATCCAGCTGCGCCATCCCGGAGCGAAGCCAGCCAGAAACGCAGGGAGGGGAGGAAACACGGGGAGAAGGAAACCGCCAAATCCTCGTGGCGAGGGTGAGGCAGCCACGCCGGAGCGGTTCCCTCCCAAACTTTAGCATCCCCAGCTGGAAAAGCCAGCGAGAGGCTGTGCAGCTGGACACAGCACTGCTCCCTCGCCCTGGCTCCAACGGGCAGGGAACTCGGGGCTGCCCTCGGCTCCTCCACCCCGCCTGCGTTTTCAGGTTGTTCAGGGCACACCGTGCTCTCCGTTTCAGCAGCGAGGCTGAACAAAGCACTCCCTTGTCCTCGGCACCTCGAGCAGCCGATGCTGGATCGCGTTACCTAACCCAGACCAACATCTCCTAGTCCCGGCACGGCAGCTTTCGTGTCAGCACATGCCAGGCTGGCCGCGATTCCCTGCACCACCTCCTGCCTGGAGCTTTAACTGGACCAGTTTAGTACACGGGGAAAACACACGGGGCCTTGTTTGGACTCGTTGGGCGCTAACCCCAGCTCGGGGAGGTGATCCGACACCCTCGCGCCGGTGGCAACCGCGGCAGAACCGCAAGGCGCTCACCTGGAAGGCTGCCGTAATGACGTTAATTCCCCTTAACAATGTTCATTTCCATATTCATCAGAAGATGGTGAAATGACAAGATGGAGGGTTATTTACTATATAATTATAAACTAATTTCAGCTTTACCCTGGGTTATCCTAGGAAGGAGATCTAAAATTTCCCTTACGAAAGCCCTGCTCCCCTAACCACGTCTGCAGTGAGATTAATTCCCAGCGATTTCCATTTCTCCAACAGCTGCTGTGCTGGGAAAGAGCAGGAGCTTGTCCCCAACACCAGGGACCTGCCCAGTGCCCCATGCCACCCCCGGCTAGGATTTCTAGTGCCGGTTTATCCTCCAGATCAGATTTTCTCTGGCACACCATCAGTCAGGGATGGGACCCGTGGTTTTCCAACCCCACCAAGGAGACTCTGTACTGGGTAGAAGGCAAGGCTTGCTCCAAGTGGGAGAAAGGCTGCTAGAAACCACACTAATAAATGACACCTTTACCAGCCTTGTGTACCAGAGGCAGGGACGGACTCCTGCCCGTTCACCTGGAAAGGTGTTGGAAACCTTCACACAGCAGAGGATCCCGCAGGACCTTGCTCCGAGCAAGTTTACGTCACCACGTTGGCCCTTGCGCTCTTCTCCATATTCCTAGCCCAACATCCCAACCAGCTACCACTACTTGGGATGGGCATTTCAACAGAGGCTGCAGCACAGGGTGGACAGTCCTTCCCACTGCTCCTGAAGGATGGAGATACCACCCCCACAGCCCACCAAGACCTTGGGAAAAATCACTGGGACATCAGAGAAGCACAGGAGCTCATGGTGGGAGACTCCCAAAAACGCACAAGTTCCTTTTCCACCACCATTTCAGCCCAGAGACCGCTCCTGCCTTCCTCACAGCCTGTGAGTTGGCCGCCAGCCCAAGGGAGCTGCAGGGACATCACTCCGTGGCCGAGCACTTCCTCCACCCCCGGGGATGCCGGGTGTGAAGAGCAGAGTGTGACGGGACCGAGCACAACATCGCTGCCCAGCGCAGGCCAGCACCACCTCCCCGAGCCCCACTGGGACAGGCACACTCCCTGCTCTGCCTGAAAACACGTCTCAAAAAGCATCTCATTTCACCAGGGCCCCAAGGGAGGGGAAGCATCCTCCCAGGCAGGTCTCCGGCCCGTCCGCATTCCTCCCGGTGTTACACCGAGCCCCTGCCCCAAGCAGCCCCCCGTGCTCAGCCCCTCGCACCACCCCCTGGGCGGGCAGGGAGGGGGAACCGCGATTTCAAGGGCCATTAAACACGGATGGTATTTTCCTCGCAGCATCAAAATGTGACCAAAAAGAGCCGTGCCGAACCACGGGCAAAACCCCGCTGCTGCTCCGGGAGCCATGGTGCTCCGAGCAATGCGGAGGAGTGGGGCACAGATCTCTCCGGTGCCCAATCCGTGCCATCCCGGTCTCTCTATCAGCAAAGCGAGTTTAGCATGGATGCAGTTTGATGAGCGAATTGTGCTTCCACTGGCACTGCCGACAGCAAGGCCTCCTGCAAAATCTGCGGGCTCAGCAGAAGCACCATTTTGCCATTATAAGGATGGCTACAGCGGGATTTTGCTGGCACAGCAGCGCTGTCCTGGGGGATGGAAGGGTATTTTTATTTCTTTTCCTATGCTCCTACCTGGCCCAGCTGCCTGGAAAACTTCTCCCCGGGCACAGCAGGCCTGGAAGCAAGGACGGTCTCCAATCTGCGTTAAATCCCTGCATTTGAATGCACATGCTAATGTGAAGTAGGAAAGCAGGGAAACCAAAATCTCTCCCCTCTGTCTGCCCACTTTCAGTGTCTTCCAGCCACCGCTCCGGAGCTGGATTTAACACAGTCAGAGCCCTGCTCATAGTGGTGTGTCCCTTTTCCCGGGCACTGCGAAGTGTTTCTGAAGCTTATTTTAATGGACGAGGCTGAGCATCCTTTTATAAAAACACAGATCTGTTCCTGCAGTCCCCCACTCAAGAAAAGATACCTCATCACACAGCAAAAACCACGTTTTCATTAATTACTATTAATATTATCTTAAACTCAGAGAGTCTTTTTTTAGACGTGGGTGATCCTTGCTCACACACAGCCCCGCTGCTGCCTGGCAGGGACACGGTCACAGAGCAGCCCTTCGCAATCGCATCTGAGGGAGCCTTTTCCACCTCCCCCAAAACACAGAGTCTGCCAAGAACAACACGCTCCTCTGGGATGGAGCCGAGACCAGGACCCAAAGACAGTGGGATGGGGAAGGAGCAAAACGATAAACCCCTGTATTTTGAGCTGCTGCAGAGCAGAGCGAGCCCTTGCTTTAATGGACTCAGCTGCCTCATTCCATCGATTGCAGCCTTTTTTTAAGCAACGTCTTCCCAGCAAGCTCCAGGCATGAAATTCCATTGCAAACAGTCCCTTTCCTCCGCTATCCCTCCGCAAGGCCCATGGGGAGCACCACCCTGCTCTCCTCAGGGATGGGGAGATGGCGATGCCCAAGAGTACAGGGGGGACAGGGAATGGCATCCCCGCACTGATGGCCGGCTCAGCTCCCGCCTTGGCCTCCAGCTCACTCCTCCCTCCATGCGCTTCCAACAAAGGGGCTTCTGTCCCTGTCCTCCCGGCCCGCACGACGGCGGCCAAAACGCCACCATGGAGCAGAAATCCCCCAGAGAGGAGCCGAGGGTCCAGGGGTCACTGAACACAGCCCAGGCGCCCGTACTTTGGCGCTGGGGCAGAGCCCGGCTGCGGGAATGAGCAGAAGGTACGGGAAAAACAAGGAGTCGGTGCCGGCCATAACTGAATTCTCAAATATGGCCAATCGTGCTATTTTTACAGGGGCGTATTTATTTTCAGAGGACGCTGGGATGGATTCAAGAGTCTCTTTCTTCAGCCCGGCGGTATTTAAGGATCGGTTTGAACTGGCTCTATTTAAAGGCTTCGCCTCCTGCCCACTTTTCTTAACCCCTTGCACAAGCCCTCGCTTTCCACCCCTCCTAAAAACAAAACAAACCCCCAAAAAAACACAACAACGACAACAAAAAAGACACCAAAACCACACACCAACAGCACTGCGAACGCAAACCTACAAAGGGCCCCTCCGTAGCAGGAAGCAATCATCATTTCAGGCGATATTGTTAAAGCCGTAAAAAACAACAACAAAAAAAATAACCCTGCCTATCCTGCTGCTGTGGTTTAATGGGAGTTTCAGCTGTTAATTGTACAGATCTTTTTAATGGAGTTTAGCCTGGTTGGGAATTGCCATGACGAAGCCGAGCTTCGTGAGGATCGTGCCGGGGAGCAGACAGGGAGACCGGGCACCACGGAGGTGCAGGGACAGGGGATTTCAAACAACTCCCAGAAAAAGGAAAATAAAAATAGTTTTAAAAATAAAATAAGAACATAATAAAAAAGAACTGGAGGTATCACACACCCTACTCCCTCTGTGAGGGGACCCAAATCTGAGGCTTCCTCCCGGTGTGGTGGGAAAGCTCCCGGACGGCATCACAGAGATTGGTCAGCTTGGAGAGGCCAGAGCTCTGTGCCTCCACCCTGACCAGCCTGGATTTCAGAAAAGGAAACTTTGGGAGGAGAAATAAAACAAAACAAAAAATTACCCAATAAAAAATAAGAATAATTTAAAAAATACCAAGAACCCACGCTCGGTTTGGCTTGCTATTGTCCAGATGAATTTTTGCAGAGATCATATTCTGCTGCAGTAGGAGGTGGAAAAAAATAACCAGGGGAAAAAAAAAAAGTGAGAGGGAAAAAAAAGACAAAAGGGAAGGAAAAAAGAAGGTGTTTGCCCATGGGCTTGGCTTCGTAGCCCTATTCGCTTTACACCTCTCCTCCTAGCACCTGGGAAATTGGCACTGCCACCTAGTCTAAAACTAATAAATCTTTTTCCCTCGATTCAGGCTGCTTCCTTCTCTGCAGATGTTGGCAATCAGGTTTGCAAATTTCAAAGTCATTCATCCCGGGCGGCTGGGAGAAAAGCAGGTTTATTATTGCAAAACCTGTCACCCTCCCAACGCCTAAAGTAAACTCCGAGTCACCTCTCCACGCCCAGGGGAAAGAAAGGGGAAAAAAAAATTTAAAATAGAGCCAGAGAGGGAAATCAAACGGTCAGAAATCCCTTGCGTCCTCCCAGGGAAAGCAGCGAGCAGGAGTGTGGGCAGGAGAGTGCGGCAGCGTCCTCCCAGCACTGCCGGACTCCGCGAGCCGCTGGGAAAGGGAGCTCAGAAAAGGGGAAAAAAACAAAAAGCCTCCAAAAACCAAAAGTAATTTAAACAAACAAATAAAAAGCTAACTGTGGAAAAAAAAACAGACTGCGTATATTTCAGTGTCTGCCCTNNAGACTGCGTATATTTCAGTGTCTGCCCTTATTTTTTGGTTTTTTTAAATAGAGATGCAGCCGTGGGGCTGCCCGAGGATGAAGCGCATCGAGAAGGGGGAAAAAATATAAGGAGGGAGCAGTCACTGCATGGAAGTTTTGTTTGCGGGTTTAAAAAATAAGAATTCCGGAGGGAAAAAAAAAAAAAGAAAAAAGAGAAAAAAAAGAAAAAAACCCAACAAAACCAGCGGTGCCGGCAGCGCTGCCCGGAGGCAGCGGGACTTCAGCGGGGCTCGGGCTGCACCGGGCAAGAAATGACCAAAACAGCCCCATTTCACCCCTTTTTCCCAGCCCAGGGATGTTTTTTTTGGCTGGCGGGGAAGCACAGCGCCGGGCAGCGCAGCCCCGTCCCTCCGCAGCTCGGTCTGCGCCTCTCCCAGCTTTCCCGAAAACCGGATTTATTCCCCGGATTTATTCCGCAGCCGCCGCGGCGGGGATTTTCCTCAGTGCCAACAAAACCGTACGCTGGAATGGGGGACTTCTATCGGCTAGCCGCGATTTTTTGGCCCCTAGTCCCCTATTTTTTACTCCGTTCACTTATTTTTCCACCATCACCCTATTTTTCCGTACTTCTTCCCCATTCCCCTATTTTTTCCGCCAAATCAAAACCACGCGAAGGAGAAAACACTCGGGGAAAACACGCGAAAAAGCTGCGAGCGCATAAACATATAATTATTATGACGATACTTATATTTTGGGGGGGTTAAAACCCGATCCCGGCTCCGCCGCCCGCGACCGCGGAGGGAAGGGAGGGAAGGCGCGGGGGTACCGGGGGTTCCGCGGAGGCTTACCCGGGTGGGAGTGGAGGCTGATGCCCGATGCGAGGAATTTTCCGGGCTGGAGGGCGGCGGGGAGCCCGGCGGCCATGGGCCCGGCGGCGGGGGCCAGGCGGCCGGTGGCTCCCAGGCGGTGGCTCTCCATGGCCAGCCCGGAGAGCAGCGGAGG
>VWZT01016770.1:0-54794 GCA_013397055.1 Pachycephala philippinensis | reverse complement strand
ATACATACAAACACAGGGTACCAGACATCAGAGTCCAAAGAGTCCAGCATGGCGTAGGGTAGCAGGCATCAGCAGCCAGAGGCAGGCAGTGGCGGCGGACAGTGGCAGGCATCAGCAGGCAGAGGCAGACATTCACAGGCACCAGCTCAGCATCCACCTGGTCAGCTCTGACTCAACTCAGTATGTGCTGTTTTTGTGACCCTACAGCACAGCCCTTTATACCCATCTCTTGGGCTACTCATGTGCTTCTTGTTGTAGGAATCACCACACCTGCATTCAATGCTGGCCTTCCCTCCTCCCAGGGACACAGCCGCAAGCCATCAAGGCCAAGGCTGCCTACAGCCTACTCTTGTAATCCCACAATACCTATAATGCAAAGCCAGTTGCAGATGAGCCCCATACATTACTGAGAAATGAAGCAAACTGGCTTAGTCATGCCACTCAAGTGCTGCAGTGCGACACAGAGTGTGCAGACCCTGCAAGCATTCATTTTGGGTCTATGCTACTTAATTTCCGCCGTTTCAGAGGCAATTATTTTTTTTCATAAATCCTTTCTGAGTTAGTCAGTGAGATAAGTCTTGTCCTTCCAGAATACTGAGCTCAGCAACACTCAGAATATTGGAAAACCAAGAAATATAGCACTGCAGTGCACAGCCACACTGCCTTTACTCCACTTCCTTCCTGTCCCATTAAGGCCAGCTATACCAAGTGACAACATTTTGAAAGCACTTTATGGGTTTACAGATGGGAAATATGGTTATGATGTAATGCACACAAGATGGTTTAGCACAGGCAGACTTTTTTGAAAGGCTAAATAGTTGAACATAAGGCAAACAGAGGTAGATCCTGCTCAACCCTGTGCAATGGAAAGCATAAATATGTCTTCTACGGATATATTGAGTATAGTGGCTGAGGGGCTTATAGCAATGGTTAAGGCCATGGTTTTATTTCTGGGACACTAGATGTTTGAGTTGTTCTTAAAAAAACACCACAAAAGGACATACACAATCAGAACACAACCTTATCACTGCATTAAAACATTTTGTTGTGGAATTTCTTAGAACCATTCTTTTCAACACATGAGTAATATTTTCCTGAAGGGATGAATGTGCACATGCACAGATACTCTAGTGCAAAGATCTGAGACACTACACTAACAGGGTAATTGTAAAAAATACTTATGGGCTGTCTTCCCCTATATTTTGTTACTGTGAGATAAATAGCAGAAGGAAATAGGGTAATGGTATTAAACAACACATTAAACTGTGTTGTCAGCTAGTCCTTAGAGCATCCAAGGATATATGCTTTTGCAGTTATTTATATAATTTAAGAAAAACCCCAACTCACTGACTGCAGCAAAAGTTGCTTTGAATTACCTGGCACTTGAAACTTTTGTACTGGGGCCATAATTTCAGCGCAAGTTTCAGGCTTCTCCGCTCTTTCTAGCTCCACTGCCTTTTGTTCTGTCAGAGAGCATCCTGCCTGCAGGTGCAGGAGGCTCTGAGCTTGTGCAGGCTCAGGGATGGTGAATGGCAAAGGCTGGCACCCCCTCTCCCCATTGACACCTGTCATTCATAGTTCCCCCTGCCACCTGCATCATTAATGTACCTTCCAGTATCTTTGAAGAAACAAAGACGAGAAGAGGTGTTGAACGTGCATAAATATTCATGAATTTGTATCATTCAGCTGTTACATGGGGAGATCCTGCACCTTTTGGAGGCCTGGGCATGGTGGGCATAACTGCATACATCTAAAGATGTCCAAGACCTGGGGTGCCAGTGTGCACCTCCTCCTTTTTCTCACTGACAGGCACCAGTTTCTTTCTTGGTTTCCTGGAGCAATGGGAAACAGTGAAATGGGAAGCCTGGAGAAGATACATTACAGATAGTTTGTTTGGAGGGGGAGCCTGATGAAAGCACCAGAAAGGGAGGGCAGCTGTAGAAGTCAGTCAGCAGAAGACTCCTGGGTTTGCTGCGGTCTGCTTTGAGGCAGGACTGAATTTACATTTGCCAACCCCAAGCACATATTTTAACTAACATGTTCTTCAAAGACTACAGAGCAGGACTTTCTGTAGCTTCTCTAGTTAGCTTGTGCCCAATTCCTCAGCATCCTGCTTGAAGGTTTTTCCAAATACTTATCCTAAATTGTCTTTCTGAACAGTGAGCAGATTTCTTCTGTGCTGGAAAGGAGAACACCTGATCATAGCTTTCCTGTTTCAGCAGATTATAACATCATTGTGTCTTGTTTTCTCAATTATTGGCCTGCTCATATTGTCATTTTCCAGAAAAAATACTACTTTTCTCTTTCCCACATAAATTACTTGTGTAAACCTCTTTACATTTTTGGAGGTCACTTCTGGACTCCCTCATTTCCCTATCATTTTACCAAATAACATCCTTCAGATGTCATGTACTATGTATGACTCCAAGAAGTCACTTTAGAATTCTACAGCTATAAGTGTGATCCCATCTTACTAATTTTTTAAAATATGTATTCCTGAATAAAATTTCTTTTTTTTTCATCATTTCATCCTATAACTCTGTGTGGGTCCTTCCTGAAGTACTGACACTCAGCCAGATATGTCCCATTATACATGGAAGCCTTCTGCCTAAATTTAGCATTTTGTACTTGACTTTATTGAGTTTCATCTCACTTAGAACCACTTTACATTCTTGTCCTTCCTTGTGATTTCTCTTCACTCAGGTTGGTGTCATTCTCAAATCTGATGTTCACGTGCTCTGTTCCATCATCTCAGCTATTAAACACAATTTTGAAACTGCTAATGACTCTGACCCCTGTACAACCACACTTCAATGCCCTTGAAGAGTGACAGAGAATCTTTGATTAACTCTTGTGAAGAGGACTTCATCACATTGCCATGCACCCACTTTTAATAATTGCATCTGCAGGGTATTTGTCTACTGCAGTTATAAGAACCTCACTAAAACCAGAATGAATCATATCAACCCTCTATAGTCACAAGGCTGGCTACCCTGCCAAAGAAAAGAAGTAGGCTGGTTTGGTGGGATGCATTATTTACAGGTCTGTGCTGGCTGTTTTTATTCCCTCTTATCCTCTAGATCCATGCTTTCAGTGGATTGAAGTTGAACTGATGGGTATGTGATTTTGTGGGTTCATTTCTTTCTGCTTTTTAGAGGTAAGTCTGTTGTTTTCCTTCTTGCAGTCCTCTCCATCAGATGACTTGAATATATCTCTTGTAAAAACTCTTTCTCTTTCTTTTCTTTCCTATTCCTCTGTCACCAACTTAGATGAAAGTTAGTCATTCAATGATTGCAGTTAACTCTTTTTATGCCAAGAAAGCACGCCATACCTCTGCATTTTTACATAAATTAATTTGCTTTTTCTCTTTTGAGGTGGTAGATCAAGACTTGCTCTTAATACAGTTAGCACATCTCTTTCTTGGTTCCCTTAATTTCACTGTAGTCTTCACCTCACTTTTAACCTTATCCTCTTTGATTTAAAGTCTGCTTTTTTTCCCCATCTTTTTCAGAATACCTGTTTGATTTTCAACTCCTTAAAGAACTCTTGGGATAATTCTATTGGTCTAATTCTCTTGTTTTTTTCCTTTGCAATGGTCCAGCTTGCCACTTTGCTTTTCACATAATCTCCTTTAATAGCTGTCAGTCTTTGGCACATCTGTGTATTTAAAACAGTTGACTTTGCCTAGAAATTTTCCCCAACAATTTCCTACTTTCTTAGTTTGCTTTTTTTCACTCCATAACTAATTCTGCAGCTTTTTCTTTGCCAAGTCCTTAGACTAATGAATTTTATTATGCAAAATCACTCTCGTGGAAATCATCTTCCCCTCCTAAGAAATTCTCATCTATTTTCAATTCCTCCCACTCAAAACTAAACTGAACCAACTAAAAACCTGAGATCTTCCCCTGGCAGCAGACTCTGCCTTACAGCCGTGTTTTAGTTAGGTATCTGCCCACGGCAGGGGAGGTTGGACTAGGTGGCCTTTGAAGGTCCCTTCCAGCCCAATTAGCCTGAGATTCTGAAAAGACTAACTAGGACAAGCAGTGAACCCTGTTTCTGACAAAAAGTGTCCATCAGCCTTGTTCTATCTCTTTTTAAAAAATTTTTACATCTAATATACACAGTCTCAGAGATCAGACATAGTGTTATATACAAATGTTACAATTAATGTTTTTTTCATATCTCTTTCAAAGGTGAATACCCAGAAAATATTAGTTAGGACTGGAAAGAGCACTCTGGGATAGTCACATAGAAATGAGTTGTTTAGTACTGTACATAAAGTGAATGGTCTCCACCTCAAAAAAATTTTAATTAATAAATTGCTCCAAACCCTCATTTTTCATTTCCACGTTACATTAACTGATACAGTTTTAAGGTACTTAATATTTATTTTTTTGCCTTTCAGAAGAGAGTGTTCCAGGTAGGATAAAGACACAAACCGATTCACTTTTACAATCACATGCTCATTATTTCAGCTCATTGCACAGGATTTAAAAATGCTGATATGGTCTGATTGCAGCGTATTTCCTTTCAAAAGCAGTGAGATTGTGCTTTTGCTAAAAACATACACACAGAGATAGAAATTGTGCTCACACCTGCAATGTCAATACCTTTGAAAAATAATCAAGCCTTTAAGTTTCTCTTGTTTAGAAAGAAAATAGCTCAATGATTTATAAAAAACTCTAGCACACAACATTTTAGTAACTGCTTCTACAGGTAAGTACAACATTTCATCCTTTCACCATTTATTTCTGCTGTGATGCCAACTTCTTTTACTTTCAGCTTTTACTGAGACACAATGGTCTCTACTAAGCCTTTGTGATGGCTGTGATTGAGCTGCTGCTTATGCACTGCTTTCAGCTCTCAGCTATCTCACACATCTGCCAGCTGCAGGAATTGATACCAGAATCTCTGAAAATGCAATGGAAAACAGTTATGCAGCCTTGCAAGGAACACAAGTCTTCAGTGTTCCCTCTCCCAGTCCCAGGTTTCTCAAAGTTTTCTCAAAGTTTCAGGAGCGTGTGGACTGAAATCCAATACTTTTTAGCCACTAACATCTTTAAATGCCCACTGCCTGTAAAATTGATTTTGATAAAAAAATTGATAAAATTGCCTGTGTTGAAAAACGCTTTTCTTTAGGAAGGTGATTTGTCATTTGTAAATATCATTTGGGTTGATCTTAACAGCATGAAATTCATTCTTCTAAGAGTACAATATTTTCCAAATTACTACAGATTTTGAAAATTACTGTGCAAAAACATTCCAGCTCCTCCACTTAGGTGTAGGCTGTTGGACAAATCAGACCCTGGGCTATTCAGAAATAGAGGCCTCTTTCTGTTCTGAACCATCCCTGCACCCTCACCTGCCTTCAGGGAGAGATCACATTTTCCTTGAACCTCCCAAGTGACCTGCTGCCTCTCTGGGGACTTTTAGATGCTTTTGTGTTCTTGTTCATTTTGTTCCTTTCTTTTTTGTCCTACACTTTTCCATACTATGGTTTTTGATGTTTCATATTTTAAAAAAAGAATACTATTTCATTTCTAAGAATGAAACATCTCTGGGGGCCAGAAGTCGGGGTTCTGCACAGGTGTTAATAACAAGCCTTTTTTAGTTGTTATCTAATTCTGTCTTACACTAAAAGCTACTAGAAGAAAAAGCATATAAAGGAAGGAGAGGGTCACAGGTCTAATTCTGCCAGGAGGCTGGCAGTAAGTCTCAAATAACCAGTGTCCTAGGGAGAAGCTTTCGTGTCAACACCCGCCCACAGAAAGCTGCTTGCCTTTGCTCAGCTTGTTCTGCATGCCTCCCTGTGTCATCTGCCCACATCCTTGTCAGCTTCCCATCCTTACCCACCTTGAGGCATCCTCTCCCACATCTTCTGACCCAAACTGACAATCCACCAGCTCTCTCCTTGTCAGCCTCAGCATGTCTCCCTTGCTCCCCACTATTTTCTTATGAAGCCACTCCTTTGCTGATACATTCTTTATCCAATACACATCCCCACCTCAACTTCACAGATCTCTTTCTCCCTGCTGCCAGCTGTTTTACAGACCTATCACTTACACTGTTCTACCTGTATTTTACTTTATGTATTGTCTTTTTCACTGTAAAGTGTTTCCTCTGGGAGAAAAGACAGAATATAAGTTTTTGGTTAGTCTATACACAGGATTAGTCCATTAGCAATGTAACATTAATACTGCATCTCATGTCAGAGGTTGAGTCTCAGCTGTCCCCTCGAACTCTTCCTTACTTCAGTTGGAGTCTTTGGGGAAACTGGAGCTGTATACAGCTTTTGAGGCTTTGCATTTTAACAGTTTCTCATTCTTAATTCTGACATTCTTGGAGACAGCTAAGAAGAGAAAGAAACACACAACCGCCAAGAACATGTTAATCACATCCATCTCTCTATCTCCAGTGAAGGAGCCAAGGCATTAAATATGCTAATAAAAATCCCAGTGGGTGAGTTATCTTTTTCCAAAAGAAACTGGCAAATAGTACATTCTTTCGAGACTCATGATTATGGTATTAAGGGGTAATAATCCCCCATTTCCCAGGCTTCCCTTTTTGCCAAGGCTCATTTTTGGCCCAGCAAGAGGGTCTGATGGAGGATGCTTTCTCTAGGAGCAATGAAGACCCCCTGTCTGCAGCCTCCACTGGCTGTAGAAAGGTCATTTTGAAGTGGTTGGGGAATAGGCTGAAAGAAATGGGGAGTCTGATACTCTTAACATGGCTGTGGTATGCTTTCAGTTTGAAAGAAAGCTGAGCTGGTTTTCTGGTTACAGCAAGGCTAAATAACTGTGAGGGTTGCTCCATGTGTCTTAGGGATACGAAATTTATTGTCAGGAGATCACAAGTAACTCATATTAATTCTGGTAAAGGGTTGCCAGTGCTCAGGCATGGTTAAAAAGGCAGCCTGGTGTTAGGGGAGCATTTCTCTCAGGAGAAAGAACATCAGCCTCAGAGCATTTATTGCAGTCACTTGCGATGTCCCCTCAGTGGCACTGGCATGGCTACAGCCTTCAGTGCAACAGATGGCAGAAGCATTTGCAGCCCAGTGCAATGCTTTTCTGAGGCTGTCAGAAGAGACTCTGCTCCAGCCATCACATGCAGAATAGGGAATTCATTGCCAGCATGGAAAAGGAGTGGAGGACATCTGCAGGAATGCTGGCAGCTAGGGCAAGGTGGCATGAGGTATCTGTTGGAACATGAGTGTGAAGAGAGCAACAAATGGGGAAGTCAAAGCAGCATCACTAAAGCTGGGGCTGTAATTTTTTTGCAAGAAACTCACATTGACTTTCCAAACTGTAAAATGTATGAAAAATGGGCAGAAAAAAGACAGTAGAAGATTTCTGCCCAGTGTTATCCAGTGGTTTTAATTCTATTTTTACATTAATCTCCTATGATTTTGATTTCTGACCTACGGTTTTTGAAGTTGTGAGAGCTGATACTCTGAGGCTGTTGCTAGGTTTGCACAAAGGTCCCAGGCAAACATAGCTGCACACGCATTGGAGATGGAAAGCAGGAGTTCAATATCCAGTGGTCTGAGTTGAGAGGTACAATTGCTGTATGAATAACACAAGAACATCATTAGCTTCCACAGTTTTTTCTTTTACATCCTTTGCGTGCTTCTGTGGAAATGTAGTACTCATCAGTCTCCATAGATGGAGAATAGTTAGGTCATTAAGCAGACTTCACTGCAAGAAAGTTAGAATTACCTGAGAAGTCAAAGTGTGTTTGATTAGCAGATCCAAAGAAACATGAACAGAAATTTCATCTTCTTCATCACCTTTGAAAATCCCAGCCAATAGGAAGATGCTGAAGAGAGCCCAGCATCTTGCCATTAGAGACAGATGGTTAGAAGAACCTGTATCCTGTTAACAACGTCATCATTTTCTGTGTAAGACAGCCAGTCCAGCTGGAACAGTTGCCTCCAATTAAAGTGGGATAGAAGAGCAGCATCTCACGATTGGCAAATGCCTCATTTAACCAGGCTCAGACAGGAGGTTGTTAATGTGATGAAAATATATGTGTTTATGTTTAGCCATTTGAAAATGACCTACACCTTCCCGATCTACAATAAGGAAATCAGTGCAAAAATCCCTGGGATTTACAAGAGAAAAAAAAAAAGAAAAAGAAGCGGTTTTACTGCATGTAACACAAAATAACAATTACCTAAGCATTGATTTTGTTTAATTGCATAGAGCCTGATTTGAAATATTAAATCCTCATGGGCCTGATTTGAAAAATGCAATAGATACAAGTGATAACATGGTAAAAATGGACCACAGTTACCCTAGCAAATAATTAACTGTAGATTCTGTTATGAATAAATTTACAAGGATAACTGGATTAGAAAACCTCTGTACTAAAAGTTAAAACACATATGCTGGAATATAATTGAGACACCTGCATGTTGCACTAATGTAGTTTTTCTGCTTTCAGATAAGTAATTTGTACTAAGTGTTGTTCTATAATATTGCTAGATTGCAAAGTCAAGTTCTAAGCTTAAATGGACCTTGGGCAGAATGTCAACAGAAATGACGTCCGGAGAGCTTGATTGCTGTCCTTAAAATGCAATATTTCACAGCTCTGACAAATGAACTGCCACTGTACACAAAGTCAAGTATTACACTGACTTAGTGTGATAGATTTTATTCTGTGGGGGAAAATAATTGGATTTCCATAAACCTTAAAGAAGGAAGAGATGCTGGATTTATATAAATCTCTTGAGATTGTTAAAGACAAGCAGAGTTTCTGTCCATGAAATACTCATAACGAAATTGCCAAGGAGAAAAGGAGGCAGAGCTGTTTCATAGATTGCTCTAGAAAGCAGTTGTGCCAAAACTCTTTTGCAAAAGCCTTGAATTTCCTTTCAATAAATAATGTTTTGCAGTGCTACATATAACGTTGTCTATAAGTTTTAGCTGGTTTACATGAACTATGGATCCTAATGACTATGCACAGATCTCCTTAAAAACTGCTTGTCTTCTCCCTCCTTCTCCCTCAAGGTAAATGTATTGGTGAAGAAGTGAGTAGGTTAGAAGGTGAGGAAAGTTGAGAAGGAAATATATTCTGAAACTTATTTTAATATCTGTTGCACATTGAGTAGGAGACAGTGGGTTGCCCAGAGAAGCTGTGGATTCCCCACCCCTGGTAGTGTTCAATGCACAGTTGGATGGGGCTCTGAGCATCCTGGTCTAGTGAAATATGTCCCTGCCCATGGCTGGGGGTTTGGAACTAGATGATCTTTAAGGTCCTTTCCAACCCAAGCCTTTCTATGATTCTATGAATATATGAGTCACATCATACCTAAAATAAGAATAGTGTGTGTTGTTTCTAGCCAGTTCTTTCAGCTTTTGTCTCTAGGAATATCAACCCGATCTCTACACTAACCTCAACCCATGGACCTTTCTTTTTAATTTTAGTTCAAAAAAATTGAAACAATTGCTTCAAAGCAATTGAAAATGGGATGTATCTAATTAGACAATGAAGGGAATATCAGGTTTTACATGTAAATCCTCCTTTTCCTATTCATGTATAAGCCCCTGCTAAGTGTGATGGAGAAGGGTTGCCTTAAAGCATTGTAATATGAGAAGGGTGACTAAAAACCCCCACTGATATTTCATCCAGATCATGAATATGAGCTCAGGAGGTGCTGTGTACAACATGAAATAGTTATACATGTAGTGGGTGTCATTTCTCAGCAACTGTCCAAAGTCCAGCAGCACCACTCATCTCTTGGAGAATTTGGCAGAGGGCAGAGCACCAAAACAAGGCTGATCAGAGCCTGTATAGGATGGGGCAGAGATGGGCTGGGCCTAACTCAAGGTGATCTTTCCAATGTATATAAACACCTGATGGGAAAGTGAGAAGAGTGAGCCAGGATCTTTTCAGTGCTACACAATAACTTGCCTGGGGGCAATGTGCACAAAACTGAAACAAAAATAAAATTAGTGTTGTTACTGTGAAGCTGAAGTTAACACCAGCACAGGTTGTCTGGAAAGGTTGTGTAGTCTCTGTTCTTGGAGATACTCTAAATCCACCTGGATATGGTCCTGAGCAACCAGGTCTAGCTGACACTTCTGGAGATAGGGATGGACCAGAGGTGCCTGTCAGCTCCAGCCACTCCATGGTACAGTGCCTGCCACCCACACTCAGGGAGAGAGAGACAGGCATGCATCCACATCCCTAGCATTTGCCTGTGCAGTGTGTTCTGCCCCCAAGGCCCTGGGATACAATTATTGGTTTTCATGTGGGAGCAGGGAGAGATTTATATAAAGTGTCCACAATATTATGAGGGTTGCCTGCTACTGGATTAAAGTGTGATCAGACAGGCTGCGAAGGTGCTGTCTTTTGAGTGAGAGCTCCATACACAGCAACTTTGTCAGTCTCAAGCCTGCAGCAAGTTTTGGGCAAGCACCTAAGGAAGAGGTGGTGACATTTTGCTGTGTTTTCGAGGGAAAAGTGATCCCAGGTGTGCTGACGGGGCTGGTCAAAGGGGAAGGCTGTGCTTGTCCCCAAGCACAGTCCTACAGAGGATTTATGAGAAATACTCCCAGGCAATAGCACGAAGGTAGAGATCATACGACCTCTGAAACTTACTGCAAATTTGCTGAGCAGAAATTGCTTGGGTAGCGGCATTATAGCACTGCTGTAAAATGGGGTGAAATGGGTATCTGAAATCAGTTATAGATCAGTTCATTCAAAGAGTATAACTTTTTTATTTCTAGCTTTGATCGTCTTTATCTCTGTTTAGCATGGACTACCTGCACTTTGAAAGCTGATTTGGACTGGAGGAAAAATTAGAAACTATTAAAGCAAAACATCCTGAAACTTCTTTTCCTAAATGTTCCGAAATAGCTTTATTTATCAAAGAAAGAACCTCTCCTGTTCACACTTTCCCACTCAATAACCTGGCATTTTCAGCACAGAGCATTTAATCACAAAACTCATGACAGAGAAAGAGCCTTTTCAAATGGAGGGAACACCTGACAGTGACAGGAGCTGGTGAGTTAATAGGAGACCCTGTGGGGTCAGCATTGCCATTTTGCAATTGATGTGTGTTTGATTTTGTTAGGCTGGAAAAATTGAGCAGATGCTAAGATGCTTTTGCACATTTTTTTGCCAGCCTCCTTGGGAAAAACAATGAGAGTCTTGTAGACTCCTGGTGGGGCAATGATAGTGTTGCAGAAAATACAATGGAGATACAAAGGCAGAAGTCTTTCCCTTTAACATCCTCAGTGTTTCCTTTCAAGGCTAGAGGTTGAGGGAGCACATCTTTTGACAAGTTGAACCGCCAGTAAACAGATTTGGTTTGTTGGTTACCATTTAGCAGTGTTAGAATTCAAATGTGTTGGGTGCTTCCTAGAGGTGACCCTGCAGACCCTTGGAATGTTACCGCAGCTTCAGATATATTTGCGTCCAGTAGAAAATGGCTTGAGATCACAAATTTAAATACTGCTATACAATGTGTATCACTGAACAGATGTCAGAAGATAATTATCCACCTGAACCAGATGGCCAGCTGAAAGAGAGGCTCCTATTTATTAGATTCTTGATTATTTTCTTTCCTTAATGTTTAATGAGCACAGTAGGGTAAGAAGTGGTAAAATGAAAAGGTCTGAGACAATCAAGGCTTTCTGGTTATGGGAAGTTCTCTGGCTTGATTTTGTAATGAGTCTGTTCTTTCCCAGAAGTACACATTAGGATCACTTCTGTAAGACTAGGCTGATGAATAAGCATGTGTTTTTGTTTTGCACTTGGCTTTGAATTAATCTCCTGTACCATGCAGAGAGCTGTCAGAGTTTCCACAGTTAAGAGCTGCTTCCAGCATGGCAGAAGCAAAGGCAATCTTGTGTCGCTAGAGAAAATCTGTGACTCTGCCATGCTTGCCACACCTTGTGATGTCAATGCCCTCTTCCTTCCTTTTTCTGTTCAAAACAAACATAACATCTGCTGGAAGTTTTCCTGCTTTTGGAAAAATCCACTTCTGGTGTGGAGAACCCAAATTTCAAGCAAGCTCATATTATTCACCATGTGCACCCAGGAAGCACAGTGTTTTGTATCTGAAGGAACGACAGGAGATTTAACTATGAGTAAAGCCTCAATGCAATAGTTGTACATATAAGAATAGAGAGAAAAATACAGCTTTTTTACTGTACTGTTCTTGTTTGTTTAAAAATATGAAGCAGTGTATCTGGACTTACACATTAAGAACAGTAAATTAAAATTCCACGGTGAAAATACAGACAATATTCAATAAATACCAGTCCAAGTGACACGTAAGCCAGAAATCGAATAATAATGAATGTTTTATAGACACTGGTCAGTAAAACTGTCAGGTGTTTGCATATCTCAAATGCCAGAAAGAGCAGAGTGTCTGATGTTACTGAGCAGGGCTGCAGAAACTAATCCTGTTCACACTGTGAGGGGTGGTTAAAGAATGATTGCAAGGGTATCTAAAAGCATATCAAATAATGCTAAGGCATCCCAGCTGAATCTGCTTCCTTTTAATATTAAGCAGAGACAGCTCTGTTGTCATCGTTAGTGAAAGAGATGCCATGTCTGAACATGCTGCTGGAAACCTGAGAGTCTCACAATTTTGGAAAGCCCATTTGCAAGGGCTGTAATCATGTAACATGAAGAGAGTTGTCAGTCGCTCACAACATCATCCATCTACTCACAGCTTTTTTTATGCTCATTTTTGAAGATTTTTTTACACCTACTACAGCAAAGTTCTCATTTTTCTAGTCCAGAAGGATATTCAGAACTCACAAATTAGGCATCACCTCAAAAAACAGGGAAAAGAAATGAGAGTACTACTAAATGCCTAGGCTTGAAATGATGAGATTTTCCTTTTCTGTCATTCATTTAAATGATGAGGAGAGTTTTTATAATGGAAAAATGTTGTTTTACCCCAGTATCACAACTGTAAACTCTGACACAGTTTTGTTTGGTCCAAGAACATGAGTTTTCAGAAGCTGCTGGTCCAGAGGTGACAGGTACCTTTTAAGGAGTTCTCCAGTTTTCTGACAAGATCAGATGTATGTGCCCCTGAAAAAAGGAACCTAAAATCAAGGTGTGCTTCAGCTGCTTCCTGACACTTGCAGTGCTGCCCCATGGTTGGAGTTCACTCTGGTGGGAGCATAGAAGTGATGCCAGCAGTAAAGAAGTGCTGACAAAGTATTTCATTATTTACCTTTCCCTACAAACAAGGGGTGTCTTAGACTCTGCTACATGACATGCCCTGAAAGACATGGGATAGACATTAAAACATGAGCACTTGGTTGCTGTGGGGCTCAGGACAAGGGTGCTGTGGCACCCTACATCTCCTGATCCCCTGAAAACCCTCACCTCACCCTGTGCTGAATTGTTACACTCCTGATGGCCCCTGGATATTTATCAAAGCAAAATCCTTTCCCTGAGTACTGTCATACATGACAAGCACCAATCCAGAACCACCTTCCCAGCATCTGCAGCTCCCTCTGATGATAGAAAGAGGAATGCTAGTATCAAATTCTGGCAAGCCTCTCAAACCACAGCAGATTTTACAGAATCATGGAATGTTTTGTGTTGGAAGGGACGATTAAGATCATTTAGTTCCCACCCCTCCATCATGTGCAGGCACACCTTCCACTAGTCCAGGTTGGACAATGCCCTATCCAGGCTGGCCTTGAACACTTCTAGGGATGGAGCATCCACAGCTTCACTGGGCAGCCTGTTCCAGTGCCTCACCAACCTTATAGTAAAGAACTCCTTCCTAATATCTAATATAAATCTGCCCACTTTCAGTTTAAAGCCATTACCCATTGTCCTGTCCCTAAGTTCCCTTGTAAGAAGTCCCTCTCCAGGAGCCTTGCAGGCCACCCCTGAGGCACTGGAAGGTGTAACAAGGAGTCCCCAGAGCCTTCTCTTTTCCAGGCTGAACAACCCCAACTCTTTCAGCCTGTCCCTGTAAGAGAGATGCTCTGATCATCTTTGTGACCCTCCCCTGGATCTGCTCCAGCACTATGATGTCCTTCTCATGTTGTCATGACCCCAGAGCTGGACTCAGTGCTCCAGGTGGGCTGTCACAAGAGTGAAGTAAAGGGGGAGAATCCCATCCCTGACCTGCTGGTCACAATTCTTTTGATGCAGCCCGGGATATGGTTGCCTTTCTGGGCTGCAAGCACACATTGCAGGGGCACGTTCAGCTTCTCATCCACCAACAACCCCAAGACTTTCTCCTCAGGTGTGCTCTCAACATATTGACTGCCCAGCCTGTGTCTGTGCTTGTGTTTCAGCAAGAACTAACGTTCCAGAGAGATTAATGGCCACATGTGATGAAAAGATAAGTGTATACTTTCCTCAGCTGGAATTAAATCTGGAGGAAATAAGGTTCTACAAAGAGCAGAGAAATCACAGGTGGCAGAGATAATAGGAACAAAAGAAGAAGAAAACGTAATAAAATCTGAGGCCATTTATCAGTTGGTAGTGAAGGGATTGCAGCTTGCAGCAGAGAGAGATAAATTCTTTTCTCCTTGATGCAGAAAGAAACCATAGAAAAATCCTCCAGTGAGGGGTTCCTTGGAGACTGTCAGCCCAGACTGAAAAATGCATTTCTGAAGTGCTCGATTCCCACCCATTACGATGCCTAATGATATGGACATTTGACAACACAATCTTTTCTGATCTCAGGACTGTGTGTGTGAGCTGGGAAAAGAAAACACCTATTCGTCTTTCTTTTCTGCTGGAGTTTATGTCAGAACAAAGTGTGGTAAGTGCTTACTGAATACTTTTTGCTCCCCATACTTAAAATTTTATTCTCTGGCATCATTATGTGTAGAAAAAGAATAAACTCTTTATGGTCAACTCCCCAAGCAGGAAAACTGTGAGAAGTGCCTAGTTGCTCTCCCAGTGCATACCTGGACATGGTACAGATACCAGTATTTAAATTAATTAACATGTCAGACTGGCCTCCTCCTCTGTGGCATCCCATGTGGATACCTCAGCCACACCTGCATCAACTGCAGCGTCTGTCCCTCACACTCTGTTTACTTCATTCCACTCATATATCTGAATATAGGGGGTTTGAGGTAGCTACCAACCCAACAGCCTTATACCTGCTGTCAATGGATAGAAGGACAGGACTTCCCAACATCTTGCCAATTTCTAACCAAGCAGTTGAAATTCATCAAATTATTGTGGGCTTAATCTTGGTCTCATCACCAAAGACAGAAAAAACCTTTTGGCTTGTGTGGGCATGGAAAGAAATATATAACTGAGCCCAACCTGGATCAGGGTTTGCCTTTGGAGGGAGAGGAGAGCTGCACAGTGGCAGAAGCCCTCCCCCAAAATCGCCAGGAGTGCTCCAGAGGGACGGAAGGAGCAGAACGTCCTGGTGCGTGTCTGTTCTCTCACGCGATGTGTCAGGAAGAGTTATCCGCCCGCAGCTCCGCTGACTCCTGACAATGAAATGATTTAATTCACAAGGCATTCGGCACAGGCCCTGCAACAGCAAGAAAATGGCATGCATTCAGATATGTAAATTGAATTACTTCATTTTGCACACAGAATTTAAGTCATTAGAGGGAGAGATAATGACTTGCAATATGTTTTTGAAGAGAAACACACAATGATAATCTTATTTACTTTACACTTTAATTTCCTAATGTGCACATGTGCATGTAGGACTTGTTTGTGCAAATGTCAGTTATCAAAGAAATGTCAGACCATGATTAATTTAATAGTGCTGC
Source organism: Pachycephala philippinensis (assembly GCA_013397055.1). NCBI lineage: Eukaryota > Metazoa > Chordata > Aves > Passeriformes > Pachycephala > Pachycephala philippinensis. Next base: position 39,060 of record VWZT01016770.1, on the reverse strand, counting down.
CCCTTAGGCTCGAGCAGATGGGCAAAGTTCAGGAACTAGCAGGGTTGCCTGTATTAAGAAGAGAAATTCATGATGTGCACAAGGTAGATTCTTGCAGCAATGTTTCTTACATACGTACAAACAGGCAGACACACACATACAGTTATGTGAAAAGAAGAGAGAATAAGAAAACATGAAATAAAAGTTCAAAAATTATTTTATTCAAATTATTATTTTCTTTCCAGAATAAAAATATCTTATTTGCAATCACTTTGAAATGATTTGTATTGTCTGACTGATCGGAAACATATTAAGTCGTGATTCTATGATTCTATGTAAAACTGTATAAAGAATTTCTCTGTTTTGATGCAATCTCATGGGAGCTGCACTTTCAGAGTGCTTTTTCTTAAAAGAAAGTCTTTTCTTTTCTTAAAAGAAAATTAGTCCTGTGACAGATACAGCCATTCTCTGATGGAGCAGCGTGGTAACTCCTAGGAGAGCTGGAGCTGCAAAAGGGTTATCCCACCTCAGGCACTCCAGTGCCCTGTAGAGGACCAGTTCCCACACCCCAGGATACACCACCCCTGACAGGGAAACACCACCTCTTGCAGCATGACCTGAAGCACTGTTTCCAGCCAGCTCAGTATCAGACAATTCAGTGTGGCAACGTTGTGTCTTAATCATAATGTCCAAAATTAAAGGGTTTTATGGTGGCTCTTTAAAATATCTTTCAGGTAAGTGTCTCTCCTGAAACATATCAGTGTGTAATACTTTTGTCCCAATGGGACAAAATGGGATTAAAGTAAATGCATCAATACAGGAATTCCGCAGGAAACAAAATACCTTCTTTTTCTCTCCTAGAAGGAATAAAATTTTGGTTCTCCCTGCCCCCTAAGCAGAAACTATTGCTTTCATTTTAAAATGTGCCACTCTGGGGAATGCTGTACCCAGAAGGGACTGCAGAAACTGTGACTGCTCCCTTGCTTGAGCCTGGGGCCAAGTCCTTGAGAGTAGGCTGCCACTGTCAAAGGCTGTAGCTGCCACTTCCTTCTAATCCATGAGTGGTAGAAGCCCTTCTCCTTGCCTCAGCTGTCACACAGGGATTGGAGCCATCGCTCAGCAAGCTCAAGGTCAGCTTTTCCCTCTGTTCTGGGGTGCTGCAAAAAGATTGGCTGCTGCTATTTCAAAGCCAGGTGACATTTTGAAGCTGGGTGGCATTTCGGCCCTTTTGTAGGTCTAACATTAGAGATTCCTCACGTGTACAGAAACTGCAAATCATCTTGTCCTCCCCGGGATTTGTTCACACAGTGGCTGCAGTTATTTAGGATGAAGTAAGAATACTTCATTTTTTCCATCTCAGGAAGGCCAGTCACCATGTTGTGCTGAGAGCAGCAGAAAATGCCCTTAACAACATAAAGTCTTATTAATGGCTCCTAAAATGTTCTGGTGCAGCCTGCCCTCGTTTCCTTTTTTGTGACTACTACAAACATCTGCACAGCTCTGTAGCAGAGCAATGACAGAAGCTGAACCACTGCTTCAAAAAGTTCTAAAATGTCAGTTTTGCTTGGATTCACAATCAGGCTTTAAAATTACTGTTAGTGACACAATTTCTGGCTTTTCCTTACACATTATTGGTCATGTATGAAAGCACCCTGTGCCCACAATTACAGACAGAATGGCGATGCAGAGCATAAATTGACACACCAAAAACCTACCCCAGCCAGACATCCTGACCCAGTTCCAGCTGACCTCCTTAAATGGATGGAGTCTTCCTTGCAATGAATCATGAGGCAAAAACTACAGCCTTCAGAGCACACAGCTTTGTCAGCAGCTCCCATCAAGTGCTATAGTTAGACAATGTCCTTGGCACAAATGTGTCCTTGACACAGTGTGTGCAATAAACACACAAGGTTGGGTCATTTCTTTCGTTGTAAAAGACAGACGTAACATGAACAACTTTGCTGGCACATCTCCAGAAGCAGCCCACAAACAGGGATGCTGGTCCATGGCTCCCTGTTTGTGCATCCTCCCTGCTGTAGGGTGGTCCCAGCAGTGTTCTGGTACTCTACAGCTGATCAGACTGGCAGGACAAGACTGGACCAATCTGCAGGATTCAAAACCTGTGTCTTCCAAGGAACACACGAGGAGAACAGACTGTTTGTTCACTTCGGTCTCTTCCTCAGAGCTGTGCTCCAGAATGTGGAGGCTGGAAAATTGCCTAAGGTAAAAGAAATCTGCGTCAGCTGTCAGCTGATGAACTCCTTGTTCAGAGACACAGGGCCAAATTCTGCAGAGACTTTCATGCTGCAGAGCAAGCCACTGATAGCGGAGTGGGGCTGGGTGTCAGGGCAGAGACCATCTAGAGAAGGGATGGTGTAGGCTGTTTTGCTTTACTTTTGTCTGTAAGTGCCATGGTATGGAACAGAGGATTAGCAAGTAGTCCCATGAGTTTCCTCCAGGCCTCCCAGGACTGCAGTCCTATGTGGTGTAGCAGCAAGTGTGGGTCCTGGCTCGTGGTACAACTCCCTGTGCCCACCCTTCACGAGCAGGTACACCAAGAGAGTCCTGCAGCACTGCTCCACTGTTCCCTAACTCACTGTGGTATTTGTTTAGGGCCAGTTTGGGTACTACAGGCTGGGGTTCAAAAGTTGCTGGGGTCTGCCTAATCTTCCTGCTGTTCCTTCAAATGTTGCTGCTGTGGGCACTGATATGGTAGAGTGTCCTCAGTCCCTGGTTACAGAGAAAGGGCCACAGTCTCAGATGGCAGCTACTGCCAAGTGTCAAAGGACCAAACACCATGTGCCACACGGACTTAATGGACCCAGGTGTACCTCACATTAGGTCTGCTACTCTGGCAGTTGTTTCATCAGCCCATCATGTCACCTGCACAGACAAATCTGGTCTCTTCATTGCATGTGTTCCTTCCTCCATTCTAGTTTCTGCTGCTTCTTCTCATCTTGCGATTCAAGGACAATTTTCATGAGGAAATATTTAAGCATAATTGTTGTCTCCTTCTCACCTGCACAAGAGAGTAAGGCTGGTCCTAGTCTTGCTGCCCAGGCTTGCATCCTTTAGGGTCCTTTTGCCAAATCTTAACAAATCTTTGAATTAGAACTCTAAAAGTAAATTTCAAATCAAATAAAGGCTGTATGGACTTTACATTCGGTCGTCTTTAATCTCAGTGTGCATAATATACTGCTAAGCAAGTACACAGGCACAGCTCGTACAGCACGAAGGCAGTGAAACAAAAATTTAACCAACCTCTGAAATGGAATTATTCCTACATGCTAATTAGTAGGGAAGATGAATGCAAGTACCACAGCATAACCCAGAATTTTATAGAAACTTGACTTTGTTCCCATTCTTCTGTAATTCAGGAACCTCTTGACATTTCTGCAGAAATAGTCATGTTTTATTTGATGAAACTATCCTTGGGCTTTGGATTAAATACACACACATTAAAACTAGAAGCTGAACCCCTGGTATCAAAAATAGCCCCGTTAATTTTTATACCACTCTGTCAATGAAGACAGGCTGGATTTGAAGATTTTTTTTTTTTGTATGTTTGTTTTAATTTGTTTGTTTTGTCTGACCTTAAGGGAAAATTATTCACAATTCTTCTGGAATAAATAAAAAGTCAGCAGCAATTCAATATATTTGGCACTCTATCAGATTGGCGAATTACTTCCTTTAACTGCTATGGGAGAGGGAAAAACACATGCTCCAGCCCACATTTTTCACACAGTTAATGACTTAGACTTTCTGCATAGACCAAATGATCTTAAGTCAATGGAAAAAGAATGTTCTATGGTTAACATAACTAATGAAGTAGAGACCTGCCTCCTCCATGGGCTCCAAACCAGCAGGAAATGATGGCTCCTCATGACAGGTCACCACTGAGCCCTCCGGCAGGAGAAGAAGGAGGCATGAAGAAATATCTCATTTTCCTCCAGACAAGACCACTACTGGACTGCTGGTGTCTGTGTGCCCTGCATAAAGAAGGGTCTCTTAACTCCCTTTCTGCAGCTGGAGACAAGAGCCTGATGTAATTTATAACCTTCCTTCTAAGTGGATTTAAATTCACTGCCTTTTTAAAGGACTCAAAAGTTTTCAGTTCTCAGATTTAAATCTTTTGGGCAGGGCTGGAAAGAAAATAGGTCTTCAGTGCCTTGGGCAGGACATCAGAGAAAGCAGAGAAGAGTTATTTTTCTTTTAAAATTAATTTCCTGTTCATTTTTCAAGAGAAAATAATTGACTTTAGATAAAGATTTTTTTCCTCAGTGCTTAATAAAATACCAAAGAAAAGAATATTTCCAATAAGTAACTGCTGAAAAAATAAAATACTTCATGAAATTATCTGTATGCTTCCATTTTGTGGGATTCCAAAGTGAAACATTTATTTTTATATTTTCCAAGATTTTATTAAAATTCATAATGTTTTCTAGCTTGTTGCAGACACTTTCAAAAATCTTGTGTGTACTGCAAGACCTTTTATCTGGGAAATGACAGACAATATTAGGATTTTTTAAAAAATGTTTTGCTTAAAATATTCTAAAGGAAAAAGGGAAAAATAAACTTGAAAAAAGTCACTAGGTAATCATTTCTGTAAATAAAATGTATCTCAAAGTTACTTCTTTTAACAGTAGCGATATCAGCAGACTTTTGACCTTGTTTATTCCCAATCAAATTTAAAATGCATTTGAAACAGAATTTGCCAAATTACATTAGGCTGAAAAACAGCAATCAGAAGGCTATGCCAAATTAACTAAAACTGATTGTGATTATAAAGCTCAATTGAAGTAATTGTATTATTTACTGTTTAAATACTCCAAGAAGCCAGGAAAGATTTTCACTACAATTGTACTATTTTCTCAATTTTTTTCCCTTTTGCACAAAGAAAACCAACAGATTTTTAAAGCAGTGCCAGCAATATCAGGACTGTCATCAAACGAGTCAAGATAGGAAGGGATCATGCTCTGTTTTGTAAATGCAATGTTATCTCTCTTAAGTGGCCCCTGTGCAGATTGGGTGTGGAGGCTGGGTCAAGGATATTTGAGCAGCAGTGTCATTGTGCTGTACACACAACCTCACCACAAAACTGAACTGCAGCTATTTCGGAGAGAAACAGCAATGCCTGGATGTAATCTTGCTGGTGGTCCCCACGATGGTATTTCTGCAGTGATAAATGGTTGTGTGCCTGACCATATGAGTTATTTAGTAGGAGACCCCAAAGACCTTTATCAGCTGTGGGCTTATTCAATTTCTATATTAAAATGAATAAAATCCACATCAGCACAACCTGCAGCTACAGCAGCTTTCCTCTGGGGCTTTGGTGTGGTAAGAGTGGGGAGGGATGCTGTTTGCTCCATGGAGGTACAGATCACATAGGGTAAAGGGCTGTATTCCTGCTTCTGCCCAACAGAGGGACAGGTGCTCTCAGCCTCCAGCAGCAGTACCACCTGCCTGAAATTGGCTGCTTGGATTGATCCCGTAAGCAAAACGGAGCTATTATCTGGAAAAGCAGGGCTTTCAGACTAAGGGCAGGAAAAAGAAAGTTTCGGTGTGTCTTTTGCATGGGAGAACAGACCTGTCACAACCACCTCCTGCATTTAATTTGGTGGCAGGTTGGGACAGCTGCCAGCCTGCAAGCCTGGAGTGGCAGAGTGTCACACAACACTGTCCAACTTGTATCTGCTTTACTTCAGAGCTTGTGCTGCTTCATCTTAATGGCAGTCAAGTCTCCTTGTTTTCCTTTAAAAGCAAGTTTTTTTTCTCTGTACTTGCATTTAAAGATGGAGAACAGACATTCTTTTAAGAATATATTTGCTTGTGATTTTAAAATTGCAGAGACTTTTACACTAACAGAAGACGAGTTACTCCGTGGGAGCAGATGCTTGTAATTCAGGCAGAACATAAATCGAGAAATGTTTGTGAATATGACCCTCAGATAACATTGTTTTGCATATTTGTGTTTCAGTTTCTTTTTCCCCTCTGAGTAACATGGCTAATGTCCTGGTTTTGCTCCAGTAAAGGGTTTGCTGGTGATTTTACTAGGCACATTCACAGAATAGTAGGTCAAAGTCCTTTAAGCTTGGGTTTGCTTTTTGTAGGTCAAAAATATTTTTGCTCAAAGAACTTCTTATAGCCTGAAGGACATCTGTGTTCAAGCTTGTGACAGGTGAATCAGGATCATGACTAAGTAGCCACAGACAGAGAAGTTACGGTGTTGAGTAAGACTTTGAAAACTGTCCTTATGAAAAAAACATTTCGGGATATTGGTATACGTGTTGCAGTCTTTCAGAGGCTGATTAAGAAATTGCAACCCATAACATTTGTTTTGACTTAAAACAGTGGTTGACTTAAAGCAGTGCATTTTACATTATGTGATGAAGGGTCTTACATCCCAAATGGTGCCTTCCACCCCCATTGTCCCATACTAATGTCCAGAGAAGGAGTAATGGGAATATCATTCATAAGCATCTCCAGCCAGCATGTTGATCCCAGCAGTGCTGAGGCAGGTGAGCACACAGCATGGGAAGGTGGAACTGGATGGGATTGTCCAAATCCTGCTCCCCTTTGTTGTTAATGGGAGGTGCTGGACTGAGACATGCATTTATCATGCTGGCTCTGTTAATTAGAAGGTGGCAGTAGGATTCCATATTTGACCCCCTGAGGGGCTGTGTCGCAAGTTGTACGCATCACTGCTGCTCCTACTGATGCTTTCAGCTGCAAGACAACATGGGAAACTAAAAAATGACCTTAAGGTGAAACAAATGGAGCCTTTCAGCAAAAGATTTGGTATGATAGTCACAAAAAAATGCCTATGGTCTCTTGCTAAAAGGCTGACTGTTTTAAAGAATAGTTACATTTATTCCCTAAGGCTTTCTGTGTTTGACTCCCTCAGAGAGTGAGTGTCTTGAGGTTATATTTAATTTGAAAGATTTATCTCATGATTAAATGAATCTCATCTGCTGTCACTCCTAATGCAAACAACTTTTTTATTTTTCTTGCTACAGGGAAATTGTAAGTCAGGCAGAATGTCCTCTTCTTTCATCTTACAGCCTACGTTAGCAAAAGATTACTTTATAGAAGCTCTTTTTGATTGAAAAAGCGAAGAACAAATTAAACCCCACATAAATGCTATGACTCATGGAAAACAAATAAAGGTATCTCGTTATGGACTGTCATTTCAGGCCTCAGGTTACAAAAGTTATTGCTAATTTTTATTAAACCTGTATGCATGACCACAGTCATTGTTGGGTTATAATAATAAAAATGTAAACAAGAAAGCTTATATTGCGAATACTGTAGCAAAGGCTTCATGGCCCACCAATGCCTTCCTCCTAAGAAATTGTTTCATGTCTTTGCTAATATACATACTTGTCTCCCAGGAAGAAGCTTTCTTCTCTGTAACTAGAGCAACAAAACTGAATGTATTATAGATATCTCTTTATGTCTTAATTGTCACAGGAAAAGAGAAATCACAGGCACTGAATTAATGCAGTTAAAATAGAATGATTCAGAAATTGTTTCGTTTTTCTGCTGATTTTTCCTCTTTTTACACTATATGTTGTCTCTTTTGTAGTACCATAGAATCACAGATGACCCATCCACCTACCACCAAGATGTATCAAATCTAAGATAAAGAGCCCTTTATCTAATTCTCTCTGCCAAATAACTTCAGATGATGCCCAGGCTGCCTTCTTTAACTGCAAATATATTGGAAAGAAATACTGACAATCATGGTATAAATAGAGACAAAAAAAGTCACAGGCTCCAAAAACTGTGCCTATAAATGTTTATTTTTAGCAAGTATATGTGACAGTTTTTCAATCCCATTCATTTAAGAGATCCCAGCTGAGCTGCTGACTGCAGCATGAGTTTAGCTGCCAGCAAGCCTCTGGACACCTGTGTGGGGAGACTTAAATTCAGTGTCTGCACCCTGAACAATATTCAACCCCAAAGACAGATGAGATTAATCCAGCACCACAAATTAGGGTTTTTTTTTTCCCCTTTTATGACGTCATTAGGTCATAAAGTTGGAAAGTGTTTCTTCCACCTTTTCCTCAGCTTATGGCACATTTTTCTGTCTTAAAACTCACAGAGTGGGTTTATTCATGTTTCTGTATCTGGAGTAGTATGGAAAATGCATTTATACCTTAAATCTCAGAAGAAGGGGTGTCTCCCTTATATGCTCAAAACAAGCAGATCGTATTTATTCCACGTCCCTGCTCTCAGTCTTTCAGGCAAAGAAGGGCAGGAGGTAATACCACAGACTCCAACAGATCCATTGCTATGTATGAATAGTTGGACATGATGTCCATATTGATTGTAGTAGGTTATTAAAAACCAGATCAGAGTCGTGTCTTCTCACTTCTGCCTCTGAGCGTCAAGTACATTGTTAACACCAGTTCTCAGTTCCAACCTGGAATTTATCCCCATTGAAAACTGGTGTCCAAGACAAATGGACAGATCCTTGCCAGCAGGAATCTCTCTTTCTTTCACCTTTGACCACAGTGGGGGTCTAGATACTAGACTGAGCTAAGTATCTCACTTCTAGGTAAGTGAGCTGGACCTGCAGTAGGTATCTCCGGTTGTGAGCACTGAGAGGAATCAGTGTGGGACTCGAGCTGGGCTGAGGCCCAGCTGTGCTGTTGCTGCAAATTATTGCCCCTAGAAATGTGTTCGACTTGAGAGGGACAGTGATTTCTTACATCATTAAAATCAAATCCTGCCCAGTTGTGCTACCAACAGCACACAGCAAAACAAAGCATAAATAACCCTTCAGATGGATTTGAATGCCTTGCACAAATTCCTTACACTCAATATAATGTCAGCAAGAATTTGTCCATTAGTGCATACTGAGACAATTGCATGTTTATATCTATAGAATTGCAGGACAGCTGAATCTACCTGGCTGGATTGGACTGTAAATATATAAGTCAAAGTCTTCTAAAGAAATCCCAAAATATACACTTGAGGATAACTATGTTTTGAGTATCGAAGTTCTACATTTGATGTTGCCTGCAAAACAAGTTTGCACTTCTAATTAAGGCTGCTGAGAGAGAAATACTAAATAACAATATTAGCACAAAGAAAATTTGCTCTAAAAGAAGCTAGCAAATTAGTAGAGAAGGCAAAGATTAATCCTGATGCAAAGAAACAAAATATGCAGTACATCTGTAACTTTAAAGTAGCAGAACAAAAAAGACGGGAAGACATATCAAAAGATAAAATTAATTACTTGAGAAAAGCAAGACTCATTACTATACCAAAGCCCACCACTGTCTGATATTCTAATTAAAAAGCATTTCTTAACTTGCACACTTTCTTAAATTGACAAATGTAGGAATTTTTTTCAGTTATGAAAAGGGGATAAAAATTTTTGAACTAATATGCTGTAATAATTGTCCTTAAAAATTTGTCCCTAACACTAGATGTAAATACAAATTGTAGTGTCTCTCAAGTCATATTCTGCTTCACAATACCCCAAATACTGCATCACTATGTGACGAAGAATAACGTTAAAATAGAAAAAACCTGTGAAACTTTCAATCAAATGTTGAAATTATGAAGTAAAAAGATAGTAAAAAATTGCACAGAAGTTCAAATTGAAAATTGCTAAATATAAGAATGAAAATATAATTTGAAAACTTCAGGTTTTCTTGGGGAAAAGAACTGTTTTAACCACCTGGAGATGAGTAATTACCATTTGGAAATTTCTTTTTTTTAATTTGCTATTGTGGTTTCTAATTATTCAAACACTTTACAGAAACTGATTTAGAGCAATGGTAAAACTTCTTTTCTTTTGACATTTTAGATTTAGCAAGAGTAAAGGTAGTTTAAAGTGCCTGGTCCTGTTTTTCCTCTCTGGCTGGGCAGTGGCAGTCAGGCTTGGTGCAGGAGGACTCTCTCTTTTGGCAGAAAGAGGGATTATGGGAGGAAAGAGAGACACATACAACCAACCCTCCAGAGCTCTTTGCCCACAGATTTCTCCTTTTCTCCTTCTTATGGCCATTGTGACTCAACTGAACCCAGAAGTTCCCCAGCCTTTGGCTAACTGGGAACCAAAAATTCAGAAAAATCAACAATAGCATGGGTGAAATGGACAGGAATAGCTTACTCTTTTTACTAATACAGGAACAGACACATTTTCTAATTGATTTCAACAGGTTTTAACAAAAGGAGTACTTCTTTTACCTGCTGTGTAGTATGTCATTGTCATAGCTGAAAAGGTAATAAATAGAAACGAGTTCATGAAAAAAAAATCACAGCATCTACACACTACCAAGTTCTGAGATTCATACCATGTCCTAAGATTCACATACCTGTAAGAAAATCCTAGAGGAAGTTGCCAGTACTCCCACCTTGCTCTGTTATCTTTCCCCAAGGATTCACTGTTTTCTGCTGCTGGAGATGTGGTCCCGGGCAAAAAGACCCAGTAGAGCACTGCTTATGCTCTTAAGTCGGTGTACTTGTCATCAGGATAGAGAATGAGCAATTTTCTCATCATTATTAATGGAAATAAGGAGAGGTTTTTTCCCACTATGCAGTCCCTTTCCCCAGGACTATGCAACTCTGGTGCTGGAGCCTGCATGATCCCATACCACAGCTGGCTCTTGCTAGGTGCTGTGAAGAAAGCAGCCAGAAAATGTAGGAGATGGATGGGGTGAGGGGAATCATCAAGGTCTGGTGATTTTCTGATGAGATGAGGAGATCCAGAAGCAATGTGGATGGATAAAACAGATACAGCTGGGACTGAAATGTGAGGGTAGAAGGAGGCAAATGTTGAGAACCTGATTGCTTACTTAGGGTGCTTGCAGCTGGTCATTGGGGAATAAACACATCAATTTATGAGTGAAAGGCAGTCTACCCAAATTTCTCCAGTACCCAGAGCAGCGAAAACTGGATAGTACTTGATGTAGAAGCACTGTGACCTTTTCTACCCCTTTTTGCACCACCAGACACCTCTGAACCTGTGTGAACTCTGTCACACAGCAAACTCATCTCCTGTCACAGTGAGGGCAAGAAAGCCTCCAAATTTAGATTATTTTAGATCCAAAAGGGGGACCTACATCCTTTCCCACTTAGCTTTTTTTATACAAGGACTCTGTAAAAGTATATATTTTTATTTGGGGTTCATTTATTTCAAGTGTCAGGAATGCTCTGAGATAGCTTAGGCTGAAATTGCAGGACACAATTCTCACGTATTAACTAATTATAACTGGGGTTTTGTTCATTTTTAAAGGAATGACTCTTTAAATTCATCTATACGTTGTTTCATTTTCAGCTGCACTCACCGATGTTAGTAAAAAAACATGTATGAACTGGTGGGTAGGATCAGTGTTGAGATATTAAAAGGTTAGCATCCCATGTTAGAAACAAGTGTCAGCATTAAGGATCAGTCATTCTTTTTCTCTCTTTTATCCTTTTTAATCGTGAGTTCTCCTATATCTCCTCTTCAACAGCTTTACATCCTGAGTTGTGCTGAAGAAATTTGCACTCATTTATCTGTGACAGAGTGAGTAGTAAACTCAAAGTCTGTTTGGTTTACATCAGCCTAAATTATAGCTCATAGAAATGTTTTAGCTCAGCTAAGAAATATTCACAAAAATTAGGCTGGATTGAGTTAAATCAATGGAAATAGCTGCATTCAATCTAGTTTATATTGCTGAGTTAGAATTTGTGGCAGTAGCAGGGGAAGGGAATTTACCCTTTTTTTTTTCCAAACAAAGATTCTGAGTTACCGATTCATTAAGGAGATAAAATGAAATCTCTGCAAATAGTTGGTTTTGGTAGCCAATACCCTGTGTTAAAACATGGGAAAATATGCAGTCCATATCTTCAATATAAAAATGGGGTTTTCTTCTAGTGATACTTCTAGCTGAAGTTTACCATCTTAGTCTAAAAACCTTGTGAGGGCTGAACACAAGTAATTTTTACTTTCATATAACTTGACAAATAGGCCATATTATGTTAATTAATTACACAAAGTCACAAAAAATGTTAAAAATAAACCTGTTTGCTACTGGAAAGAAATTTTAAAAAGATATATTAGGTCTTTGATACGAGGTTTTGTTCTTCGGTTAGCTAGAACACCTTAAGATCATAGCAGTAAATATATTCTAGATGACAGCAGAAATGCTTTCAAGTTCACCTGTGCCTGTCTTTGCATTGAGGCCTTTGTTCTTTTTTGAAGGGATTCCCCCAGCTTCCTGCACATTGGTGCAATTTTGGTGCAATCACAGCAGGTTTATTCCATAGGCACCAGCCTGGAAGCTCTGCTCAGGGGTTGCCTGTGGCACTTTGGGCCATCGGGGACTCGAGGGCCCAGAGCAGTCAGTGAGCAGCACTACGGACAGCTCCAAATCACACAGAAGCAGCGACTTTTCCTCCGAGGGACTGGACGAAGTATAATCCAAAGGGAAGAACCGGAACCACCAGCAGTGTACACGTGCAGAGCCATTGCCAGCTGCCTCATTCCCTCGATGCACTCATGCAGTATTGAATCATTTGCTATGAAGGCACAGCCCCTGGAGGTTTCTCAGTAATCAGGACTCGCAATCCAGGCGCTCTTGGTTCTGTGAATATCACATTTTTTTGCTAGCGAACACGTGGCTGTCGGCTTTCCGAGGTCTGGCAGGCAGGTGGTAGGGATGCCTCTGGAGATTTGGGGGAGGCTTGTCAGGAACAGACTATGTATGTGTCCCTGGGTGAACGTGAGATCACTTCAATATCATCAGCCCGTTCATGTTCCTGCCCGCCACAGCACTCAGTGATCTCGCATACAGATTGAACTAGACATCAGATGGTGTTTGTCTCTTTCTTATTTTGTCATTTATTTTAAAGATGTACTGTTTCAATGAGGTGCTGAGCAGCAGCGAGACTGAGGAGACGAATATTGTCTATAGTGGACTGTAAACAGGAAATCATCCTGATTTCTCAGAAAGGTCAGGAACGTGGATCTGTCACCTAATGCAAACAAAACTCCTATTCCTGTGCCTCTAAGGACCTTAGTAGAGAGGTAAGAAGCAGCGCATGGCTTATCTAGCAAAAAATGTTGCTCACTGTGAATTCACACAATATTTTTTGTTTTGTCTAAAAAATCTCAAGGTTTCTTTGATGTACTTATTGGTTGGCAGACTTCCAGTTTAGATGCAGCATTGTTATGCTTGAATGCAGCAAATTTCAGTGTTTTGTGCTTGAGTATATGGGAGGCCTTGAGAATAGGGAGGAAAAGGTTCAAAACCCATCAGTAAGTTTTAGTGATTCAGCTTTCAGAATCGCAATACTTTTCAATATGGTTTCATATATCTTGACAAATTATTAAAGGTTAGAACTATTTTTCAGGAGCATGTATTAACATTTAAGTAAGGGCTGGTAAATACAGATGAAAAATTCACCTTTTATTTTCCTTGAGTGCAAAGCCTGTTTTTAAATCATCGAGGTATTTGTTTTAAGGCATTTGGCGGAAAGTGTTCAAATAGTTTATTTTCATGTAAGTTTCATGGCAAAACCCAGTATGATGAGAAGGCTTTCAGAGACTTAATAAACACCTTATATTGCAAATGAATCTGTAATGCTCTGATTTCTGAGTCCTTTTGTTTCTCAGTAAAAAGTTATCTGGAATTCTAAAATAAAAAGTAGTGGTTTTAAGTCAATATCACCTTGCCAAGGATACAGTGTTATTTGTTGGGGGGTTTTGGTGTTTTTTTAGAAGTCTTGATGCCTACAGCATTAATTTCTTTTTTAGGTGAATGGTGACAAGCTTGGGGTCTGCAAAATACCCCTCCTGAGATCTGACATTTGATCTCAGCAAACAGGAGATTGCTATTTTCATTCACAAATAGCAACATAATTGCATTATCATAAAAGTCACATTGCTGTTGGCTGTATTGCAAATGCCCATGAAAGTCCTCTTGACCCCAAAGGTGGCATCTCATATAATTTATATTACTGAAATAACTCCTTCTGCTCATGTCTGCAGGATGGAAGCAGCAAAAATCAAACCATAAGTACACTTTAACATCAGTAAAAGGACCATTCAAAGTATCTTAGAATATTTATTATGTTTAAGGTCACAGTAAAATAGAGAAAATAGTTATCAGTAAATTGAAAGGAAAAGTTCATGATCTCAGCTACTGGTGTGAAAATTTCGACTCACTCCAATAGAACCAGTGGAATTGTTCCACTGTCCAGTGCTGCAGTTCAAATCAGAATTGGGATCAAAGATTGAAACTGCATCTTTTAAACATCAGAAGCAACAACAAAACCAGAAATTATAATTTTTAGCCTGCTTTCCTAAGGAGATAAGGCTCACACAGGCATCCTATATCTTCTGTCCCATCCTCAATAACCTGGAGGCCACTATTTTTAGGAGATTTAGCAAAACAGTATGAATTTCAAAGATGTTGTGTCTCTGGGTGTTTTCCTGAAATTAGACAAATCAGGCGTTTAATCCCAGCCAGCAACTAAGTACCATGCAGTCACTCACTCAGACCCCCCTCAACCCCAGTGAGGAGAAGAATCAGAAAGAAAGTAAAACTCATGGGTAGAAATGAGAACAATTTAATAATTGAAACAAAATAAAATATCACAGAACAATTATAATGACAATAACAATAATAGTAAGGACAAGGAGAGAGGGAGAGGAGTAAAACTCAAGAAAACAAGTGATGCACAATACAATTTCTCACCACACTCTGACTGATGCCCAGCTCATCCCTGAGCAGCAATCAGCCTTTCATAGCCAATTCCCCTTGGTTTATATACTGAATGTGACATTCTGTGGTATGGAATATCCCTTTGGCCAGTTCAAGTCACCCACCCTGGCCATGCTCCCTCCTGGCTTCTTGGCCAATGGCAGAGCATGGGAAACCAAAAAGCCCCTGGCTGAGGGTAAGCACTAATGAGCAACAACTGAAACACCGCCGTGTTATCAACATGATTCTCATGCTGAATCCAAAACACAGCACTGTACCAACTAAGAAAATTAACTTTATCCAGGCCAAACCAGATCAGTGTGCTACACAGGACCTAATAAAGGGATAGTCAGCAGCAGAGTTGGGAGGTAAATGTAGAACCCCAAGTCACAGCCTGCAGCTACAGGTAAACTATTTCATTAATTCCTCATGAGCTGCTGTGGGAGAGAAAGTAGATTTGTGAGAAAATGGAAAAGTGCACAGAAATTTTCAGTAAGACGATATACAGCAGTCAATAAAAATCCTGTAAAAGCAGCATTCATGATGTATTTCTGGCAGTACTTGGTGGCCCTTCTTAGCCAGGGTTTAACTACATACAGCCCAGGTCTTTCTTTCACCAGGGAGTTTGGGATTGAATCCAGCAGCACCGGTAGAACTCCCTGCACACCTGCAATGCACTTCAGGCCTCAGCAATAAACAAAAAAAGGCCTGTAAATCTCCAGGATGCCATGCTGGTTTCTAACTGCTCTCTTTCCAAATCTCCCCCTGGTTTTGCCATAGGCAGCTGTGCTTCAGGTATCTGTAAAGCCCTATCCTCGGACAGGGAGTCCTCAATTTTGCATTGCCTTCCAGGACTTGGTTTCAGTTCCCTTAGGGAAAAGCCCTGCAGCTGTCCTAAAGCACAACTTTTTTCCCAGCAGGAGGGAAAGAGCGGAATTGCAGCTCCTTGTGTGCCACCACAGGCAGCTCTCGTGGACTCATTCCCTGCAGAGGAGGTTCAGAAATCACACAGACCTGTTGGGGCATCTTAGTGCTGCTGTTTGGTGATGTAGGAACATGCTGGCACTCTGCCAGGGTGGCAGGGCTGCACTCACAGGTGGAGGTGTGCCTGCTGCACTGAGCAGGTCCCATCCTTGCTGCTCTGCCCTGATGGCCTGCAGGACTCCTGGAAATGTGCCAGCAGCTCTGCTAATAGGTGTACAGCTTCTTCTGTGGCCGCTGGTAGATATATTCATGCTGTACATACAGCTGTCTCTGACTCCAGCAAGAGTGGAAATTAGTTTATTTCCCAGAACAGACAGCAGAGAGTTATAATTAGCAAGTGACTACAGGGTCACTTGCTCCATATGACTTAATTTAGGCAATTATTGTCTACACTGTATCCAACAATTGCTTAATAAAGGCACTCTATTTATTGAAAAGACTTTGTTCTGTGATTTTTTTTTTTTTTTGCAGTCCGAAGATCTGATGCCCTTCCTCAGTTTGGGTTCTGTTGCTGCCCTTGTGGTAGTGATCACTGTCCTGACTGGCCTCTTCCCTTGCTGCCTGATGAGGGACAAAGCATCCTGCTCTTGTTCTTGCTTTTCCTCCTGCAGATTGCTGCCCTGAGCAGCTGGAAGGGATGGACAGGAGCAGCCTGAGGTGGGACAAGGCTGCTTGAGGAAACCAACTCCTCACCCCAGATGAGGGAGTGGAGATAAAACCAGGAGTTTTGCAGCTGGGGATCAGCAATACTGCAGCAGGCTCATGAAAGAAGTGCTGCCTCCAGTTTCAAACAAATAAGACTAATTTGAGTATACTTTTATGTATTTATATGCTTTATTTTTTTTCTTCAAAGTGCCTGCAAGACCTTGCTTTCTGTTGTGGTGTGCTAAAGGGTAGCTCTCTCATCTCACAGAACGTCAAATATCCCTGTGTGCCTCACTGGCCTGGCTGGTTAGCACAGGTGACACGACCCACAGCCAGCACGACACAAAGAAGTACAATTACTCACAGCCTGTCCTAGTTTCCAGACCCACATCCACAAGGTCAGGTTTCTCCCAAAGGCTACGACATTCTCAGTAGTCTCCAGTGGTTCTGCTCCTGCCAGAAATGACCCCCAGTTCCACTTGAAAGACTGAAACCTTACCACAATCCAAATTTCCCAGAGTTTGGCAGCTGTCATAAATCCCTGCTTACTTTACTCGGGCGGGTGATAATACTGCTTTTAACACCTTTAGCACTATGAGGAGTGCAAGCAAGGGGTTTTGAGCAACCTATTCCTGTTCAAGATGTAGAATTGAAGGGGGGTTGGGACTGGGTGACCTTTAGAAGTCCTTTCCAACCCAAACTATTCGATAATTTCATGATGCAATTTCATATGAGCAAAAAATATGAGCTATTTCAAACCTTACTCTTTTTATTTCTGGTCTTCAGATTAGATGGAAATTCGTGCCCTATATTTAAGATATAGTGTTGAATTTTGCCTCTACTATCACAATATTCCTGTCTGCTAAAGCATCTCTTGGCATGCTACAGCAATTATACATTTATCAGCCAAATCTGTTTCCAGTTGAGTGAAAAAATAGATGTTGCTTGGGAGCTTCAGAGTATTTTGAATTGCAGGGTGATTCCCTAGAATATACAGATGAGCAATTACCACCTTTAAATCATGCACTGTATGTTACCGCTCCCATGAATTATGTATATGCCAGCCAGCATCATAAAATAAAACGGTGCTACATCATAATCTGCTCCAGGTGACCTAAAGATACTGGGATCCTTGACAGAAGGGGAAAAACATAGCATAATCCTCACTCTGCCCATCACCAGGAAGCGACCATAGCAAGGGGAGAGTCTCACCATCTAACCTGAGATTCTGCAGTGAAGAGGTCTGAGCTGGTGCTAGTAGCTGGACACTGCCTTTTATAATCACTGAAAAGAAATAGGCAATTTCAGGGTGTAATGTCTATGGTCAGTTTAATGTTTTCTTTATGATGACATGGTGCAATGAATCCTTACCTACTCACTCTGAAAATGTGTTTTGAGAGAAGGCTCTGAGGAACGGGCTTACCCTTCTTTTCCAGACCATTTTTTTCCCTAAATTGCTTGTTTTCATTTCTTGCCTCACCGACTTCAGGGAAATATCTTAGAACCAGTCAGTTAGGATTTGATTCTTTCCAACAAGAGGGTTTTGCACTTTCCAACAAGAGGGTCCCATGCAGACAAAGCTGTCAGCCACACAGGCTGTCCATCAACCCTTTGTCCTATACTTCACACCTTTACTATTTCCCATAGACTGTTTTAAACAAACAGAAAAATGTAATTTCCTGAGGAACTAAATGACTTTCCAGTCAGTAAATACGCAGTTCACAGAAGCCGGGTCTTTTGTTGACCCATCACTCCCAATGCACGAGTGTGGATCAGATCTCAGCTGGTGTAAAGGGACTTGGCGACACGGATCTCCCCATTTTGTGATCTGCATGGATATCCCCATGGCACAGATGTCCCCATTCTGTGATCTGCATGGATATGCCCATGTCATGTTCTGTATGGTTATCCCTGTGTTGTGACTTGCACAGGGGTCCCCATATCGTGATCTGATCGCAGTTCAGTCCTTCAGCAAGAGTGGGTTAGCAACTCAAAACACCCTGCATATCAGGGTAATTTGGCACTGAGGCTTCTTGCTGATGTGAAATTTAAATCTCTTCAAGCAAACAACCAACTTTTGCTTGTGGATGGAAAAGGGACAAATGGATTTCTAGAGAACAATATTCACTGACATTTGTATCATTCAGCAAGCTATCATTTCCTGATGTAATTGCAGTAATGAGGAAAGGAAAAACATCTTTTTCTTGGTTGAGGGTCAGAGGACCCTATCAAGGAAAATGCTGTCATAAAGAAAGTATTTTACAGTCAAGTAGCCAATTATGCCAAAATGGAAATAAAAGTGTTTAAATTACAGAATAATTAGAGCTACAATAATTATAAGCTTTAGTAGAAATTCTGAAGTGTGAAAAGGTACGAAAAGCTCAATTTGTAACAGATTAACAGAGTGTTACAGATCAGGTCAGATTAAAAAATAACCTGTCCTGTTCAAACAATAGGTGGTTTTTGAACAGAAGGGAAAGTGTAGGTAACATGAAAAGTCAGGATTCTGGTACAGTCTGAAAGAAGTACTGGTAAAAATCCATAGGTACAAATACTGTCCTTCTAAAAACAGTGCCAAATGGGTACCAAAGAGGGGGGAAAGGGTCTGGATACTCAAATCCTACAGAAACTCCATTATCTCTGGTGCCAAAGACCAGATTTAGAAGGACAGCTGACTGCATTTATCAAACTTACTTGCTGACTTTCTCTGGAAACTCCAAGCTACTTAGTTTCCAATAAAGCATGGAAGGGAGTATACACAAGCCCTCTGCAAGCTGAAGACTCTGTCACAACTTTCGTGTTCTTCTATCTTCCTTCTGCCCTTTTTTTGTCTCATTAACTTGTATTTCCACATTGCTCTTCTCCAGACAGCCTCTCCAAGGACCGTAGACTGGGTGCTCAACCTGGGGTAGAATGTGAGGCACATTCGGTAAATTCAGTCTGCAGAAACCACCCATGGCACACAGCCTCGGGTGCTCCACAAAACTGATATAAGCACAAAGGTGAGGGTACATCATCAGAGACTGCTGAAAAAAAACAAGATAACCAAGATACAACCTCACCACCACCCTCCCCACCCCTGCCCTCCCAGGTCATATTTTAAATTATTGACATAACTGATCAGGAAAAAGGTCAAAATCAATTTCAGGCAAACACAGTAAAAAAAGTTAATCTCAGACAAAAGTCACGATTTTCAATTGATGGNTTGTATGTATGTAGTGGTGTGTGTGTGTGTGTGTGTGTGTGTGTGTGTGTGTGTGTGTGTGTGTGTGTGTGTGTGTGTGTGTGTGTGTGTATTTGTTCGTTTGTTTGTTCAGGGTGAATTTTCTACTTTTATATCATTTACCCAGTTAGCACAGTGCCATTTCCTGCATCTCCCTTTTTCTGAACACAATCCACACAATCCACCACTGGAGCATAACTGTTCAAGGCTCGACCAGTTGATACTATTGACACAAAACCACACTGCTGCACTTAGCAGGGCTGTCCTGCACTGTTTATTCAGCCCATTTGCCATGGACTGATGCCATTTTGCAAGTGGAGGTGCTGCCACAGGATACGTCAGCACGGCTCTGTCTGTGTTTGTCTTCTCAAACAGCTCCCCACGAGTCTAAATTTAGAGCACTGCCAGCCTGCCTTATCAGCTAGACACATAAAAGCTGGGATCAGTTTAATTAACATTCACACAACCCTGCTGCAGAGAGTCCCCTGAATGTGAC
Source organism: Pachycephala philippinensis (assembly GCA_013397055.1). Lineage (NCBI taxonomy): Eukaryota > Metazoa > Chordata > Aves > Passeriformes > Pachycephala > Pachycephala philippinensis. The sequence goes on along the minus strand of VWZT01016770.1, from coordinate 19,031 downwards.
AGTGATGGGAATCACGTGCAGACAGCAAACTCACAGATGTAAGAGGGAGTCCACACTTCCTTTTTCTCAGTGTTGGCAGGGTGGTACTCGCAGCCCCTGTGCCTTATCCATCCCTGCTCCCTCTCTGGGTGCAGCCCTTGAGGCTGGCAGCAGTGGGATGTGAGTGACAACTTCTCCAGCCTCCCTGCCAGGGGCTGCAGGGAGGGACAGGGCACAGCCACAGCCTGTGGGGCCTCTATGGACACCATGGTGTGGGACCAGTCCCAGCAATGATAGTGGCACCACAGTCTCTGTGAGACAAGAGAGCCAAGCTGGAGATGAAGGATGAAGCATCAGCACTGAGGAAGGCCCCAAATTTGAAGGAAATTATGTGTGTCTCCTGGAGGACGAGTTTGGCACGCAGATACAGCCTGCTGTCCATGGGCAGGCTCATCCTCCAGCCTCAGCAGCTGCTGAGATTGGCCTTGTCCTCGGGGCTGCAGCATCCTGCTGGAGTTAACAACTGGACTGATGGACAGATAGGAACAGGGACAGTGCTTTGGTAGGGCCGTGCTGTTTGCTTCACTTCAGCTCAGGTAACACACAGCTCATCCCAAGGCACGATGTGGGTTTGGAGTGGTGCCATCAGGTGAAAGTGAAAGTGTCAGGCTGGCTGGGCAGAAGGAGAAGAGAGGGAAGGGTCACTCTACTGCCATTTCTCCCTGCAGCCGATGTCTCCTGCAACAGGGACTGTATCTGCATGTTTGCTGTTGGGATTTGTGACAGCTGAAGTAACCTGGTAATTCTGAATTGTCAAAGTGAAAGTGTTCAGCTGTTTCTGTGTAGTAAGGATTTTATGCTAGTAGCATGGCATTAGGCAATATGACACAGGAGTAAAATTATTTTCCCTGTTTCATGCATTCAGCCCAATTTTAAAACCATAATCAACCAAACAGAAAGACACGGAGGGGAAAAATTAATTTAAAAATTAATTCAGAGGGAGCACTTACCCCAGGATTAGTGATTTAATTCAATGCAAGAATTACTGTAGGCATGCATAATTCAGTCAGCTTTGTATTTCTCCAGCTCAGAAAGAAAAAAAAATTCTGGTGCTTGTAATCTGACAAACTGCAGTGGGTTGTTCTTAACTTTTGCACTCGAAGTATCTGTACTACTTGGATTTCTTATGAGACTGGGAGCCAAATGAAGGGCAGGATCTGTGATGTTCAAGATTTCAGAAGAGCTCAATGGCCACCAGTGTTATGGACCTAGTTTTCACCAGTGATTTCCATAGGTGCAGTGAGTAGCTCACAGAGAGAGCTGGGAATGGCACCAGTGGTGCTTTCAATGTGGGCAGTGAGGACTTTGTGTGGTTGTCTGGGAAAGACATTATGGGCTGGGAGCATTCCACAGACTCAACTATTTTAGAAACCACTGATGTAATTTGTGGCATAAATAGTGTTTTTCTGCAGCCTCAGAACCTTTCAGAAAATAAATAACACCTCATTTTATGGATACACCTTACATATCTTTCCATCAAACACATGTATTTGGGTTATACAAGACAGGCAGTAATAGTCCTTAAGGGAGTCATCACAACATTAAGTGACTTTTGACACCAAGTGAAGCTTTTATGTCAAAAATAGGAAGTTAAAGTAAGTAAATATTCATATTCACACATATTCACACATATATTGATCTTTAACCTATGATATTTACTAGGAGCTGCTAAGAGAGCACCAGCTTAGCTATTAGACACAGTGGAGTGAAGTGCATGTCAGGGAGGGATGGAAATAGTAATCCCTTTTCCCCTGAACTCAGAAGATTCAGTCTTTGGAGAGTTGTGGTACTGAAGTTACCATCAGTCCCAAATGTGACACTGCTATGTCAGCACTAGAGTTTTAAACCATACTGCCAGGCTCCCTCTGATTTTGGATCTAGAAATTTTCTTTTCTGTCTGCCCCTGATACACAAACAGAGGGAGAGAATTTTTTTAATATCAATTACAAAGGAAAATATCATTGTTTAACAGCTTGCCTGAAAATCCTTTGCAAATGCCAAAGGATCTCACAAGATCAGGGGAATTTTTATGTTGTTCAGAATGTTATGTAGAATAAAGTAAAAAGAGGCTCTGAAGGGAAATGCTTCTGATCTACTTAAAACTGCACAGTTTTACTAAATGCGGGACCTTTGGTATTTTCTTCATCTCCTTCTGTTTAGATATTGATTTAATTTTTGAAAACTGTGAAAGCAGAGGCTGTAGAAAATTTGAAAACATTTTCCTTCTAAAAGAAAATAAATCAGCTGTTAATATCTAGCTCTGGTGAAGAACTTCAGAAGCAGAGACTTAAATTTCATTGCTTTGTTCCCAGAGGAGTCTTACATCCATCCTTTTTTTTGGTTCTCTGACTCGAGTAAGTACAAGGCGGCTCAGTCTTCTTATGGAACATGGTTAAAGCAGGAGAACAGTAATGTCCTGGCACCTTACCTGGGAAGTGAGATCAGCTTTAGACAGCAGTGCTTCAAACACCTATTTCCATCTACCAAAAAAACGCCCTTAGCACAAGAGGCTGGGTGAACACAAGATCTCCTGGACAAGGGCTGTGGGAGTCATGAGCATGTGGGCAAGGACACTCGGTGGAGAACACAGGGCTTTTCATCAACTTCACTTTATGCTATCCTTGAATATAAAAATAGAAGTATTTCAGGATATGAAATTCCACACTTCAGTGTGGAACTTTCACTTCCCAAAACTAAATACAACTTGTTGGTAATTTGGTTTTGATCAGTCTTTCTCCTATTTGGTGAACTCCATTTCTCTTACATCCAGTGTCACACTTTGAAGTAGAGCAGTGGTCTTATAGCTAAATAAATAGTTATGGTCATGAACCTTGTATTGTTTCTTCACCTGGCCCACAGTGGCAGATGTGAAAAAGCCAGGCCAGCTCCATTAACAGCCCCAGCAACACCACCTTGATGAGACATGGTTGCATTCCTTCTAGCCCAAAATGCTCCTTAGAGACCATGAAGCAAGGAGCATGCGTGAAGTCCAAGGTGCTCTCCTCAGCCCTCATCCAGCCTCAGGTCTGATGGGGAACTCAATTTCAAGAGGAACCTTTGCATGGCAGAAAAATGTCTCCAGAGTAAAAAAAGCAGCACTTCCACAAATATAAATCCATCGAAACGTAGACTGCAAGCTGTTGCTGTAAAATGCAAATACATTTTTCAGGACCTGAAAGCACAAATTCACCTGCTGTTCATGTCTGTGCTGAATTCTTTGTGGGAAATCTCATGTGAGTTGGGTTCTCTCTGCATGACATCACACTGGATGTGGGAATACACCAGGAAAACAAAAGCCCCAAGGCTTTAGATAACGTGCAAGTGCAGTTGGTATTGGTTATATGCTTTGGTGAATCAGATTTTACAGGTGATTTTCTTGAAAGATTTTTGGGGCCAAATGCCCCCAAGGACATTTTGACTCACAGTAATCACAATAGGGTTTTTTTGGTGACCAAAATCTCTGGGCTGGCTGGTGCAGGCATAGTTTATGTCCTCTGTAACAGAATTTGTAAGGAAGTTCTCGAGACTTACCTTCTTGTCACTTACAGAAATATCATCCTGTAATTGTCCTTTTGGCCTTTTGCCTGGAAAATGGGATTTCTCCTGTTTCTCTTCTCTAAGTCATTGCTTCAAAGGTTTGCCAGTTCCTAGGTTTGTAGGAAGGAAAGCTGCTGCGAAGTGATCAGGATGAGGATGAGGTTTCATGCAGAAAGGAACCCTCAGTCATCATCACCACAAGTTTTGTGGCCGAGTGAGGGGTATATCCCCTCCTTTTAATTTTCTCTTGTCAAATGACTTCTCACAAGTAGAACAGCTATAAATGGCTACTCTGGTATTTTTCAAAAAAGAATTAATAAAAAGGAATATCCAAACCTCAACTTATTTTTAATGCCTTCTTTAATAAGTACTGAATGTTCTCAGCACTCCAGGGGAAGCAGAAGGAGTGGTATATGCAGCCTATTTTTAGACTCTCAAACGTTACTTCCAGTGCATCCAGTAATGTATTACCGATTTCTGGATGGTAGAACAGCCATTGAACTCATTTAATTTCTCCAAGGCTATCTAAAATGCAATAAGTGTCTCCAGCCATCTGAATTTTCACCACCCATCTTTAGTCTGGCTGTGCTGAACCTTCCCATCACTTGAGCCAACCTGCCACTGCCACACCGTGCAAATGCCTTGCAACCCACAACACATAAGGCTCTGATGTTGTGGCAGCTGTGTAAATCATCCTCATTTCCTGGATCCATCATGGAGAGAGTAACTGCTCCTCTCACATTCGACCTTTCTGTTTCATAGGAGGAGATTACAAGATTACAGGCAATGTTTTCAGAACTGGATTTCAAATGTGTGAGTACTGGCAGGCACACATTGTGAAACACAGTCCAGTTGATACTCAGCACAAAATTTCCTGTCATCAGTTCTAAAAGGAATTGGGCTGCCATGAGTAGAAGGGAGGTTCTTTGTCAGGCTAATACATGATTAATAGCAAGAAGCCAGAGATTAGCTATTAAAAACCAGGTTTCTGGCAGGGTGCATGAGGTTCTATACCAGGACCATTCAATGCATTCTGTATGTACCTACACAGGCCATTTTTCTATGAAAACGACACACTCAGTTCAATGTGCTGATGGAAAAGGAGTAGCAATGTGTGCTACATGGCCTGAAGATAATATAAAATAAATCAAGATAGTCTGATCTAAAGATGTCTGCAAAAATTGTCACCAAAACACTAAATAAGTGGGCAATAAGCTTGCAGGTGAAATTGAGTGCAAATAAAAGCATAGTCAAACTCAAGGAGAAAATTACCTTGACAGCCACATCCCCATCCACAGCCTCTGAATTAACCCTTATGAGCCAGAGAAGGGCTCTTGATATCAATGTGACTAGTTGTCTGGGAATGTCACTCAGTGCTCACAGAGAGACAAGTAAACTATGAGACGTGGTCAGCAGTACGACTGTTGCAGCAGAGTACAAAATGTTGGTATATTTGGATGTAATATATTTTATTAATCTAGGTAGTGTAGGTAGAAGCAGTAGATGAGTGTTCAGGATGCAGTCAGTGTTCAGCCTTTTCTGCATCTCAGGAAGAGAGAAGGAAATGGGAAACATGATTATACCACCTTATAAAAGCATATAAATCCATCTCCAATATTGCTTGCAGTGTCAGTCATCCCAGCTTAAAAATATGATAAATTTGAAAACTACAGAGATAAGGTGTATAGGAAAGCTTCTTTTCAGAGCAGAAAAAATATAGTTTTAGATTCTTCAGTGTGCAGAAAAGAGAGTAGACATGGAACTCTGTATAGACAAGAACTGGTGCTACAGTGATAGGGAAAAGTAATAGGGAAAAACAATTTATTTTCCTCACAATACAAGGGCTGTAAATATCTAATATAATAACTGGGCAGTAGGTTTTAAACTAACAAATGGAAGTGCTTTTTTATGCAATATTTGACTGAATTGTGAAATTCTTCGGAACAGTTTAGCACTATTGTGTAGGAGAGGGAATCCAGAACACATAAAATTGTAGCGGTATGAGAAGATCAGAAATGTAGGTGTCACATTTAAAAGTCAGTGGCTAGAAGACGGAAGAAACGTCAAAATGCCCTTGCGTGCACAGGATATTTAGCAAACTGATGAAAAAATTTATCCTGTGAAAGCCTGTGGTGAAGACAAAGAAAGGATGTTCTTTCAATCAGCTGTACAGCTGCGAAGAGGTAAAACTTGCTCTGATATTATATAAAGCTTATTAAAAATCTTCCAACTAAGTTATGCCCTATTTTAAAATCCAGAATTTGCTACATTTTTAAGCTCTTTGCTCTGTGGCGAGCCAGTCAGTAATTGCTAGTTGAAGACACAAAACTCCATAATCCGTGGACTAATCATAAACAAGCACACATCCCCAGACACCTTTTGCCTTGTTCCCCTCACTGCTGCAGTTGCATTTCTGCCTCCTCTGATCCATACAGCTTAGCAGCCACTGACTCAGCCACAGGATAACTTATTTCTTGTGATCCTGGCTCTTCATCGGCTCCAGCTCAGGCTTCATTTGCAGAGTTATGTCTTGCACAAGTGTGTTTTTTCCAACTCTTTTTGCCAGGTGACTAGCAGGTACGAGTTTGTGACAGACCAAGCACGGTGGCTCAAGGATGCCTCAAATACACATTTAAGGAGTTTTGCCCTCAGAATTATGTCAGCCTGAGGATTAAAGAAATTGCACGTTCAGCTGACAGAGCCATGCCAGGAGATGGCCTTGGAGAGACACAGAAATCTTCTTCATGGCAGTTTGCCAGGAGAGCTTTTGTTGTTCCTCTAAGCACTGTGAACTCCACTGGGAAAACAACTTGTTCACCAGCATGAAATGTGCAAAAGAGCATTTGCCACTCGAATTTAGTCATTGGACTGAGGTCTCTTCTGGCTACAGCTCATGGCAAGGGGTGTATGTGGCAGAGAGGAGAGGTCATGGGAGCTAAATAGAGCTCAGCAGGGGCAGAGATCAAAGAGTGGCCATTACCCAAGCTGATCTGCAAGAGCTGGTGTGGAGGGAAAGGGTCCTTGGCAGCTCCTCTCCTCCCCAGCAACTTCGGAGCAGCTTTTAACTAAACACAGCACTGGGTAGAGCAGAGCTTGTGCATGGGAGCTCAGCTTGATGCAGTGTTGAAGGGAAATATTGCACTTCACTTCCACTCCCTCACCCCTGCTGCCCTTGCACTTGATAGTGACAGGCTATTTGTCCTGGCTGCAGAGATGCTGTTTCATGCAGCACTTGCCAAATTCATTCTTATGATATCCCAGAGAAATTTCATTTTTCCACATCACTTAAGTCACAGCAGTCCTGGGAGCATCTTTTTACTCAGATCAAAGCTCCAGAGCTCTGCAAGGACGACCTTTCAGAGCTGCGCCTGCACTGGGTGCTGGTTGCTCACCCAGGAGGGGCACAACCCGTTGCAGCACCCATGAGGTTCCTGGCAGCTGCCTGTCCCCATGTCCCCTGTGCTCCTTAGCAGCCCAACCAGGCGTGGTTGGGTATTTTGTAAATGTCTCAGGAGTTGGGCCACGGAGGGGAAAGGGTCTGTGTTATACCTTGTTTTCGTAAAGGCTGCCTTTGGCCTTAGCTTGCCAGTTTCCTCCCCTTCGCAGAGCAGCACCACATGTGTCCTCTCCTGCAGCAGCTGTGAGGTGCTGGGTGTTTGGGCTGCTCCTAGCACAGGAGGCCCAGATGGGGCAGTAGTTAGTTGGTGGCCATAATTACCCAACCCTCCATCAGCACCACAAGAGGGGTGAGCTTGAAAGCCACTTCCCCATGCAGAAGTTTGTGCCCCCAGGTCTGCAGGCTGACATCCCCTACAGTTCACATTGCAGCTCATGAAACTGTAGATCCAACTTGTCACTGCCTGGGAACATGCATCATATCCATATTTAAACAGCTGAATTGCTCTTTCAGCAATAGCCTATGGGAGCAAGCAAAGAGGCTTCTCTGTATTTCGTGCTTTATGACGGTGTTTGGCAAGCAGAGGATAACAGAGCTCCACCTGGCTTCCCCATCCAGTTCCTGTGCTTCATTTTACTGTCTCCCTTTACTTTTGCCTTGCTGTCAATGCACTCCTACCTGCTTTCCATGCACCCTTCCATCCTCCTCCTGCCTCCCCCTGGCTGCCTGCACCAGACCCTCCACACGGACACGTCCCTTGCCACCAGGGCAAGGTGGCTGTGAGGGGTGTGGGGGGTAAACACAGAGGGAGTTCAGGGGCAGCTTGGTGTCTGCAGATCACAGAAGCATCAGTTCAAATACCTGCCTTTAATTCCTCTAAACAAAGGGCCTCAAACTTTTCACTACAAAGCAGCATCTTCATACTACACTTTTTCTATGGCTTTTTTTCACCACCCACAGGAGGTGAGCGTGAAACACATTCCCAGAACACACTGTCTATAAACATTATTTTTTGTAATGACTTTTCCCTCCCATGCAGTCTGTATAGAATTTTGAGTATGTTGCACTCAACTTACAAGTCTAAGGTAAAAGACTAGAAGAAAACCAAAAGACATAAATTCATGGGTTTTTAAAAAATTTTTATCAAAGAACACACAAGACTAATTTACAGCATTTACCTTTTCCCAGCTATAACAGATTTACATGACAGCAAACACCAAGGAATCCCATGGGGTTTTTCCTGATTAAAACAGTTTGTGAAGAGAAAATATGCATAAAAGTGAGAGAAGTTTTTCCAACTTGTAAGTTGGGAACAGAAATATTAAGAGACAAGGAGTCAAAATAGAGTCTGACAAATAAAGAGGAGGAAAGGAAGAGGGTGTGCCACATCTCTTAGAAACATCAATGCAATGCCAGCCTGGAAAAAAGTGAGGACAGGAGAAACACAAATTATGCTGAGAAATAAGAAAGGCAGCCTCAAATGTAGATAATATGTAGGAGACCCTCATTAGAGTCTAGAGTTATGAGAGATAAGTTACCTGTCCACTGGAGAAAGTTTGATGACGGCATAGCTACAAAATTAAATTGCTTCAGCTGCACCCTATTTGGTTTACTCTTTCACAGGTGGAAATTGTTCCCCATTAAGCCCAGTGCAGCAAACACCTTTTCTAGAAGGTTAGCTTGAACTCTCCTAGACCTGGGGACCAGAGATTAAGGAAATCCCTCTGAAAATGAGTTTAATTTACCTCTTTGCTGTTTTGGACAGACAGATAAGCTTTTGGAGGATTTTTATGCTCTTATTCACATCTTAATGTCTTCCATTAATTAATTAAAGGTGGACAGAACTGGTACAGCAGCATCCTCAGGAAACTGGTGGGTCTGGATATAAATGCTGGCATGTGCATGCATCTGAGAGGGTGAGGAGCTGGAAACAGTGTGAAGAAGTTAATTGTCCTTAAGACTTCTGACCTCACCTTGGATCCGTTAGATAAATTACCTACAGAAAGGGGGATGCTGTGAGCTGTTTCCAACACCCCAGGGTACCCTCTAGTGTAGAAGGAGTGACTGCCAGGGCAGGGTGCAACCAGGCTGCTCTTCAAACCCTCTACAAGCAAATGGCCTCATCCCTGCAAGAGGTGATGGGCTTGATGGTATTTCACTTGACTTGAGTTGAGAGCTCAATTTTGAGAGCAGAGACTCACACCAGTGATTTATAAAAATAAGGGATAAACCTCAGCAATACAGATCTAAAAGGAGAAATAGAGACACATCAGAGCAGTCACTCAGCACATGTCCCTGCAGAGGAAGCACAGTTACTTTCTCCACCAAGCTTCACACCCCAGCAGACAGGGTAGAGGCAGCTGCACGACAAAATGCTCTGTTCATGAAATATTTCCTGTCTGGGAGAGCAGGTAAATAAAAAAAAAATTGTAGTCAAGCCTCAGGTCAAATTTATGTGTTTCTGTTATCAAGGCCATGTTTTGTAGGGCAGAGGTTTTCAAAACATTGTAAACCCTCTAAAAATGGAATGGAATGGAATAGAATAGAATAGAATAGAATAGAATAGAATAGAATAGAATAGAATAGAATAGAATAGGTCAGTGAAAGGAATCTGCAACAATCCATCCTCTAATCCAAGTTCCTGGCCACTTCAGAGCTGACCAAGTTAAAGCATATTATTAAGGGCATTATCCAAATGCATCTTAAACACTGACAGGGTTGGGGCATCAAGCACCACACTAAGACACCTGTTCCAGTGTTTGACCACACTCTTGGTAAAGAAATGCTTCCTAGTGTCAAGTTTGAGCATCTGTGATGAAGGTTTGAGCCATCACTTGCCCCTCAAGAGTAAATAACACCTCCTGATATGGTATCTTCAACGAAGCGCTGATGGTGCATTCAGCTCCTTCATCCAGATCATTGATAAATACATTGAACAGAACTGGCCCTAAAGTTGAGCCCTGAGGAACAACACTGGTGACTGTCACCAGTCAGATGAAGCCCCATTCACTACAACCATTTGAGCCCTGCGATCCGCCCAGCACACTGTGAATCCACTCATCCCACAGCTGGACAACTCATCCAAAAGGATGCTGTGAGGGACACTATCAAAAGCCTTACTAAAAACCCAGAAAAACTACATCCACTGCCTTCCTTTCATCTGCCAGGTGAGTGACCTTATTGCAGTTATCAAATCAGTAAAACAACTGTCCCCTTGTGAAACCACGTTGACTGTGCCTGATCATTGCATTGATCTTTCAATGCCTTTCAGTAGCATCTGATATGATCTTCTCCAGATTTTTTCCTGGAACTGAGGTTAGACTAGTAGGTCTGTAGCTCCCTAGGTCTTCCCCCACACTTTTCTTGTAAACTGAAATAACACTGGCTAACTTCCAGTCAGCAGGGACCTTCCCAGACTCCCAAGACCTTTGGCAGATGGTTGAGAGCAGCCCTGACACAATATTTGTTAAGTCTTTCAGTATCTGGGATGAATCCCATCAGGCTGACTGGACTTGTAAACACTCAGCTGCAACTTATATCTATATAAACGTACTGAAATTGTAATATATATATGTGAACATATAGTGTACATATATATATAACATTTATGTATTGAAATACATATACAAGAAATTATGGCAGCTAGGATTCAAGACTAATCTTTGTGCCTGTATTACTCAAGGAAAGAATAGTTGAAGCCATTAAAAATTTAATACCAGAGGTATGCAGGTAGGCAGAATGAGCTTCCGCCAAGGAGAGCTGTTCCATGAAAGTAAGAATTTGGGATGACCTCTAGTTAGATGCCATCATAATGATGCTGAGGCTGTATATGTGTTATTAATGAAAAGTACCTGCTGCAAATACTCTAGAGTGAGAGCTCGAGTGTTAAATTATGCAAGTGGAAAGGACCTGGTTAACAATTTTCTGGCTGAGGAACAGATCCTGATAATGAGGAGAATTTCAGGTAGAAAACTATAGAATTTACCTTGTGACTTACCTTCTCATATTCTGCTGTGTAAAAGAACATGGAAACAGCCTGAGGCTGCAGACAGGTTAAACACAGCCTTAGAAATGAGGCCTGAGCAGGTCCAAAGGGGGAGCCTTCTGACCAAGCGTGCATGCCTGCAACTGGAATTCTTGCATTTGCTGACTCAAATGTCAGCAGTGAGAAAGGGAAATTGGTTTGTCCCAGGTCAATATGCTCCATAGAGCAATTAGTCACCTGTATATGCTCCAGGTTCCCCCCATCAGCTGCAAAGGAGAGGGAAAACCAGAGCAGGAATACTAGCTCAGACTTACGTGTCTAGAGGGGAGAGCTTCCAAAAAAACATCTGATAAGCACCCATGAGAGTTAGCAGAGTGAGTCATTTCCAGTGAAACACCTTTCACTAATCTGCTGCAAGTATGGAGCTCCCTGAGACGTGGGATAAGACACAGAGTTTCACAGGCACAATTTCTACAGGGAAAATCCCTACCTGGAGTGAGGTGGTCCATACCAGCCACACTCTGTCTTCATACTTGTGTTCACCTGAAGGTACAGGGGTCAAAGCTGAAGGAAAAGGTTATAGTCAGCTCCAGATAGAAGATTAGGCATATTCACGCATCCCGCTGGCTTGTAGGATCCCATCACTTGATCTCTGCCCTCTTTCAGGTTTATTTTTAAGCTCTGTTCCCTTTGAATCCCTTCCAGTTTAATTCTCATGGATAAACATGGCTAGTTATTTATACCCAGAAGTACATGGAGACCTGACTGGAGCACCCACCAGCACAAACCCATGGGGTGACCATGCCATACCTCCCCACTTCACACACAAATCACAGCAGCCTGCTGCAAATTGTGCCTCCCTGTTGCTCAGCAGGTGACTTTTTGGATGCTGCAAAATTCACCTCTTTAGTCTTTTGCTGCCGTGATCACACTCGACAGCTTAGGTTCTCTCTGTTTGAGCTTTTGTTCTCCACTAATGACAGCAGTACAAAAGGGATTGTGTTAGTGAGGCTGATTTCTGTACATTCACCCCACCGACGTCAGTGGGGCTCTATGGATACAGCACGTGTTCAGAGCTCCCACTGAAAGCGAAACAACTCAGGAATACAAGAGTGAATACACTCCCCAACAACCTCCCCAGCTCAGGCATCTGAGCGAGGAAGGCCAGCAGCAGCAGGTGATGAAAGCCCCCCTCGTGCTGTTCTCCTCAGCCTCTGCATTTTGCTCTGCAGTGCTGCAGCAGGTGTTAAGCTCACAAGCCGTATATTTTTCCTTTCCCATATGGACTGGAGAATAATGAGCATGAAATATATATGTATTCAAGAGGAGTTTCTTCCTTCTAAGGTCTCTCTCTGGATTAGGTTAGCGGAGCTTTTAGCATTACAGTGACTTTAATTTCTTTCCCCGAAAATTCCCTGAGGTGGGATTTGCAGATTTTAGACCTGGCTTGGGTGCACACTTCAACTGATGCAGACAGCTGTTAAAAATCAGCACATATAAGCATATCCTAAGCACGCAAATGAGAAAAGAAAACTTTGATTTCCCCACTCTTTCTTTCTTGATTACAGCTAAATGTTCATCAGTCTCCATAGTTACCTATTTACTATGGATAGAGCAGCCTAATGGAAATATTGCATTGCTGTTGGACACAACCTGAGATTTATTACTGTGAATTTCACACTTCAGGTAAGAGGTGTCGATAGGGTGTTTGTTCATCTGCAATGGATAGTAAAATAAGTTTATCTTAGATCTGTTGAAACGTTTCAAATTCCCATTTCTAGAAGTGTTTTTTTCAGCTTCACCCTGGTAGATTTCTTGCAAAGATATTCTAAAACAGAAGGAGTTTATGAATGGATGATGAAAAGCACAGCCAAAGCATTTGTTTTATAGGGACAGATAAGATTATCTTTCCCAACCAATTCAAGTGATAGACATTGTTGAAGACTCTTTAAAGCCACTGTGCTAGAGTCATAACATCATTAATTATTCTGCAAATACCAGATAGTGTTTCAAATAAGTAACAAATTATTAACTCTGAAACTTATAATGTCTAGTTCACCTCTTCAAAAGCTACCAGCAGGAGTCTCAAATATCAAATATCTGGTAAATGCAAAGTCTTCATAGACAGAGGCAATTTTTCCACTAACCTGTCATTAAAAAAGCCAGTAGTACAACCTTTTCAAATACACCTTGACTCCTATTCTTGTCTTTCTTACCATAATTCTCTTGATAAATTGTCAAAGAATTACTTCTAATTATGTCCATAACTAATAAACTACCAAGCAGTGGTATATTTACTAATAAACTACCAGATACTACTTATGCGACTCCAGTTGCTGAGGCCACATAAGTGTGAGGGAGGCGTAAATCAGCCTTTCGCATCTACAGGGGCTGATGGTGTCGCTTTTTTCAGTATAACTGTGCCTTTTCTCATGGCTGTGTGAGAAAAGTCATGAATTTGATTTAGCACTTTCTTCACTTGCAGCTTTGCCATGCTGTGAATGTGCAGGAGCACTTTCAAAGGAATGTTTGTGTTGGGAACAATAAAACTAATCCGTTTTTTTGTGCATGTTGCAAGGTTCCCGCTACCTCCCTGCTGAAGGGAAATCAGTCCTTACTTGTCCATGCCAGAAAGGTGGTTCAAGGGCAGTATTCCTGTCCCCATCAGCTTCAGGGTGCCCCGGCCAGGGTATCCCACACTGTGCCAAGTCCCATCAAAGACAGTTCTTTGTGGATTCAGTTACCATAATACTAAAACATAACTCTCAGCCAGTTGGAGCTGATTATACTCTGGAAGATGAAGTCAGGGTATCAGACTAAGAATGAGCTGGTGAAAGAGGTCAGGAGCAGCTGTCATTCATCTGTGTGGCAGGTGCCAAAGGGTTACTGACACAACAGGGCCAAAGTATTTTAAAGCTCGAGCCCAATGACTGTAAAGCTTGACTTCCTTCACATGTACTGTAATACATATCACCACTCCCCCATTAGTTATGAACTCGTATCACTTATTGTTCATCCTTGTTTTAATTTGCTCATGCTGTTGTATTCATGGCAAGTGTGCTTCTGCAGTCCAGCCATTCATAACATCCCATGTTCACTGCAGAGGGATCTTCCTTCCGTGCTCAGGCACAGGCAGACGCCTGCCTACCCTGTTCCATGCCTTACGAGTGCCTCCCACCCAACTGGCTTCTGAAACTGCTGAGCCTGTCTTTCAACACTGGGTAGCCTCTATTTTTCCTCTGCTTCTCACCGCCTCCCCATCACAGCACAACTGAATGAGAGCTACTCCAAGTGAGTGATGCACCGACTGCAAATGGCTGGGATGCACAGAAAGGCAGCCACATTCCTCTCTCCTGAAAATGTGAGCTGCCAGGGGGCTGGAAAGACTTCATCTTGCCACTGAGGCAACCACCTCCTGTGTCAATTCCCTTCCTGTGCACACCCCACTTGCCAACGGAGGTAGAAATTGACTGGCCAAATAGACAACTACTCTAAAGTCTTCAGTAGGAGGCAGAGAGGATGTTGTGGGATTTCATCCCAGGGTGCTACATCAGACAAGTGCCCATAGAAAAAGGCAAGGTGACACGCATAGAAATTATCCTCCATGCTGTACACTGCACTCACTGCTGTCAGTGGGAACTCTTCCGTGCTCTGCATAGGGCCAGAAGTGCTGGCAGCAACGCTGGTGACAAGAAGGGTCTGCACCCTGTGTCATTTCAATGCGGGCTGCCAAAGAGTAGCTTAGGGAGGCTGCAGATATACTTCGTTTCAGTTTGTTGCTCCAGTGCTGTCGCACCTCCAGAGTGGTCACTGCAAATCTGTATGCTCTAAAGAATCTCAGTCTGCAGTAAAGTAAGATTTGAAAGAAAAAGGTAAAACAGATAAGGGAAATGCCTACATACTGATGTGTAAGAAAAATAAATTTTCTGGGGAGATGCAGTATATTACTAAACAAGCTGTGAAAACAGGGAAAAAATTACGCAAGTGTTCTGAAGTTATACAGCATGGATGGGTATGAATTCAGGCTAGATCAGAGGGGCCTGGAATAACCCACATTTTATGAATAAAGCAAGGAAGTAAATTCTGAGCTAGAGGATTACCAGGCACAGAGGAAGCTCCCCACAGCATGGAAATATGTCTGTGTTTTCCCCTATGGGATGTGAGATATTCCTCCCTTGAACTATCACTGTACCTGGGCTCCCTGTCTTTTACAGCAGATAGAGATTTGTGTCTGAGGAGCTTGAATGTCACAGAACCAGGGGGACAAATGACCCTGCACTTGGATGAGAGCTGTTTTCCTCAGCTGCCTGTCTGTCAAGTGCAAAAGGCAGCAAACAGAAGAGGAGATGTGCTGGTTCCTGAAAGGCACAACCCAGCCTCTCCGTGAGCAGTGACAGTAAGTTCATCTCTCTGGAGTCACTCCTGTTGAGTTTCACGTTTTGCAGACATTTTCTTTATGAAAGTTCCTGTATTACCATCCCATCTCCATTCCAGTTTGATGGGGCTCATCCACCTTGCTTCATTGAGGACCTCAGAAAACTGTAAATGCCATTAACCTCCCACAAAAATCACTGACACTTGAACCAATCTCCCCTGGGGACACACATGATCCAAAGCCACAGAGGGTTTTAAGTGCTAAACACTCAGTGTCTGCCTGGATCATTGGTACCTTCTATATATTACTATGGTCTTTAGTTTCTTTTCTAGCTTTGTATGCTCAAGGCACTTATTCTTGGGCAAAAGTCACAGACTTATAAGATATTCAAACACATCTGTAGTCTCTGGAGTTAAATCCTGCTTCCACTTCCACCCAGCAGGGCTGCTGAGAGCACAGCAAAGCGTGAATGCAAATGAAGACACCATTTGACTCACAACAATTTGTGTATCTTGACAGGCAAGGACCAAACACAGCGCAGACATGGCCCCAGATAGCTCCTCGTCTATAAAGGCAAATAAACAAAACCAGCCAGAAACGGCTGGTGGGAGGGAAATTAAAGTTTTGCCATGCATTTTAGAAAAGGTCAAGGCCAGTGAAATTGTCTGCATATCAGCTTAAGCCAACTTTTTCAGTAATGGATCATTCCTGCTCTTATTTGGGATTATGTTCCCAAAATGTGGCAGCTAAGATGAACTTTGAAATTCCAAATGGAAAAACAATACTGTGCTATCTGAAGACCACTCACTGTGAGTCCAAAATATGTAGCCCGTGGGTCTACCAGCTCTGGATTCCACCTGCCAAGCAGATCCAGCTCCTTCTCTGTCTGTTCACAGGCAGCAGTGGTTTGGCCCAGGACCACAAGGTTTCAGTCATTCCAACACAACAGTTAGAAGGAAAATGGCTCAGACAACTGGTTTGATCCTCCTTTCATCCAGACAAAGTTTTCACATGGAAATATTTCTGAAAAGTCAACTGTGACATAAACAGCAGCTGCAGATACTAGAGCTACTGAAAACTAATAGCCAAAAAAGGTTTCCCACATAAAGATCACTGTTGAATTCAGGCTCTGTATATAAATGAAACACATCTATTGGCTATGTATATTATGAAAAATGTCATGCTGGATTGAAATCCTCTGAAGAGTGTTTCTGAGCTAATCACACAGACTTTCTTCATAGACATTTTAGAAGGGACTGCAAGGCCAGACTAAGCAGAGAAAAACAAATAGAAACAGGTAAGATAAAGGCAGATCTGTGTGTACATATGAAATAAAGATGTCACCCTTAAAATCAGCTCTGGTAGCCAGATGAAATATGGGTCAGTCTGAGGAGTCAGTCAGCATTTCAGACTCAGAGGGTCTGCTTTGCAAGGAGGACCTGGGGAGGCATTTATTTGCTACAATACTGATGAATTATGAAGAACAGACATAGAGGCTCCCAATTCCTGCATACCTGGCAGCTCCCATCACCCACTTTTTTTGTAAGAGGTACCAAGAGAAGTTCTTTGTTGCAGGGGGTGGGTTACTGGAGGGGAAGGAGAAGGCAAAGGCAGCATCAACCTGTCCCAGGGCAGTCCAGTGCTGTCTGGGTGTATAACAAGGCCTCTGCACTCCGCCTTCACAATGCCGCAGCAACATCTGGACCTGAAACAGATCCACACACCCTCTTTTGGCTTTCCAAATGATCTGTGTTTGGGGCAGAGGTTCCCATCACTTTGGCTCTCTGTCACTTCCCGCATTTCTGACAGGCGAGGGGCAGCTGATGTGCAAGGCAACAGAAGAGCGATGGGCAGGTATATCAATCAAGGCAATAGGAACACTGCAAAAATAGGACAATAGCAAGAAATCGAGGGATTATACCATCAATAAAAATGTCCAGAATAGAAAATTTGGCAATCAAGATGGCAGAACAACCAGCTGAGGCCATGGGCAGCACTGCCAGAAGGCACCATCCCAGAAGCCTAAAGGGTCCAAGGCTCCCAGTGGATGGGATCTGCCACAGCTCCACTCAGGCCAAACTGGAGGCTTGCCCACTTGCTTGTTAAATCCTGCATGTTTCACACTGATGCTCACCAGACAGCATTTTTAAAGCTGAAATCCCCATCTTCTCCATGTCTTTTAGAGAGGAATTGTCAGGCTTCATACCAGTTTGTTAAAAAAGACCAAGCAAAGCTTAAAAACTTACGCTTTAACTTAGTCTGCAGGGTAGGTTTAGATTGGATATTGGGAAAAATTTCTTCACTGAAAGGGTTGTCAAGCACTGGAACAGGCTGCCCGGGGAGGTGGTTGAGTCTCCACCCCTGGAGATATTTAAAGACACATAGATGTGGCACTCAGGAACATGGTTTAGTGGTAGACTTGGCAGAGCTGGGTTAATAGTTGGACTCAATGATCATAAAGGTCTTTTCCAACCAAAACAATTCTATAAGCATTGATGCAGAAAGGAAATATGACTTGTTCAAAGGACATGTGTCTGTTTATAGATCAAGTGAATATTTCCATTCGTGGTTCTTCATTTTGAACTGCGTTGCTTTTACCCCTTGTAATTTTGTTGAAGAGGAGATAAGAGATTTTAGGTATTGTCTGCAGCTCTCCTTTTCATGCAAATGCTTTCAGTGTTTATTTTCTATTTACTGAAGCAAGATATAATTGCAGTTATTGTTTATTTAAACAGAATAAATGTATACAATTGTACTAGCTTGAAAACAAACCAGTGGAAGATTGCAAGTCAGAATTATAATTTAGCAGGAAAATTAAAATAAATGCAATAGTACAAGAACACTGACAGAGTCAGGATAGAACCTGACACCCTGCTAGTCAGGGTGGTGGTAGCAGTCCAGATGAAGTGGTCCTGTTGAAGCAGTGATCCTGTAGAAAAGGGTCTGTTTTTTCCCCTGAAGGTCCGACAGTAGCTCTTGTCTTCTGGAAAATCAGTAGGTAAGGGCTGTTTGGGCTGTTCCAGATCCCAGATTATATCCAGGTGGGAATGCTTGGCTCCTCCCCCCTGGGCGGAGCATCTCACAATGGGCTGATGTAATTCTGTGAGTCATGGAGTGGGTCCTTGATTGCCCATTAAACAGAGATAATCCCCGAGGGAGTTATCAGGGATGAGTCACGGTAGGAGATAACAAACACTGCCCCACCTGCTTTAACAGTTTGGGAAGATGATAATAGAATACATGCTTTTGGTTACATCTTACATTGTAACCTAGGACAACAGTGTACAATTATATATGTATTTATTACATATTATTATCATGCATACTATAAATACTATACTATAAATATATAACTCAAATTTTTTATTTCCCTAGAACACACAGGCTTTGTACCTTAACTTCAGTGCCAGGGACTAGTTTCTAGCAGCTTGCTATAATTGTGTAGAGTGAGTGTTCAGCAGGGGGAAGGACCCTGTAAAGGTGTTATAATCCCACTTGTAATCATGGCTCTTATGAGTTGATGGAGGTTTGACTGATTGAGATAACTCTGAGGAACTTTAGTGGTTGTGGGACCACTGAAAAGGCAGCACCTTTTCACAAAGACCAGATCTTACTATATATCTGGATTTACAATGCATTAGGTATTACCAAGAGTGCCAACAAACCTGTAATTTGCACTCCTTTGTGCATTTCAGAAA
>VWZT01016769.1:0-16114 GCA_013397055.1 Pachycephala philippinensis | reverse complement strand
TTGGTTTTGTTGGGTTTTTTTGTCTGGTATTTTTTTGGTTTGTTTGGGGGTTTTTTTTGTTGGTTTTTTTTTGTTGGTTTATTTTATTTTTTTTTTTTAAAAATCAGCTGGCAAAGGATTCACCTGTTGATGAACAAAGATCAGCCCTAACCCCAGGCCCAGCTGGGATTTATTCCCCACTGCTTTCCTGTGTAACCTGTGCTCCTCTAACCAGGCCTGGAACCACCTGCTTGGAGAACAGCTCCAATTCCCATTCCCTCCCCAAATCTGACCTTGGCAATTAATTAATAAAAGGTGTTAAATAGGCAACTTGTGCTTCCTGCTTCTCCCTCGGCTCCTCCCTCGGAGCAACCCCAGCCATGGCAAATGTTTCTTTTTCAGTTCCCAAGGTCCCTTTGAAGAGGTTTTTTTGGAAAATCAGTTTATTTTGGGTGGAGAGCCCGGTGCAGGAGCCAGAATTGGAAATAGATGTGCTTTAATGTATTTATTTTGTACTTCTTTCCCTGCTTGAAAAGTTTTTTTATTAGTGAGGGATGAGGAAAACCAATGGCTAAAGGAATCAATCCACTCCCTGGAATACTCAGTGTGTTATCCTTGGTACAGGATAAACCAGGAATTATCCTTATTTCAACCTTCCAACCAGGACCTGGAAACTGCTCAGTCCTCTCAGAGGTAGGTGTTTAACACACTCTTTTGTTGTGTAATATTATTATTATTATTAATAATAAGTTAAATAATGTCTATAACATTATTCAGAATATATTTGCCATATCTTACTCTAAACCCTCTCTTCTTTGAAAGTGGATCTTTTTTTAATTGATGGAGAGGCTCTTCCTATCTGCTCGCATCTTGGTTTTCAGCACCCATTGGCTGCTGGGAGCTTTTTACTGCTCAAAGGGAAAAAAGATCCCTGCTCCATCCTAACACTGACAAATTGAGGCCTGCCAGGCCAGGTCCAGGAAGGAATATTCAATATTTCCTTCTAAAAATGGTTTGGAGGAAGCAGAATCCCTGCAGGCACATTCTACATCCCTGCCCACTCGGGGAGGAGGAGGCTCAGCCCCTGGCCAAAAGCCCCAGATAAAGATGTTTATATTGCTGCCTAAAAAGGCCAACCCAGAAACAGAGACTGGGCTGGAGGAAGGGAATAAAGGTGGATATTTATTTGAAAGGCCTTCAGAGGCACACCCTGGGCAGGCCAAAGGCTGCACCCAAGATGGACCCCGAGTCACGAGTTCTTCACACTTTTATAGCTTTGGGCCATTTGCATCTCAACCCAATTTCACCAATTAAACTTGAGCTAATGATGGAATTTGCCCTCAGCTTGCTCCCCTTCTCAAGATGCTGGGTTACACATTTTGGGCCTAGGCCGGGCTGGGTGTCCTTGGAGAGCAGCCTGGAGAGGCTTTGTTCTGTCTGTCTCAGCATGAGAGAGCAGCAGCTCCCAGGCTACACACTAGGAGTTCAGAATTACACACTGGGAATACAGAATTTGAAAAATATAAAAGCTAAAACGTAAGGCATCAATATTCCAAGGTATTTCCCACGTTTATTTCTGCATGTTTCAGCCTGGTGTGCCATGAAAATGAACTCCTGAGTGTTGGAAATGCAGGGGGTTCTTTTTGCCAGCCATAATTCAGTCACTGCAGTGATTTATCCACTCTGTTACCACATTTGAGGGATCTTTCCTTTCAGCCTGGGGAAATAACCCCTCCTTGGGCTCCCCGGGTGAGAATGAGAGTGCTCTCAGCCTGAGTGAATGCTAACAAGGAGCTCCAGCTGCTCAGGATTTTCAGGACAGCAAAATCTCCCAGACTTTCCCTTCCCCAAGCTGCTTTATGACTCTCAGATGAACACATCTGCCTCAAAATTCATCTTGGGCACGGCTCCGTGTACAAAAAGTGTGTTTGTCTCTCCTTTTCCTGGGTTTCAGAATTGCCAGGGAATATTTTATGTGTGATCAAGAGGTTTTCTTCTGCCTTGCCAGGGCATGGTTGGGACTTCAGAGATTCCCAGAGAAAAAATTTCCTCTTGAAATTGTTTTGGACAGGTGTAATAAATCAATATAAAGGATGAAATCAACCTCTGGGCTTTCTTCTTGCTAGTCCATGCCAGGGAACATTTCTTGGAATAAGTGATGACATCTTCCTTAGAGAAAAGAGGGCTGAAGTGAATTATCCACAGACAAGGTCGATGCTCTGTTCCCTGGCTCTCCTTTAAAAATCTTTTCGGGGAAAACCAAAATATGCTGTCCTTTTAAAGCCGTTTCTCACGCCCCACTCTATTCACCCGCTGCACCCTCTTTGATTAAGGACTTGGATTCTCTCCTGCATCCTGCAGCTTCCCATCAGCCTTTTCTGTGCAACAAATTACCTAAAAACTGTTCTCAACCTGCATTTCATGAAAAACCAGCTGAATAATCCCTCCAGAATTAACCAGAAACTGCAACTCCTTTCCTTTGTTTCAATAATGGAAGTTATTTCCAGATTAGAAGAAGTCACCCTCTGGCTGCAGAGAAATAATTTGAATTCCCCCTCGCTGGCAGGATCCTTTCCCATCTGTGGGCACATCCCATTCATTATCTCACATGAAACCCAGAGGTGTTATTAAAACCCAAAATCATTTGGGATCTGCAGGGAGCCCTGGGTGAAACTAACATTTTAAACTTCCTTGATGTGTCCATTTAAACGGGGCTTTGAAAGGCATTTTTGTGTTTTTCTCACCTGTGCAAAATTTCATTTCTGGTGAAATGCTGGCAAAATAAAATCAATTTATTACAAAATGAGAAGTCTCAGCTTGCAAGGGCAGGACAGAGGGAGAGGAGGGGGTGAGTAACTCCCAGGATGGTATCAGAGAGCAAAATCTGCTGCTGGAGATGGGGCCCTGCTCCCCTCTCACCCAGAATGACAAATGGAGATGGATGATTATGGATCCTCAGCTTTCTTCCCTCTACAGCAGCCCAAGTGCCAGGCCTGGAAAACAGCATTTTATGCGCTGAAAAACCTCCTTGATCAATGAAACTGCTCCTGGAGAGGGGTGTGTGACTCTCAGACACCCCCAGCCAGCAGCAGGTTCCTTCTCGTGGGCACTTGTGTGGCTTCTGTTTTATTTTCTTCGAGATTTAACAAAGAAAACACGTAATTTATGGTATCTACCACAACCCTCTTCATTTCTTCTCTTTTGCTGCTGTTTTCTCCTCATAGACACGCTGCCAAACCTGATAAATCCATGGGGTTGGGCTTTAAAAGCTGCTTTTTACCCCTAGTAAAACATCCACTTAAATAAACACTGGTGTGAGAGCTGAAACCTCTGCTCCTGCCTGCCCAGGGGTGGGGGCAACGCTACTGGAATGGTAGAAACAGCAAAATAAAACCAATATTTTTATTTTACACTGCAAACCCTCAAGTGTTTTCTAGGAATGGTCCAATTTATCCCTTGGGCCAAGGAGAAATGGTTTCAAGTTGCACCAGGGGAGGTTTAGGTTGGAAATTGGGGAAAATGGATTTAGAGAAGTGGTTAAACATTGGAACAGCTCCTCGGGGCACTGGTGGAAGGGTTCAAAAAACCTGGCTGCTTCTTCTGAGGCTGCAGCAGGCAGAAATAGATGGGAAATTCTTTCTTACACTGCCACAATTCCTCTGTATTTTCCTCGATTTTTTCTTTAAAATCTTCTATAAAGAATGGGAGAACCCCCCCTGTCCCATGGTCACTATATTCTCTCTTTCTTCTATCCAGAAATAATCATGTTTATAAAATATTTTTGGGTGATACAGTTCTATTCTTATTTGAGATGCTGGTTTTGCTCAAACTCGTATTGATCAAGGAATACAAGTGAACGTTGCCTTGGTTACCTTTGCAAAACTTGGTATTTTTATCCTTATTTGGCAGATTTGTGCTTATAAAATCCCATTTTCTCTCTGAATCTCTGGTATTTGTGACCATTATTAACCAAGAACTTTTGGAGCTTTGATTAAATTTTTTTAAATCTTGTATTCTCATTTTCCTCTGAGCTTTTTTGGGGCAATTTTCCTCTTATTATTGTATATAACATAATATTGGGAATTAGGCAAAAACTTTTCCCAGGAACCCCCCACTGTGTTCCATCCCCCTGTGCTCATTCCCACAGAGCTGGGATGTCAATTAGAGCCTTAAAATTAATGTAATTTGGGAAATGCTTTTTCTTTTTGTGTGTCTTAAGGAGGTGAAATAAAATGTTTCATTTGTAGAGTCAGGAGCGTTCTCCCTGTCCCTCCCTGCCTTTCTTGCCATCCACTTTTATCAAAATAAACCGGGAATTCCGAGCCAAGGAATCCTAGGAAGGAGCCTGCTGCCCTCTCATGGCACCTGAGCAAACAGCCGTGAGGAAAATGGGAATAAACAGCTGGGAAAATCCCCCTTTGTCTCCAGCAAAATTCCATTTAAGGGCCAGAAGCAGAACCCAGAACAGGCTGAGCAGGAAGGGATAACTCCAGTCCTGAATTATTGCAGGGAATGCTGTTTTGTGGGATTTTATATCCTGGTTTTTCAGTTCTTTCTCCTCCAAGAGGTTGTTTCGATGGGGTTTGGGCACCACAGGAACTGCTCCTTCTGCAGAAAACTCATTAATTCCTGGAAATCGCATTAATTCCTTGGGATAATTGGGTGATTCAGGATTTATGTGCGCCATCCCTAGAAGTGTCCGAGGCTGGGATAATGAGGTAACAAAGGTCAGTTATCAGGTAACCGCCTGGATTTGGAAGCTCCTGCTCCAAACTAAATTACAAAATAGGAAAAATCTGGAATTCCCCATGTCCTGGAAGGGAAAGGGCTGCCCAGGAATTATCCAGAATAGGGATGAACAACAGGAAGCCAAAGTGTGCAGGAATCTGCTGATTCAAAAGCTCAGCAGCACAAGGGATTGTGCATTCCTGTNTCAAGATGCTGGGTTACACATTTTGGGCCTAGGCCGGGCTGGGTGTCCTTGGAGAGCAGCCTGGAGAGGCTTTGTTCTGTCTGTCTCAGCACGACAGAGCAGCAGCTCCCAGGCTGCACACTAGGAATTCAGAACTATACACTGGGAATGCAGAATTTGAAACATATGAAAGTTAAAATGTAGGCATCATTCGGAGGAAGATGAAAAAGAGGGGGAAAAAAAAAAAAGGGATGCAACCTAATCCCAGCTTGCATCAGGTTTTAGGAGCTCAGGAGGGAGTTGGCCTGGCTCTCACCAAGCAGCAGCCTGGAGATGAATGGAGCTGTGTTCAGAGCACTCAGCCTCTTAACGAGCACAGATCCTGGCAGCTCCCCCTCAGGTGAGAGGGGAAAGCTGGCACTGTCAGCCTGATGCACTCCTGAAAGGAAAATTGAGCTCCCATCTCCTCTGCAGCCGGGTAATTTTCCACATTCAGCACTTGCCAGGGTCTGAAGTGCTGCTTTTCCCCGGGAGCTGTGTCTGAGCAGGTCAGGGGAAGGATCCTGCCTCAAACCGCCTGGAAGGTGATTCCCCCTCCGAAATCCGAGTTCCAGCTGCTCCTCACCTCGTGCCCCGGGTCAGAAATGCTGAAAGCTGAGCTTGAGTGGAGGGGAACAAGAGGGGATTATCCAGCAGGGCACCCCCAGCTCCCATCTGCTCCCCTCTCTTCCTCCTTTTACTCCTCAAAAGAGAAACCCAAGGCAGTCCCTCACTCCCAGCCCCTGCTGACCTGTCCATAATGGTTGTTCTGCCTCAATAAGTGACTTCTTTTCCCCTGGCTGAATAAATCACTTGGATGCTTCTCCTAAAGTGATCCTGATTGAACTACGGGGTTTAAAATACCCATATATAACATTAACTGGGCAATACATTCTGACCCTGCTTTCTGCAGGGGCACAGGACAAGGAGGGACGGCTTGGGATTAGAGAGGAGAGATTTAAGTTATTTATTGGGAAGGAATTGTTCCCTCTGAGGGTGGGGAGGCCCTGGCACAGGGTGCCCAGAGAAGCTGTGGCTGCCCCTGGATCCCTGGCAGTGCCCAAGAACTTGGAGCAGCCTGGGACAGTGGAAGGTGTCCCTGCCCATGGCAGGGGGTGGAATGAGATGAATTTTAAGGCCCCTTCCAACCCAACCATCCTCTAATTCTGTGATTCTATTTGTGCAAGATCTATTTTAGCTTTATAGCTCACTCCCAAAGTTTCACACTGGAGAGAAGTTACACCACACAGCGGAAATGCTGAATAAATGCAGCTTTTCCCTTGAAACCACAGCAGATCCTCAACACCTGGTAAATTATCAGTCACCCTCATGTTTAGCAGCAGCTGAAAACATTTAATAAGACACTTTGCAAAGCTGCAGGCAGGCAAATGCAATAATTTCTGCTGTGGGCACAGCTCCTCGACAGCACGGCAGAGCTGGTTAATTCACAATTAGAGGGAAAAAAGAGCCAGTGCAGCTCTGCTGTTACCCAGAGGCACAGAGACAGTCAATAAAAGCAATCCCTGTCCCCCAGGAGCTATTCCACTAAAGAGCCAGCCAGCTCCTGCTGTTTAAAAATCTCTGCTGGTGGGAGAGCTGCCCGAATTAACAATCGATGTTCTAAATCAAGCACAGGATCACAGACACACTTAATGATTTTTATTACAGGGGTATCAGAGAGTTGAAAATAAATATTCCTCTGGCAGCCCTGGGGCAGGTTGGGTGGGGGGTGAAAGGGAGGAGAGCCTGAAACCAGGATAAAATAATTAATGGGATCACAGAATGGGTTGGATGGGACCCTAAACTCATCCAGCTCCATGGGCAGGGACACCCCCACTATCCCAGGGTGCTCCAGCCTGGCCTTGGACACTCCCAGGGGTGCAGGGGCAGCCCCAGCTCCTCTGGGTGCCCTATAAATGATAACCCCCCCTTCACACAGTGCTCTGCTGCCACTTCCCAGCCCTGGCAGGGAATTTTAGGGTGGCACAGGGGGCAAAATTGGTGTCAGCTCTTGTCCAGCTGGGGTTGGGGGAGTTCTCCCATGCAGGGATGCATGGCTGCTCCTCGGGGTGATGCCTTAGGTTTTAGTTTTTATATTTTTCCAATCCTGCATTCCCAGTGTGTAACTCTGCAGTGTCCTGCAGCCTGGGAGCTGCTGCTCTNTCCCTTCCTCCTGTCCAGTCTCTGTTTCTAGGTTGGCCTCTTTAGGCATCAGGGGCACTCAAGGCACTCCCTGGCCCCATCCACCACTGAGCACAGTGGGGTTGGGAGCAGCTCCTGTGCCTGGGGAGGGAATTCCTGCCCTTAATTTCAGGTAAAATCCCAAGGAAGAACCCTGAGGTAGCCTTATTAGTCGCCTACAATTTGAACTCCTGTTTAAATTGGGTTTTTTAGCGTTGTAGTGGCTTTGATCAGTGCTCACATCAAAGCAGGTGAGTCCCTGTTACACAGTGACTTCAGTGTCTGCAGGCAAACCAGAGCCCTCCAGACTGATTTTTACCAGAGCCACGCACTCCCAACAGGCATCCAAAACCAGATTTATTTTATTTCCCAAACCAGTGCTTCAGTAATTCCCAGGTGATGGGGAGCTCCTGCTCTCCAGAGCTGGAATTCTCACTCCTCCAGCATTATTCTGACTCGGTTCCTCCTCCAGGCCCTCGGAGCAGAGCTGTGCCGTGTGATGGATGCTGGCTGCCTCCAACACCGACAGATGAACGCTCAAACTGTGTGAAAATTTTTGCAGCCAAAGCAAAACTGGCAAATGTTTGGCCTGGGGCCGGCTCCACCGCGATGTTTACAGCCCTGCCCAGCACTTCCAGGCACGCAGAGCAAAGATCATCCCTGATTTTATTGACCTGTGCCACCCTCAACTCTTAGAAACCCTCTTTTATTTTTATTTTATTCCCCACTCTGCCCTTTTAAGCGGGATGGAAAATCCCTCTGCTCTGGTTCCTTTGAAAGAGCCCAGCTGCATAAAGTGCTGGCTGCTTTCATCTCCAAACTTGATTTTTCTGACATAAATAGTGAGGATTCACCCCTTGGATCTCCCCGTCCCCTCTTCAAAATGCTTTTTTATCTCCACGAGCACCTCTTGTATCACAGAATAGATATGGAGCACGACTGAAAATCACACTGGGAAGGAAAATGAGGCTTTTTTGACTTTTTAAAGGGAAAAAAAGTCTCTCCTGGCTGCAGAGGTGAGGGGCAAAGGAGCAGGAGTGCTGACCACAGCGATGCTCTGAGCAGTGTTTTGCACTTTGGATCTGTCCCAAAGTCCCACTGCTCACTTCCCTGGGAGGAAGCAGGAGGGAGCTCCCCACTCCTGGGCAGTCCTACAGCCTTTGTGAGCACCTTAAACACTCATTAAACTGGGCAAAGGGATGGCCCTGGCCATAAACCATCACTGATACTCCAGCTGGGGGACTTTGTGCCAGGCAGGGAGGTGTGGAGAGGGGCTGGGCACCGCTGCCCGAGGTGTGGCTGTGCCCTTTGCCCTTGGCAGGGCTCAAAGGTCTGCAAAAAACCCCAAACAGCATTTTCCCAATGTTCCTGTCCATGAATAACCTGCAGATACTGAGCTTCTCTGCTGCTGTGGGATTGTAGAGTCATTTAGGTTGGGAAATCCATCGAGTCCAACCATCCCCAGCACTGCCAAGGCCACCCCTGCCCCGTGTCCCCAAGTGCCACATCCACAGGGCTGTTAAACCCCTCCAGGGATGGGGATTCTGTGTTCTGTGGGTTCTGTTAATTCCTGGAGCCTCCAGGAGCCTCCAGACCTGCAGGAGATCCCTGAGCAGAGAAAGGAGAAAATGGAGCACCAGCACCTCCGTGACCTTTTCTCTCATCCCAAGGGATCTGGGTGTTTGCAGCCTTTCTGTCCCTCGAGATCCCAAATCCCACACAACCAAAACGATGTCTTTGATTTTCCTGCTCAGGCCAGAAGGCAGCCAAAACCAAAAAGGGGCTTTTGTGTCCTCAAAACAATTTGGGAGTTGAACTGTGCACACAGTTCAGAGCAAATGGAAATCTGCTGTCCACATGAAAGTCATCTTCCTTCACACCCCATTTTCCAAGGTGTCCTTAAAACAGAATAACATCCTTTGGTGCATTTTCAATGGGTCTTTCCTGCTCTTTCTTCTTGGAATATCTGGCGTGGTCATAGAAATAGATGATGATGAGAGAAGCAATGTTCAGGATGAGGACGAGGAGCATGATCCAGTAGGAATATCCATAGCTGTGTTTGGATCCGAGGTGTGCCTCCCGAGAGCTGGAACATCCACGGGCCAGTTCTTCAGACAGGCTGTTCCCTTGGACATTCACAGGGAAAAGGATCATGGCTATGAGGATGAGGACTCCTAGAAAATATCAGTATAAAATGATATTTTTATATAAAATATAAAATTTTAGAGGAGAAACTGTAGTGCTGTTTATGTAGTGACTTACAGTCTGCTTTAGTCCTTGTCCCAGTACAGATTTTTTAATCAATATCTAATATTAGTAGTTAGTAAACTATGGGGACATTTAAAGAGTTTTTGCCCTCCCCAATAGTATCTGCCACGTGTTTTGATACAGGCAATGATATCATCTAGAATTATTAGATTCTCACTGATTATTCTCAGATAAGGCCATTTAATTCAGCTTTTTTTCATTGAATTTAGGCTGATGAGTATCGTGTACTCACCCCTTTGGTGATTTGTAAATGTCTGTTTGATGTGAGCCCAAATCCATGGATGGGCAATCTCACAGCTGGATAAAATATCACAGCTGGATAAATACCACAGCTGGATAAATACCACAGCTGGATAAAGCCCTGAGCAGCCTGATCTGTGCTCAGGGTTGGCCCAAGGGCTTAAACTTGGAGACCTCCTGTTCTTTACAACCTGAATTATTGGATCAGTCTGGCAGGAGCCAAAATGTGATGTCTTATTAGAGCTGTCTCTATTTCTTCCAGCTTCCCAAACATAAAGGGAGTTCAGCTGCTTTGACATTTAACTAAATATTGCTCTTACATCTCTGCTTTCCTCGTGCCAACAGAGCTGTAATCTCTGAACTTTGGTGGAACAGTTCCATTCCTTCTCTCCAGGAACCTCATCCCACCCCAGCTCACGCTGGAACTGCTTCATTTTTCATTCAGGAGGACTCTGTAGGAGCATTAGGAACCTCCAGGATGACCTCCCCCATTAAATGATGCGTGATTTCCCACAAAAATTCACCCACAGCAAAATAAACTTCCAGGTCACAGCACTTGCAGGGCTGTTAAAAGTAACCACAACCCTCAGCCAATGTGAGAATTTATTTTCTCCCCAATATTTGTTTTGTCAGAGCTTGCAGGTTCGGGGTGCTGGGCTCAGGAAAAACCTTCCCATGGGGTGAGACAACAATCAGTTTGTCTCAGAAGTGAATAATTGTCTAATTAAGCTTTTGTTCACTTTTCTTACTGCATTTCACAGCTCTTTCAGCATCTGTGTTAAAAATGGGTGATTTTCACACCTCCACCTGTGCTTGGAATAATTAAGATTATCTGCTCTGTTCCCTTCCCACCGAGGGCTGGTTTTGTCCCCAGGACAGGCTGATGCTGGGGTCACCTCCCTGGACCTGGAGAGCTTTTGAAGGACAAAATGTACTCTGTGATCAGATGTCTTAAAAGGAAATTATTCAAGTGCAAACCTATTATTAGAGGAACACTTAATCCCCTCGAGACTAATTGAGTGTGAGAGCTGCAGAGTGGCCAGAGCAGGACGGGGAGGGTTGGGAGCAGCCAGGCTCAATCCAAGCAGGAATGTGGGGTTCCACCTCCAGGAGCTCTTGGACACGTTCACAGCTCTAATGACTCAGCATCTCCACCTTTTTTTTTTTTTTTTTTAATGCTTAGGGAATGTTTCAACTTATTTTCACCTATAAAAGTGAAAGTTTGGGGTCTTTTTTAAGAGAAGGAAATCAATTTTTCCATTTCTCAGCGTCCAAACTGCTCCCTATAAATACCATTAAATAAATATCGTTTTATTGTTATATAATACATTCTACTGGTGTTTCAAAGATGCTTTTCAGGTGTTGTCACTGTTGCACCACGGACGGGTAGAGAAACAACAGAGTCCAAGTGCCAGGGACAAATGGAAGGGATTTAATGGTAAAATCGAAAGGCTTTTATATGTTGATTGGCAAAAGCGTGTTAAATGGCGTAAGGTAATTGGTCCTTTGGCCATCCACCCCTTGAGGCGATTGGCCAAATTCTAAGACACCCGTTTCTAAATATTTTTCTAGTTAGAACCGTAACAATACTGCGAAACAACTTGCAGGTGCAAAAGTTTACAAAACCGTAACATTCTTTTAAATAATTTGCATGGGAAAGACAGAGCTCTCACAAAATGCTGCAGAGGGCTGAAGAAATTCCCTGCTGAGGCTTTTTTGGTGTCCATAGTTGTCCCAGCAGGCACAGTTCAAAAGCAAACCCACAGAACAGAACGCATTCCGAGGGGTCCCTTTTGCAGCCATTCTCTAATCCTGGAATCCAGGGGAACAGGTGCCACTCACTGTCGCTGTTGTGGCCAGGACAGAGAGTAGTAAAGACTCAGAGACAGGAATGTAGTCAGTAGAAGAGAATGATTTAATTAACAACGGACGGGTTTTTATGTGTTTGGTTCCTTTAGTGTTTACCTGAATGGCAAGAGGTTATTGGACCTCTAGCTAATTAACTACCAGAGTGATTGGTCAATTCTCACATCATCCATTTCCTTAGTCGATATCATAACAATCCTAATTCTATTTTGCAGGTGCAAGATAGGAAAGTTGGTTTACAGAAACCTTATCATTGTTTTGAATAGTTTTACATGAGAAAGACAGAGCTCTCACGGAATGCTGCTGAGAGCTGAAAGCTGCTCTGCTAAAGCTTTTTAGCATCCATAACTCACCGCACACGGAATTCCAGGTGTAGACTCCGACGGGCCCCAGGAATGTCTGGTAGGGGTTGCTGACAGCGTTGGTGCAGGTGAAGCCCGAGCTGAGCAGGGAGCTCAGCAGGGCCAGCACCAGCACGGAGATGGTGGCCACGATCAGGCTCCTGCTCCTGGCGCTGCTCAGGGTGTCTGCGACTGAACCACAGCGGGGTCAGGGCACAGCAGAGAGGGCACGGCCCCAGCTCGTGCCAGAGATTGGAGATTTGGGGAAGTTTACTCACAGAAAATGGGGGGTCCCCCAACTGGTGCCATAGGGGTTAGATTGGAGATTTGGGAAGGTTTACTCACAGAAAATGGGGGGTCCCCCAACTGGTGCCATAGGGATTAGATTGGAGATTTGGGAAGGTTTACTCACAGAAAAGGGGAGGTCCCCCAACTGGTGCCATGGGGTTAGACTGGAGATTTGGAGAAGTTTACTCACAGAAAATGGGAGGTCCCCCAACTGGTGCCATGGGGTTAGATTGGAGATTTGGGGAAGTTTACTCTCAGAAAATGGGGGGTCCCCCAACTGGTGCCATAGGGGTTAGATTGGAGATTTGGGGAAGTTTACTCACAGAAAATGGGGGGCCAAGCATTGGAACAGGGAGTCAGCACCCTGGAAGTGTTCTGAAGCAGCTGTGGCACTTGGGGACGTGGTTAGAGGTTGGACTCAATTATCTTGGGGACTTTTCCGACATGAATATTCCATGATTCTCTGATATCTGACTACCCTGCCCAGTCGGGTGGGCTCATAACATGGCCTCCTGGCAGGGCTGTAATTAACAGCTAATGAGCAGAGGTTTGGCTGGTCTGTAGGGGTCGGGATGGAGAAGGAGCAGGAGGTTTCGACACAGCAACGAACCCAAACCCCACGCGGGGTGAAGGTACCTGGGCTGAAGTAGATTCTTGTCTGCTCGTCCTGCAGTTAACTGGGTAATAAACTTCTGGCCTTATTACTTCTGTAAAACTTTCCTCTGGACGTGGCCAGACAGGAATTTTCTGCCTAAAGTGGATCAGAAATCTGGGTGTTCCTCTGCCAGTGTCTGGTAACCTCCACAAATGCCTATTTTAAACCCTGCTCCAATTTAAAACTCTGCTCCAGTTGTATTTCCTTTCGATATAGCAGCAGTCCCTCACATGCAATAAATTGGACAGGGAAAACCTTCCCAAAGTCCACTGAAGCTGCTGCCTGGATGGGTCAGGTGCTTTTGCAGGACAAATAAATCTGAGTCAGATTTAATTCCAGTCAGTCTGGGGCAGATGAGGGTGGTTTAGCTCATCTCTGACTGGATCTATCTCCATGCCCTGCAGGAAAACCTTGGTGGAGGCAGGACTGGCTCCCCTCTTTTAAAATAAAGCAGCAGCTCCTGCTTTTTTCCCACCAGGACAGGACTGGGATCGGGGAGGGTTTGGCTCCCACAGGGCTGAGCTTTGTGGGAACATGGCCCTGACCCCACATCCTGCTCCCTCTCCTTTTTCCCCAGCTTATTCCCAGACCATTCCCTGCTGTAGTTCCATGGCTCTTGTGGTCAAACCCTTCAGAACCCTTCACCCATTTTTGCCTAAATCCTCCCAATTCCTCGCTAAATTACTGATAACAAGAGATTCAACCCCAAATGCAATATCCTCAAAGCGTATTTTACTGAGGTGAATTATTTCCCTCCTCTCAATTTAAAGATTGAAAAGGCAGCTATAATGTGCCTGTGGCTGCTTTATGCTGCAACAAATACAATGACAATGTTTTGGAGCTCTCTGTTCAAACAGATGTTGTGAGAGACAGATTTCTGTAAGAAAATTCCCTTTTCTGTGCTGCTCTTAACACGGAGCCATAATTGCAAAATATTCAGGTAGGGCATAAATGGGAGGAATCACAGCAGAAAAAAAAAAAAAGGAGTAAAAACCCCATAAAGAGGAATAAACATAATAAAAAGAGCCGTTGGAAAGGAATGAAAAGCAGAATTCCTCTCACATTTTCTATCATACTGCAGTACAAGTTAATTTCTGCTCGAGGCAGCGGCAGGTGAGGATGTGTTATGGAAATCAGTTGTAAATTGAAGCAATTTTCCTGGAAGCAAAGGAAAGGAGGGCATCCAGGGGATATCACTCAGTGAAACGGAAGCGAGCAGCTCGTACCCTGCACCCAGGCTGAGGCAGCCTCACAACCTGTGATCTATTTCTTGAAGAAGAAATAAGTCTGGAGCCAAATCAGACAGGCGTGTGTAATTTCCCTCTGGCAGCCTCACTTCATTTTATCTCTCAGAACATCTCCACAACTGCCTGGTTACACCTCTGCACCCCCTAATTGATCTTGTTTGTGTCTGACACGGAGCTGCAGTTTGGGGATGGCATTTTGGCAGCCTCCAGCTCTCGGAGCCGTGCCTGCAACAGCAAAAGGCTCAGGGCTTTAAAGAAAATGCTCTTTTCATGGCAGCTGATGGTTTTTTATCCCCAACTAAAGCAGTCAGTGCAAACTGAAGGAATCTTCAGCAGCTGCTCTGTTTGAGTGGGATCAGTGAGATGCAGCTGGATAACCTCTGGATCTGGGTAAAACAACCTCATCCTGGAATGAAAACAGGGTTTGCCCAGTTTAATTTCCTCTATCTTCTTTTGGTTTTCATCCTTAACTCTTACGAGTTTGGGTAGAATGTCCCGGACTTTCACTGAGCTTAGTCAGCCTTCCCAGGAGCTTCTACAGCTCTGCAATCACCCACAACACATCAGGAACTCACCACTGCAAAAAGCCCAAACCAACAAAAAATTCCAAGGAGAGTTCAACAGAGCTTCCTGCTTTTCAGGAGATCCCTGGAAACTGATGGGAACGTGAATGAATTCCAGCAATTTCCGAGCTTTTGTTACGGATTTTAGAAAGTCAGAAAGTGAAATGATTCCTCTGTGCTGGAATTTGGAAATTTCCTTGGGTGTTGTTGGCCTTGCTGGCTGCCAGCAGCTGGATAAATCCTGACATTCCCGACTCTCTGGGCGTGGCTCTTCCTGAGCCTGGCTCAACCTCCACGTGTTAGACTTGGACCAAAGCTGTGACCAAACCCTCTGACAGAGCATTTTACTCCTAGGTGCTTCCTCTCCAAGGCAAACCACTCAAACAGCTCAGCAAAGGCTCTGAGGACTCTGGTTCTTAAATAACTTTGTGTTCTGGCAGCCCGTCCATCCCCAGAGCCTGGGAAGTGGCTGCAGTGATTTATTGCTCCGTTAAGGCAGGGAAGGAGCCACCCTGGCTGGGCACTCCACGCACAGGGCACTGGCAGGGATGATATTCCTTTGTCCTTCATCTTTGTGCTTGGAAATTTCTTTTAATGTTGTGGTTTCTAGAAANGATAAGTGATAAACACAACCCCTGAATCTGGTGAGGGAAAACACGACACCACCAACGCAGGGAACTGAAACCCTCCANAAATAAGTTGGGGTTTTTTTTGTAAAAATGATCTGCTTTTGAATGGCCACTGATAAAAGCCAACCTGAGCTGCTGCTAAAAATAATCCCCAAGTTCTTGACTCTGATTCACCCTTCTGGGATTGTCCTTCTTTTCCCATGCCCAAATGAGGCAATGCCATTTGAGAAAGGCACAGCAGAGCCCCCAGCCAGGGCACGGTTGGTTTTAAATCAAATATCAAATTAAATCATGCTGAGATTTAAAAGGATGTTTAGAACTCCTGTTGCTGCTGTTTGAAATGCTGGACTGGAGAAAGCTCAGCACTTCATTCCTCCATAGCACTGGAAATCCATTTATTTCAGGACATCAGCAAAAGAAACGCTTCTCCTGCCTTAGGAGGACAGGAATAGAAATGAATATGAATATAAAGATAGAATATATGGAATTCTAGGAAGCATTTTTCCTATTTCAGATATATATGGAATAGAATGATAGAACAAACTGGTTTGGGCTGGAAGGGACTTTAAAGATCACCCAGTGCCACCCCTGCCATGGCAGGGACACCTTCCACTGTCTCAGGCTGCTCCAACCTGGCCTTGGACACTTCAGGGATCCAGGGGCAGCCACAGCTTCTCTGGAATTCCATCCCAGCCCCTCCCCACCCTCCCAGGGAACAATTCCTTCAGCAAATAC
Source organism: Pachycephala philippinensis (assembly GCA_013397055.1). NCBI lineage: Eukaryota > Metazoa > Chordata > Aves > Passeriformes > Pachycephala > Pachycephala philippinensis. The sequence goes on along the minus strand of VWZT01016769.1, from coordinate 171 downwards.
TACTGATATAAACTTGATAATCATGCCTAGTGCAGAGTCTAAGAGTTAATTTAAAGTCAGTTCTTATTCTGGATACCTGCCCAACAGAACTAATGAGGGATGTGGGCAAACCCATATTTAGATTATTCATAAAGCCTCACTTTCCTTCAGCAGCTCTGGAAAGAAACTCCC
>VWZT01016768.1:8733-51944 GCA_013397055.1 Pachycephala philippinensis | reverse complement strand
AGCAGTTGGACCCGATGGTCTCATAGGGCTTCTCCAGCCTCAGGGGTTCCATAGGACACCCAGGGACCGTCCCAGATGCACAGGCAGGCACAGGAAGCTGTTACATACAGAATAAATTGCCATGAGCCAGAGCACTACGAGGCATCCTTGGAGAGAGCGCAGAGAGCAGGAAAAGACACAGTTACAGCACTGATCCTGCTCCACGCTTTGCCTGTGGGGCATGAACACGATTTCATCCTGATCCTGAGAGCTCCAAGGAAAATAACTATTGAGGTGGCATTGAAGATGCCACTTTCCATGGCCCAGCAGGTTTCTGTGGGAATCTGAATTATTTATGTAGTTCAGAAGCTGCACATCTCAAAGCATTCCCCTGGGAATATGAAGCTTCCCACAGGCATTTTGTACTTCAATGTGCACTTTCAGCACATTGAGACAGTTTAAATCACAATGAGATCACTTGGTGACAGCACAGCATTAGATCAGGGACATCAGGAAACTCACCAGACAACATTCACTCTCCATGGGCTCTCCATTCCCATTGCTCCAGCTGCAGCATCCTCATTTCTCACAGTTCTGTTTCAAGGACTCCTCTCAGGAAATGGACCTTGTTGCTCCCAGCAGCAAATCCTCAAGGGAATTTTAACTCCCTGCAACCAGCTGGAATGACCAAGGACAGCTGCTGTCATAGGAAAAGCAGAGGATTGTGATGATCAGACACCTTTCCCTGTGAAGGCTTCAGTTTCTACCTCCATCCCTGAGCAGCTGTGCCTCAGTCCAACCCACCTGCTCCAAAATGGCTCCACAGGGTCTAACTCCAGCTCTTTGGATCTGCCCATCCCCACCACTCCGACAGGCAGCACTGACAGCACAGCAGGGGAACATACCTGAACAGGTAGAGGCAGGGGCACACCAAGGCCACCAGGACCTGCAGCACAGCTTCTTGTGCTTCAGGGCCTCCATTTTTTGGTACAGATTCACTGGAATTTAACCTTGTAAAAATCATCTGGCAAGAGTTAAAATTAACGCAGAAGTTCCAGTGCATCACTGCACCACTGGGATTCCAGCTACTGTATGAGCTGTGGGAAGCAGTGAAGAAACTGGGACCTCACAGGTAAATCAGGGGCAGCTGCTCACCCAACAGCACCTGCAATAAAGGTACTAAGCCAGCACCTCACCAAAACTACATTAAAAGAAATGCCAACACCTTGAGAATCACTTTAATGTTGAATTCCTAAAGCAAAACCAAAAGGCATTTTTAGATGCTTGGGAAAAGTCCATCCCATTTTAACCAATTTCTGGAGCTTGTTTCCAGCCTGCTGGTGTTCATTTCCCAGCTCACACATGGCTGCCAGCCTTAGAGCTGGTTCCAGACACATACACACATGGCTGCTGCAAGTTGTCATTTCAGCAGTTCCTGGGGACATGAACACCACCCACACCTCCCACCTTGCTCAGCCCAGACTCCATCCAGCACTCACAGAGAGCTGCTGGGAGGCAAAATTCTCCCTGCTCCCCCTGCCTGTGAACCCTGCTTGCAGCTCCTGCCCTGCCACTTCTCACCTCCTGGAAAAGATGTGCGGCAACCTCCTGGGTGCTCCCAGCTCTGCACAGCCTCCAGCCCTTCAGGTAGGGGGATGTCTCAGGCAGGTCTGGTGACTGTTATTTCCTCGACCATTTAGTGTTTTCCTGCATTTCCCCGGGCTGAGGGTGGGGAAGCAGAGGGGTGGCAGGGGCGCGGGACGCTGCTGGTAGGGGGGAGACAAGGAGCCCGGTCCAGCACCACATGGCATCGGGGGCTTCTAGTCAGGGGCGGTGTGGTGTGATCATGACAGAGCTGGCCCAGCTGCTGCCTGCCGCTGCCCACACGCATCCCGCCCACCCCAACCACCGGTGACCCCACCACCCGTGTCACCACACCGGGAAACACCGCTGAAAATCGCACTGAAAACTCGGGGCCAGCGTTAAGAGTCGGAATCAGGCTCAGGCAGCCAAATAAATGCCTTTCTCAGGAGCGGGGTCCTTTTGCGGCGCCATTTTCCCTCCCTGCCTAAATTGCATGCGCATGATGCCACCATCTTTGTACGAACGAAAAAGCCCCGTAGCAAGCTGCCATCTTTGTTGTGGCATATGTTAACTTCTGGAAAACTTGCCATCTTGAGTGCTGAAAAAGCGACTTTCGGTCACTTCACCATATTTGATGTGGCACACATTACTTCCTGCAAAACCCACCATCTTGAGTGTTTAAAAAAAAAAAACTTTCTGTAAAGTGGCCATCTTTGGTGTGGCATCATTGATGCTATGATGATTTTTTGCTTTTTCATTTATACCCCTCTTATACAACCTTTCATATAACTTTTATGTACCCTTAGTGCTTTTAGCCTACATACTTGTAATGTCTTAAGTTTGATAACTTAGCTGAGACCCATGTTCCATTAAGCCAAGAGATCAAACATCCTGAAGGTCCTGCATCTGGCGGTCCGAAAGCCCCAGACACCAAGGTCCTGTGCAGAACACATTCTGTAAACTAAGATAGGCCCATCCAGGGCAGGACTCTTCAGAATGGGGGGCTCACTCGAGCCTTTCATTGGGGAGTCTCTGATAGGTATGCTAATTTGCAAAGCCTTAACTGTATCATTTATGGGCATTTTCAATCTGTGTTCTCCCAACGTATTCCACCCGGACGAAGAGAGCACCTTAAGGATCCTTACAATAAATACCGAGGTAAACCCCCTTCTCCCTTTTAACCATGTTTGGCTCTGATTTTAAGACCAGGGAAAGGCAATATCATGAGACTTCCACGTTTTTTTGCCATCTTGGATTCTGGCAGAAACCACTTCCGGCTAAGCCACCATCTCTCGAATGGTACTATTAAAGACACCCACTCCTCAGAAAGACATCTATTCCACTGCTTGAACGAAAGTCCGACTCCAAAAATAACCATGCCTTTGCGCCATCCATATCTCCAAACTGTAAAGTGCCCTGTGAAATCATGCTGAATTCAGGGTTATGGTTGCGGTTATGGTTACGGTTAGATTAGGGTTAGGGTTGGATTAGGGTTAAGGTTAGGGTTAGGGTTAGGGTTACGATTAGGGTTTGGGTTAGGGTTACGGTTATGGGTGTTGTGGTTTTGTTCGCATCTTTTACCTCCTGTGAGATAAGAATTAGAAGAAGGGCAAAAGCAGGCTCAAAACTTTAAAGAATATAAAGAAGTTTATTACTAACAGAATTAGGAGTAAAAAGAATTAATAAGATATTAAAGCAAACTCCCCTTTTTTTCCAGCACCTCCCCCTTTTTACCCAACTCGCACAAAGGATAACAAACATGTGATTTGGGTCAGTATTGCAGTTCTTAAAAGTGTCTTTCATATTTGAAGAAAAAGAGGTTTCTTCTCCTTTACGTGGTTTCCAAAGTGCCACTAGCAAACAGACCCGCCTGGAAATCTGCTGCCGTGAAAAACATCTCTCTCATGAATCTTGAAGTCTCTCCACACTGCCATTATGGGCCACACATGCCGTAGTTCTTTTAAGAATAAGCAAATTCCAGCCTGAAAACAATGACTGTCTTCTTCACAAAATCTCTAAATGTCTCTTTCAGCTCCTAAGTGACCTGGTGTGGCCACTTTTCTTTTTTCTGCAGGCTGCACACAGAATTCTGTTTCCCCCACGTCTTTTACAGAGAAATAAAACAGTTTGTGACATTATAGTCTCTTACCACGGCATGCAAGAAGCCTTTTTAAGCTACATGCGACAAACACACCACCACCCTCTCTTCCAGTCCCCATCTTAGCTCCGTCAACACGTGACTTGCTTTCTCTTTCTCTTTGACCTTGAAGCCTCCATGTTGAAGGGCTGATTTCTTCTCAGGCTTTACATTAAAAAGGAAAGCTTCTTTTCCTTTATGCTCCCAGCTGCTTGAAGTTTTTCCAGTTTGATGTTGGCTGCGTTGGTTGTAGAAAGCTGGAATGGCTCCTGCCATGTCTGCACAGGGACATGTGGAAGGGGGAGAGGAAAGCTTGCTGCTCGCTGTTCTTGTTGCAGCCCTCCCTGGAAAGAAGTGTCGCTTTACCTTGAGGCTTGGAGATGCAGAGAACACAGTGGTAGATGCAGGCAAGAAGGAAAGCATCTTTCTGGGTGAGCACAAGCTGCATGTACTCTGCAACACTGCAGGTGTTAGAAACTGCTTGTAGCCAGGTCGTGGGATGAAGGGCAAAGGCTGCGCTGCGTCCTTTGTCGAGCTGAAGCAGCACGAGCATTCGCAGCTGAATGTGACTGTGAAGCAGCCTGTGGCTGGACTTTTGAAATTCGGTGCACGGAGCACACAAGCCCGATGCTCTGCGCATTCGTTCTTTGCCTTCCGTGCTCTGCACAGAACAGAAGCCCGGCTACTGGCACTGTTGGTCAGAGCAAGAGCAGGAAGATGGTTGCCTGGGAAGTTGTGAGATATTTTCAATGGTGCTCTGTTTTGTTCAGCTTGTCTTGTAATCAACCTTCAGTCTCCTATCACAAGCAACTGTCCTGGTCACCAAGGCTCTGAGCTCTTCTAGAGTCTCTTGTCTTTTCCACTGCAGCAATTCTATCAGCTATTCCTTGCTGATAGGAAGGGCAAAACAGAGGGACACTGTTGTAGCTCGGTGACTGAAGTGCCTCCGTCTTTCCTTATGGCTGTAGTTTTTAGGAGAAACTCTATGCTAACTCTGGGAAATCATCCCCATTGAAATCAGAATGCAAATCCCCAGCATAACATCTTTCACAGAAAAATATTGGAATACACATCATGTTATGTGTTTAAGTGGAACTCTGAATGCTTTTTTGTATGGCATAAAAGAGATACAGCAATATTCTCATGTATGTGTGCTGCACTGATGTTACTGTTCCTGCTGGGGAGCAGTCTGTATTTACTTGAGTTATCTTTGATATAAATATGAGGGCTTTATTGTCTTTGTCCTCTATTGTCCTTTATTAAACTTCTAAATTTTAATAGGAGAGTGAACCTCGTTTTTCACAAGGCTTAAAAGCTTTCTGACTAAAGATCTCACAGATGATTACTGCAGACTCACAGTACAGCTCTAAAATAGAAAGCAGCATGTGACTGTTCACTCTGGCTTCCCAGGCTTCCACTAGCAGCAAACAGCAGCTGCAGATGAAAATAGAACATCGTAAGCAACCAGGATCTTTAGTTAAATATAGAAGTCACTCTCCATTACAGTAAGGAGTCCAGGACAACAATGAAGTCTCTCCGATTCATTAGTGCCGAAGCATTTGTGTCAAATGCAGAGTTTGCCAGGAAGAGTCTCGGTGCTGTTGCCCACGATCTTTTTCCTCTTCTTTTTAAAGCCAGCTATTTACTGGAGCAAGGGGAAGTGATTCACGACTTGGTAGAGAACTGGCCACTTTTTGACTTTAACATGGGAAAACTTTTGGGAGCTACTCTGGACTACCAGGAAGACCTGAGCCATAGAACATGCTCAGTGTGCTTGGAAAGCTGTCTGACAGGGCTGAGAGACTATGTGCTGAATCAGTCTTCTCCCTACACGAAAAAGTTGAAAGTGGTCGACCTGACGGGTATAAAAGATGTTGAAGTTCAGTTCTGTAAGTGCAAGAAGACAATGGGCAGGTGGGCCAGGACGCAGCTGCTCTCTAAGCTTTGTTCAGAACTGCTGGTTTACCTGCAACAAGCACAGTGCAATCCAGGTACCTTTGAAATCAGTATTGATGTGCTAATTGACTTGTTTGTTACAGAGCGTAACTATGAGCTGGTCGTGCAGGCCCTCTTGAAGAAATGCAGTTGTCCACTGAAAATCTGCTGTGTGGCATTCAGATCTGACAACCTGACCTTGCAGAAATTCTTCTATATCATAAAGCTCACTGATCCCTCCTTGTTGCGCAAACTGGAAATAGTTCATAATGTTCACTTGGAAATGGAACACTTGGAAATACTCTTCAACAGTATCCGCTTCCCTCTATTGATGTCCTTGACCTTGCCAGCACGAACATTTAATGTGCGGAGGTTCACAGCTACAGATGAACAGATGCTTTCTAACATTGGAGAAAAGATGGGTGAAATGACACAGCTCACTGAGCTGAGTATGTCATTTTCTATACTCACTGGAAGAATACAGAAACTTCTCAGGTAATTTGGTCATCCTGCTTTCATTCACACTGTAAAAAGGAGCACTTTGTGCCACCAGCAAGCTGGGAATCTCTGAGAGTAAGGGAAGTGAGTGTATCTCTGGGTGTGTGTGGGAAGGGGCAGCAGGAAGCTAGGAAAGATTATTTGTTGGGGAGAATTGGCAGCCAATGTATACCTGATACACTTTGAAAAACTGTTTTGATTAGTATTCCAGAGTCCATCTGGTGAGAATATATTTTCAGCTACCACATAAGAGAGTGGTACACCCAGACATTTTTTATTTGAGCTTATGTATTAATCAGCTTGCATTGGCCTTTGGTGCAAGTCCTGAGTCACATTCCAAGTATTTTTTAGAGTATCTAGTGAATTTTTGTCCTCTAAAGAACAGTCAGTAAATACACTTTTCCACAGATACTGTATTTTAAGGAGGGCAGGGGAATAGTAGATTTTGATTTGAGACTTTGATTTCAGTTGTTTGTTGTGTCTCTTGATGTTAAGACAAGAGAGATGTTTTTCTGTAGTGCAAGTTAAGCTGATACATGAATATTCATTATGAATTCCTGTGGAAAATTGGCAATTTGCAAAAAGCTAGCAAACTACCAGTGAGTAGTATTCATATTGGAACAGGAAATAAGTTAATTGTAAGCTTTTCAGAGCATCTGAAAAAAAAAAGGCAGATAAAAGTTTCATCCAGACAAATCACCTTGGTCTAAAATTCTTCCCGTACAAGAAGCCATTTTATTTAAAATTTGTGAATAGCATACTGCTTATGTTGATTGACGCAATTGAAATGAATTGTGACTTTCTAAGCTTGATCCAGCTGAGCCTTGTGGCGGAAGTCTCACTAAGATGTAGTAAGTATGGAACTGATCATCTTTCAGATCAGAACATCTGAGTATAATCTTAGTTACACTTCTTCCAACCTTCTTCATCAGAAGGTGTCTTTGCAACTCCAGAACACCACAAAGTGTAAACCTTGTGGGCATTTAAAAATGTAGCAGAAAAAAACCAACTAGAAACAAAAGCAGATATCCTGTCAGAATACTGATTTGCTTTCACATTGGAATTAATCCTTCCTTAATGGAAATTATCTAAATCTCTGGAATTAGAGCAGCTTTCTACAAGAAGCAACTACCAATGCTCTTATGGTAGTAGTGGTCTGCTATTAATTCAGCAAATCACAGACACTTGACAACATATAAATGGTTACAAAATAGATATATAGAATGTAAACAAATTAAACCCCATTAAAATAGCACGGTGGAGTCATGTAAAAGAGATAATTAATGGCACTAATTTCAGGAGGAAAATATAGTTGTTATTGTTGGCACATGCTTCTGTTTCTGAAGAGAGGTTAGAAAAAATAATGTGGTAGATGACTGCATTCATAATGTGGCTAGATGCATGAAATTCTGTAAATGTAGCTTTTCAACATTTTGTACCATAAAACTTTTTTGTCTTTAATTCTGCAGCCCACTAAAAACTCCACTGAAGATGCTGGACGTTTCTAACTGCTCCTTGAACCATGCTGATATGGCCTATTTAGCCAATAGCTTCCATGCCAATCACTTGGAAACCCTGGACCTGAGTGGTCACGATATACCTGAGCTTTACCCATCAACATTCTTTAAGCTCCTCAGCCACTGCTCCTCAGTGCTCAGAAGTCTCACCCTGGAGGACTGCAATATCCAAGACACTCACGTCAACATGTTGATTTTAGGTTTAAGCCCTTGTCAGAAACTACAGGAGTTTAAGTTTATTGGAAACCCACTGTCATCCCCAGCACTTAAACACCTTTTCACATTTCTCTGTGAACTGCCAATGCTGAAAAATGTGGAGTTCCCAGTTCCAAGGGACTGCTACCCTATTGGCATCACCTACCCCATTGATGATGCCAGTCTTTGCAGATTTGATCACCAAAAATATGAAAGGGTAGCAGAGGAGCTTAACCTCATTTTACTCCAAGCAAATAGAGAGGATGTGAAGGCTTCAACACCACTCTTTGGGAGTTACGATGCAGCTGTTCAGGAGACAAACAATGAACTGGGAGCTTACTTGATCAAGTCCTTCAAAGAGACTTTAGAGAAGTTCACTACTTCATTTAACAAAATGAGTTAAACTTGTAAAATTGTAAAGTAGTGATGAGATGATCTACCAAATCAGAACTTAATTTCAAACTTCAATCATCAGTTGTGAATTTCCTTTACTATATTGGCTGAATTTACTGTTGTTTGAATAGCCTCTAATCACCTGAGGTATTGTAATTTATGCTGTATCTATTGCATACACTTTACACAAGCTCACAAAAGATGAGAGGACACTTAATAGCTCATTATTTTATACAAATGCACTTTTTATCAGTAAATCAAATAGGTGTTTAAGCTTGACTGACTTCTTATACAGGTTCCCTTAGATTCGTCAGCTGGTCTTGTAGTGCTGCAGAAAAACAGGGAAGTCCTTTCCACAGTCCAGCAGGATGTTCCAAAGATTGTGCACATATGCTCACGTGTGGCTCCCTAAACTAATTTTTTTTTTCTGCTCATGACCTGAATTCACCAATCTGTGTTTTACCCAGTAGAGTCCCAATAATGGGGGATGTGTAACAACCTCCATGTCTCTGTGTCTCTCTCTTCTGTAGAGGCAAGTGCAATAAACAGAATTTGTCTTATACATTGTCCTTGGTGAGGAGTAAAATTCCATACTGAGGAGGCAGCAACCCAAATGGTTGGCTGACAGCAGGGGATCTCACCCCACTTACCCCATAAATATTAAGCAGTCTGTGGGGACTCTGCTGATGTCCTTGCAAAGTGTATTGTAGAAAGGCAGACCAGGACAGTGCTGCACAGCCATGCTTATCATGTCAGCTGCTCAGTGCTTGAAGCCACTCCCTTCCTGGAATCAGCTTCTTGGCTGGTAGAATGTACCCTGCTCCTTTCAGCTGTTTTAAAGAAAGTCTAGGACTGTGGTAATACTGAAAAAAAAGACTAGTGTTGAAAAGACATGCAAAAAAAAATCAATCCAATGCCAATTTAAAAAATGTGGAAAAGGGACAAGGCTGGTTGCTGAGTAACTAGAAGTTCATCTGTGTAAAACACTGCCAGCTTTCTGTCAGGACTGAGTGTTCTCTACAGACTTGCAACCAGTATCAGGAAAAATCTCATTTATTTGTCAGGCTTCAGTGAAAGGAAAGTATTAGAGTGACAGAGTAAACAGAATCCCAGACTCCACACATGCAGCATTGGACCATAGGTAAAGGGGCCAACTGGATGTCAGGACAATAAGGGCCACAAGACACACATCTGGGGAGAGTACTAAAATGGAGCAGGAAGCCCTGAGTGTTAAACGAGTGCCATAGTCTACTCAGCTTCTCACCTGTAAAACCAGAGACTTGGTTAGCTTCTAGGTAGTTAAAAAAATGAAAAAAAAGCTCAGGTTTATGCACAATATTCTGCCATTAAATACATTTTAACAGTTCATGAATACTTGATCAAACAGGAATGAAAGTGAATGTTGTAGCAGGAGCTGAGGTGTCATTGTAGTACTGAAGATCATGTCAGGAAAATTAATCCAGAAACACCAGAGGTTTATGTCCAAAAAGGAGACAGAGGAGTCCCTTTACTTTATTCGAATAAAGGGAGAGGCCATGGGGCATTCCCCTGGGGGCTCTCAAATTTTTGGAGGTCGCAGCCTCCTTTTTATCCTATTTTCCCTAGTTCCCGGACCGCATTTCCCTCTCTCTTTCCCCATTGGCTGAGGTACTTGAGAGGTACAGACTTCCTGGAATGCCTAAAAATTCCCTTCTACTGTATAACCCCCCTCCCCCTCCCCCTGCCTTGTCGGCAGACTTTTGGTATGTTTGAAGATATATATCTCTTTAATTCATCAATCAATGGAATTCCTCCCATTGTCTTCCTTATCTTACAGTGCTTAGCCTTTCTACCAGTAGGCCCACAGCTTGTTTGTAAAGACAAGTCCTATATTCCTCTCAATCATTATTAAGATAACCAGGGCAGTTCCTTTGAAATAATACTGGACCTCATCATCTGAGGGTAAGGAAAAAACTTTTCTTCATTTAGGCAGTGCTGGTTTGTCAAGCTTTCTGTTTATCAACAGTGAGAATATGCAAGCAACTCTTAACCTAATTTATTTTAAAAAATCCCAAAACAACACAAAAATTAATGGACCGATTACTCAGCTGAGCTTACAGGTTCCACAGCATGCATTTAAATGTTTTTTTAATGCCAACTTATGTTCTAACATGTTTTATTGATTAAACGTATGATGGTAAAATTGAAAGTGAATGATCATGACCCATTTATGTTTACAGAGCACTTAAAAAATAAAAAGGTAATCTAAGTTGCTAAGCTAAGGAGTTGTGAATAGGAAATTATAGAATTGGGTTCCATATGATCTTGCTTATATTTGGACAGAGTTCCACACGCTCCTTTGTCCTTGCCTCTGCTCTATCTTTTCTTCCCTCTGACCTTGCCATTCTTTCCATCCCAGACTTGACCCGTGACTTCTCAGCCAGATGTAAGTTACTTGAATTTTGCTATGCCAAATGTCTACCCCTTTGGGATGAGTAGTGGCACTTTTGCTGGGAGAGGACACTGTACTGTAGCTGCAAATGTGTAGTGATTCTTCCCCCCTCCAATCTAACAGGTTGTACCTGGAGGTGAAGGCTGGCCATTTTGGAACATGCTGTGCTACAACAGCCAGTCCTTGCCCTTTTCAGTACACACAAAATGGATACCTCTTATTTCAGAATAATTAGATGCCTTATAAAGTCTGCTGTCTATGCATCTCTCCCTCTGCTTTCTTCTTGCTGTGGTTCACTCCTTTATTTTATTTCCTCCTTTTTCTGCACCTCACAAACTCCTGCCTATCTTCCATTTTCAGTCTCATGTCTATATAAATGCTGGCTTCTGGGCCAGCAGAAGTATGTAGAGGCCATAGCTTTTGTTTTGGTGCAAAGTGAGGATCAGCACTATGACTATTTTAGAGCTTCAGCTCTCAGATATCCCGCCTTTTTCTCTTTAGTTTCTTCTGTAATTATGGTTGTTATTGTTGGTTTTAAATGCAGATCAAGCATTAGCATTTTGGTGTTTGCCTGACTTACTGCAACAAGGATTTGTGCCCTCTCTCAGAAGGGTTCCTGCATCTCTTCTGCCCCAGCAGTGTGATTATGTTTGGACCTGCTCTTTTTTCCTTTTTCCATGTGTGTGGGACTTGGAATGCAGCTATTAGAGAAGAAGGGTTAATGCTACAATGACCTAACCATATAAAGTTACCTTATACTTTGCAAGTACAGACAGCTACTGATTGAATCCTATTTGGTGTTCCCTTTGCTTCCTTATGGGACTATTGTCAGCTTCACTGGGTTCAGACCTGAGTGGATCCAAGTCCATTTGTACTGTCTGTCTAGAAAGTTGTCTAAAGCCATAATTACATACCAGCTTGAGGTGGAGACAGTCTTCTAAGCTGCAGTTAAGGCTGCCCAGACAGGGAGAGGACAGGAGTTACCACAACACTGAAACCAGAGAGCTGTCAATGGAGTGAAAATGTCTGATGTGTTGTGAATGGAGTTGCATTCAGTTCCCTGCTACCACATCTGTTCATGATGTTCCTTTAAGTGTGTGAAGAAGTATACTCAAAGTCCCTTGAGGTTTATTTGTGAAAGGCATAGAAGAGATGCATCTAGAAAAAAAACCCTGAAAAACAAAACGAGGATAAAACCAAAACCATTCTCACCATATTTAAGCAAATGTTCTAAACACAAAATGCAATAAAGAGTATCATAGAGAACCTAAAGGTTGAATTTTTAGTTCCAATAAAAAGAAAGGGACTGTTAAATCTGTATCTTATTCACCATGCTTTATTCAGTACCATGTTTTATTCATCACGTTGTATTTTTTTATTCATTAGCGTATTTTCATTTCATTAACTGGGACATATTTTATTCAGCAGAAGTCGCTTGCAAATCTTTCTCTCTTGCAGGGTAAGAATTGCCAGAAGAGCTTTCTGCTGTTGAAATTGCTAAACTCCCCTATTCAGTACCTGTACTGAGTTCAGTGAAATACCTAGTACATAGGAAATAATTACTCTCCTTTGACAATCTTCATGAAAGAACAGGTAAGAAATCTTTATAAATAACCTTTGCTACATCTGACCTCTTCGTAATTTAAGTCATATTATGTTTCGGCCACACACAGAGCAGTTGAAATAAGCAATAGGAAAAAAGATGATAGTAAGATTTTTACTGTGGAAGAAGCAGCACAGCAGCTATGTACTTGGAGACAGCTACCTGAACAACATAAAAGCTTATCAACAGAAAAAGGCAAATAAACACTACTGTTGTAAGAAAGTTGTCATATATGAAACTGAAACAATCTTCCCAATATTTAAAAGGCCACACCTTTTAAATTAATATTCTTAAAAGTTATGGACTACAGGTCAATTCTTCTTAACAAGTATGAACTTTGCTTACAAAGCTCCTCTTTCTCTCCTTAAAATATGCATCAGCCAACAACGGAGCAGGACTGTATGAACTACCTTGCAAAGAAACAAGGGAAGGAACATTGTACCTGATGCTTCAAGTAAAAGTACCCTGTGTGAAAACTACTGTGTGTAGGATAATCATTTATGGGGGAAATTTTAACACCTGTTTCAATGAATGTGTGGCCAAATATTCAAAACTGTCTCTGGTTAATCCTAAAAGCAGCAACTGTAAGCATTATTTTGTAGGGTTTTTTTAAATAGTCTTATACCTAGACAAAGAAACTTTACTTCTGAAGAAAGCACGTTGACTGCGACTGAAGACTGCATTATTTTTTAAAAGTCTCTCAATAGCACCCAGCCTGACCTTCTCTATCATTCTTCTAGGCACTGAGTTTAAAAATAGTTTGCTGTCTAATGTGCAATTGCATTGATATTGCCTAATTTTATCCAAGAAATTTTTACAAAATAATCCTAAAGATAGTTTTAATCTGAAGTAGAATATTCAGACTTTACGCAACATAGGATCACAGGATTTTAAGGGGAGCACCACTTGTCTGTCCAGAGTAAAGATGAATTATTTTTTTCTGTGGAAGATGAGCAAATCTCCACCTTGTTCTCAACTTTAAAGTATTTTAAATTCTAGAACTGAGAATACTCACACATCTAAAGGCACATATCTGTTCTAGGAATTCATAATGAAAAGAAGATGATGGTAAATTTTTTCTTCCTTCTCAATCTTTCAGTCAGAAGTGCTTTTTCTCTCCTATTGCCTCTGCTGTGAACTGTGGGAAATCATGCACTGAGCTGCTGCTTCTTCCTTTTCCATGCTCTTCTTCACTGCGCTGAAGGTTTCTCTTAGCCTGAGATGCACCATACAGCATTGGTTTTACTTGTTAAAGTTTTATTTGTTTGCTGTAGAAGTTTATACAGACTGAAAGACAACCTTGGTTATCCTTCTCATTATTTTACTTCTTGAGTACCAGTGAACTAGTTTGAAAACAAACCAGTGGGAGATCACAAGTCAGAATTATAATTTAATAGGCAAATTAAAATAAATGCAATAGTACAAGAACACTAACAGAGTCAGGATACAATCTGACATCCTGTTAGTCAGGGTGGTGGTAGCAGTCCAGATAAAGTGGTCCTGTTGAAGCAGTGATTCTGTAGAAGGGTCTGGTCTTCACCTGAAGGTCCAGTGGTAGCCCTCAACCTCTGGGAATCCAGCAGGGAGGGCTGCTTGTGCTGTTCCAAACCTCAGGTGGGAATGCTTGGCTCCTCCCCCCTGGGCAGAGCATCTCACAATGGGCTAATGTAATTCTATGAGTCATGCGGTGAGGCCCATTAACAGAGGAAGCACCCGGAGGGAGTTATCAAGGGTAAATCATGGTAGGAGATAACGAACATTGGCCCACCTGCTTTAACAGCTTGTGAAGATGATAATAGAATACATACTTTTGGTTACCTCTTACATTGTAACCTAGGACAACCAGCTAACCTGCTCCTAATGAAGCAGAACTATAAGCTTCATTAATGCTTAATAAAAGTTGTAATTTTTTTTGTTTGTTTCTTTTTGTTTTCTGCAGTGGTTTGATATTTTGGCTCTCTTGCCCACTGCAAGCTTGGAATGGAAGCGAGCTCTGCTATTCCCTTGGCTCCACTTCCCCAGAGGTTCTTCCCTGTGCAAAAGAGCCTGTGCTTGGAAGGGCTCCAGACTTGCTGTACTGTTCACTGCTGCTGCTTCCCAGCTCTCCCTGTGTCCAATACAAGTGCTGGGCAAGCACTAGAGTGCTTTTCATGCATCTCTGGCCAAGATACACGGTGGCAGAGCACATTTTGGAAGGCAAAAAGTGTGCTTGTCATTGATACATGACCTAATTTGAAAAATGCCCCATGGCACCACACACTTCTTTTGTGTGTGGTCAGTATTGATCCTCACTCATAAGTTCTCATTCTCTTTCATAAATCAACATAAAGTCCTGTTTCCACCTGGAACCTTTTGTGTCCTTGAAAGTGCTTTTGGAGCTGTTTTCTGCGTAAGTTTGATATTTTGGTATGATGTATATAGAGGCAGCTGTTCACCAGTGCAACATGTACACTTGAAGCACACTGATGTGCCCTAATCACAGCTGACTGCTGCATGAAGTTCCTTAAATATTTAAGTCCAGTGCATTCTACTGAATTTTAAAGGAATATGCAGTGAGACTTGGCCACTTCCTCTCTTGTGATGTTGTACTCTAGAGTAACTCAAGATTAGGTTAATAATGCCTGATTCCTGGATATCAGAACAGAACAAGCTCAAAACCTAGCTCCTCAACAGAGGGGGAAACAAAATTTAACTTGTAAGTATTTCCTTACAGTATTTGTGGGCTAAATCTATTTACTCTTTTTCTTTTTTTTTTTTTCTAATGTTTGCACAGTAGAGGGAGCTGAAAGTTTAAAATGTATATTCAGTGTGTAACTGTTGCCTGCAAAGATGAGAAATGCGGGTGGAATAACGCATGAGGTTTTAGCATTGTAGTTCAGGAAGATGATGGACATTTATTCCAAGCCACTAAGTTAAATGAGTCAGGGGATTTTAAGTCAGTGGCATTAATGGTTTTGCCTGGAAGCATTACCATGTAGAACGTAAGACAGCAGGGGCTGCTCAACCATATGCTTTGCAGCTGATTTTATTAAACTACAGCTTACCTTGATGCTATTTATGTTTGGAAATACTCATTTAATAGATAAATTTAAATACATATATTTTGGTTACCTTTCAGTTACCTTTTTAGTGCTTTGAGAATTAAATAATTTTTCCAGATTCTTCAAGTGTTGCACTTTTTTTCTCTGTGTATTTCAGTTACCATCAAATTGGTTTCAGTTGAGCCTGAGATTAAGTCCAATGGAGCTCCCAATATAAAGGCACATATAGTTGTTTGTCAGCCTCTTTCTGTGAACACAGTCCAGAACATCTCCTTCTCATATTGCCATTAGATTAAACTATTTATGCTAAGCCCGTTTTGATAAAACCAGGCAACGGAGCGGCTGCATGTTTAGGTGGCCTGGTAGATTTGGAAGAAAATTTAAATCTTTGTTATCTTTTGCCCTCCCAGAGCTACAGGCACCATGCACATCCTAATGCAAAGTCTCTCAATCAGTTTTTATTTCCAACACACATGGGAATCATCAGGAAACCCTCTAAAGAATAAAATACCCCATCTTCCTCACTGTCCTTTGACTGTATTAGAAAAAATCACCTACCTCACAGCAGCCCTACCTGATCCTCCTGGGGCATCTCTGAACACCTGCAAAGAAGCATGGAGCAACATCTCTGCTCTGCTGAGGGCAGAACCTCTTTTGAGTAATTTGGCTGGGGCCCAGCTGCTTTCTTAATTGCGGGGAGGGGCCAGTTAATATGCTGCCTTTTGGGGCACATCTGCTGCATGGCCTCCCCTGGGTGGGAGCAGCAGAGCAGAGCAGCTGAGGAGACCTCAACAGGCAGCTTGGGTACATCATGATACCACACCTGACCAAACCTGCAGTGACCTCTGTGGCTATGAGTTCTTTTGGCTCTTACAGTCAGGAAAGCCTTGATTTTCCTCCATATCCTTTGTCAGGGAATTAGAAGGTCTAGTGTACAAATATAAGTGTACAAAGGTGACAGCAAAAGGCAGAGGAGGGGAGGGCTTTGAAGGTTCTTTTAAGTGAAGACAAGAAATCTGGGAAAAAACCCAACTTTAGGCAGTAGGATTTTCTTAATGCGATGAGATGGTGGGGGTGCCTGGCACTGATGGCAAAATTGTTTATTGTGAATTTAGTTAATAGAGGATGTGACAGAATGAGAGCTCTAGCTGCATGGACAGTCACACCTCAGGCAAGGGGAGAGGAAAGGACAAAAAAGATCAACACTTTGATGTGTGAGCTTAAAGATGAGCTTAAATTTGTGAGTGGCATTTTGGAAGCAGAAACTGCCACTTTTACACCAGATCTGTCCTGTTATTACCTGTATTATTAAAAGAGATGGCTTTATAAGCAACTATTTAATCCCTGTATATGATTCATTCTGCTGTTTCTTTGCAGGCAGCTGCAGGAATGGCAGTTCAGGCTCTTACCACGGGGTGTCTCTCCCTGGTAGCGTATGGCATCCTTTCTGCTGTGACCTACATCCTCTCCCCGCCGACAATTACTTTCTCTTATCTGGTGAAGAAAATTCCCTTCAAAGGATTTCTTTGATTAAGGAAATTCATTAATGTGATGTCTAGATAATATTAATGCTTCCCTGCTAAAGCCTTGCCATTTACTGTATGAACAGGACATTATTCCATAGTTTCTTAAGGAAGATCAGCGTCTTTGTAGTTTAATGGAAGCTCTGCTATCAATTAATTAATATTTTTTAGGCTCCAGAAAAAAAAAAGAAAATTGAGAAAAGTAAACCTGTGTGTTATTACTGCGGGAAACATCCCTGCCCATCTCTTACACATACAGATTTGATGTAAATCCTTAGGAGTGTTTACCTGAGGAACAATCTCCTGCTTGGGCTTTCTGAGCTCATCTCGCAAACTGACACATTCATACTCAGCAAAACAGAAAAATTAAAGAAATGTTTAGGAAATTAAGGTCCTTTTGACGCTATGAGCAACAGCTAAAAGGTGTGATTGTTAATCCTTCCCACTAGATGGCTCCCGAGGTTCAGAGGTGATGCAGTGTCGAGCATGCAGCTTTGACTCATGACCAGCGATTCTATCATGTCATAAACCACTGCTTGCAAAGAACAACAGAGCTATAACTTTAGCCCACACCCCATCGACGGTAAGCATCACCACAGGGAACATGTGCATCAAGAACAGTGTTCTGTAATGCACCTCGGAGCACACATGCAGAGAGCAAACGAAACAACATGGTGACCAGCAATGATTAAACCAATTCAATGGTTCCTTAAATTTATTTATTTTAACAAGCTCTGATCAGATCTGTTGTTATCTCAATCCTCCAGGCCCTACATTGGGCACCAAAAATGTCTGTTGTGGTTTAACCCCGGCCAGCAACTAAGAGCCATTTAGCTGCTACCTCACTACCCTTACCCCAATGGGAAGAGAATTGTAAAGAAGAGGCAAAGCTCATGGGTTGAATTGAGAACAATTTAATAATCGAAACAAAATAAAATATACTACTACTGCTACTGAAAATTGTAATGGAAAAGAGAGACAAGGAGCAATAAAAACCAATAGAAGCAAGTGATGCACAACACCATTTCTTACCACCCACTGACTGATGCCCAGCCCATGCCCCAGCAGCAATCGGCCCCTCCCGGCCAACTCCCGCCAGTTTATGTGCTGGGCATGATGGTCTGTGGTCTGGAATATCCCTTTGGACAGTTTGGGTCAGCTGTCCTGGCCGTGCTTCCTCCCAGGTCCTTGTGCAGCTCCTCACTGGCAGAGCACGGGAACCTGAAAAGCCCCTGGCTCAGGGTAAGCACTGCTGAGCAACAACTGAGCCATCACTGTGTCATCAACATCAGTCTCACACTGAATCCAAAACACAGCCCTGTACCAGCTAAGAAAATTAACTCTATTAACTAACCCAGCTGAAACCAGGACAGCTCTTTTTATTTATTTCTTCCAGAAAGAAAGAAATATTACAAGGAATTTGTTAAAGGAAATTTATTCATTTAAGAAATGGAATTTCTGTCTCAAACTATGAACACAGCTTTCGTCACAAGTTCAGTCATAGCCCTATATTCAGAATTAAGAATAACAGTGTTCTGAAGAGTAGACAAAAGAATTAACAGTGATGGTTCTGACAGAGGAAGTGTTGGGACATATGTGTAGAAGACAGAGCAAATTTAAAATATTTGGAGGTAATACTGTATTTTAAAAGTAGTTGCTTAATTTACAGTGTGAACAGGTTTTGGTTTTTGGATTAAATATTTATGATTCTTTTTTCCCCCACTTTTGGGGAATTATAATGATGTAATACTATAATTGTAATTATTTTTGTTCTGGGTTATTCTGTTTGGAATTGGTTTTGAAACTCACATTTATTTGAAGCTCTAGTGTATGAATAAGGCAAATGACACTCTTGAAAGAGTAGTGCAAAAAACCCCCTACCTTTGACATGTTCAACAGTGTTTGACTTTACTGTGAACTTTAAATCTTGGTTTGGCTTTTGGGCTGGGGGAGATTTCATATTTTCTGATAGCTCGCACTTCCTCTAGTGCAGCATTGTACTATGCCTGCTAAGATCAAGCAGTAAATTCCACCTGAAATCACTGAGTTGCAACTCAGTAGCTGATACAGTAGTTGGCAATGGCAAGTGTGCATGTGGGCCAGTGGTACAGCACCTGCTGTGCCTGTCATCCACTTACTCACATCCTTCCTCTGATTTAGAAATCTCTGGAGACAATGACAAAGGTAGCTCGCCTTTGGAATATTTTATATGTGTGTCTACCAACACAATAGCTGCCTATGTCGGTTATCTCGATTATTTAAAGCACTTTTGCTCATCTATATTATTTGTTCGTTTCCCTTCCATGGAAAAAAATAGTATCTAGTAAATTTGTTATGGGAACTATTGTTATCTCATTTTGTTGTTTTTGATCTTTTCTAAATTTAAAACAAAAAGAAGTGATGGTAAGAAGAGATCCTGAGTAAGATTTAACTGGTACTTCCATGAGATGCAGATCATTCTACTATTAGAGTCCAAAACAGTGAGAGATTTTTACAGCAATTCAATTAAATATGAAGGGCTACATATTCTGTTAAATTTTTGATGAACAAAACCTTTCATAAAAAGTAAACATTTGAAAAGATAATATTTCCTTTCTTCTATAGTTTATGCTTTCATCTGAGGATTGATATTATTTGCATAAATACACACTGTACTTTTCTTAATAATAGCAGAAATTTCCCTAAAATTCAGGTTAGTTCTCAGTGAATCAGAGATTGAGCACACCAGTCTCGGCAGCCTACACTGCTGTTTGATATAGGACAAAGATATTGAGTGCTACCAAGAAAAATCTTCAACCCACTGTTCCCACCTGTGTCCTGTTCTTATTTCTGTGCTGCCCCAGATGTTTGAGAAACATCATTTTTTCAAATGAGAGCTATGGTCACTTGTCACACTGAGATACTCTCTGTCATTTGAGGTCAGCAGAACCCGAGCAGATGCTCTCCTTTCTGCAAGTATAATAAACTCAATTAAACCTTTAATTGATGCACTTGTAAATGCAAACAGTAGTTTCATTCCTATGTGGGGAAAATAATTGGTGTCCTTTACTGAGGTCATTTGGAGGGAATCCCAAGACGTGAAAGTATGTGGTCAAATGGTGACAGAACCCTTGTGAACGGATACATTTGCAATCCCTGGACAGATTTATGAAAGAGATGGAAAACACAAACAATGGTGTCTTTGACACATCACCTTTCTTTCCTCCCTTCCCCTTTTTCAAAGGCAGTGACAATCAGTGATATTCTTCAGGCAATTGCCAATAAATTTTCTCCAAATTTCTCATTAATAAGTGAAAGTATTTACTGTGCATTTCTTCTCAGCCAGGAGTAAGGGAGGTAGTACTAATAAAGTGAATGATGAAGGGGTCTTCTCCTCAAGCAATGAAAGCTTGGGCTCTGCACCATGGCCTCTGAGGGAAATTGGTCAAGTAAAACAGCAAGAGGCAATACTTGTGTCTGCTTTCACATTTTGTGCAATTTGTAGCAAATGCTGTGAGACGCATCAGTGAAAGAGGTGTAAGTGTTCTGTGCATGAACTGGGCTTACCTTGGGAGCTGTAAAGATGGCAAGATTAAAATAGGATGATTTATTATGATAGAAGTATGTGTGAATGCAATAGTAGGTTGAACTCAGCCTTAATGAAAACATGTTATGATTTATTTTTTTATTTTCTGTTTCACTTTAGAAGGACAATTATACTAAGAATTAGGATTGGATAATTAGAAATGTATTGCACTCATTTTGTGCCGCTGAATAACATTATATTTACTACAGTAATATTTTCCATTTTATATAGTGCTGCATTTTTCCATGGAATGGAAATTTATGGAATTTCTCATTTAAGAAGTGTCCTAGGATCTGTCTTGTTCAGCCCTAAAGCCAGTCATTCATGCACCTAGGAAGGACAATTACTCTGTTTTCATGCTAAGGAGATGCTGGTGCATAACTGCACTGATCAGAGCCCACATGTGGAATCAGAAATCCTGTGCTCAGACTGAACTCAAATAGGCTTTGCTGCTTTCTCTTGCAGTAGGTTTATGTTGCTATCTCACCAATCTCTGTGGAGTCAGCTGAGTTCCGATGATTATAAAATGATCCTTGAATGTTCCTTCAGATATATCTCAGTCCAGCTCTGTGAGATTTTGTATGAAAATAAGGTCGAACAGTGTCGTTATTTCTAAAAGGAAAAAAAAACCCAACCCAACGGTGTGTGTTTCCATTTGTCTTCTTTTATCTTTCTCCCTGATTTGCCAAGCTGAGTTATTTCTCAAAGACACAACCATGTATGGGAGACAGTCTATATATTCTTTCCTGGCATTTTCAAAACTGCTCAGCCAGCCTGTCATGAAAAACTAAATTAATTTCTAAGTAAAAATCAGGGCCTCAAGAACATAACTGAGAGTGAAGTGTTTAAAACCTTTCAAATTAGTTTTGGCTTTATTTAGTCTAGAAGGAATAGAGCACTGTGTGCCTTTTGCTAATGTTCACATTTACATTAAAAATTAAGGCATGATTTGTTTCCCATCCCTGGGCCAAATTACAAAGATTTTCTGTTCTAACAAAGCTTCTGGCTGGTGTTAAAAAAGAAGAATAGCTATGGACAACAGGAAGAGAAGATTATGATGTGCATGACATACAGTCACCAGTGGTCTTGGGATACTCCTTTTGGTAAAAGAACAACAGATAGGAATGAGCAAGACATCCCAGTTCGCACAGATTTGCACTTGGGTCCTTTGATGGGAGCGTTTTGCACTGCTGGCTGTAAAACAAGGGGCGGGTGCCTTGGTGGAGGACCCTTGACTGGGGAGCTTCCCTCCAGAGAGACGGAAGAGGCGTTTGCCATCATTCAATAAAACCTGTCTGCTTTCCCTTGACCTGCATCATAACATTTGTGGAATTTTAAATTTTTATTTGGTAGGTATTGGTGTTGATCATGAAGGGTACAGAAGTACCTTGTGGGTTTTTTTAATCAAGACAATTTACCTTACTAGAAACTAGTATGGAAACAAAGTAATTGAATATTCTACTTCCTTCAAACAA
This sequence comes from Pachycephala philippinensis, assembly GCA_013397055.1. Classification (NCBI taxonomy): domain Eukaryota; kingdom Metazoa; phylum Chordata; class Aves; order Passeriformes; genus Pachycephala; species Pachycephala philippinensis. The sequence goes on along the minus strand of VWZT01016768.1, from coordinate 30,068 downwards.
AGCCCACATGCTGTGCCGTGGGAAGGCTGTCATGTCATAGCTAGGTATGTAAAATTAGAGGTGCTTAGAGGTCTTAGAGGTGCTAAATACTCACAGCTCAGCAGATTTGAAATAGAGTGCAGTCTGGAACATGTGAACACTGCCTAGATGCTTTGCTCTGAACATGGAAACCCTGCTGAAATCACAGAGCACATCCACACATGGCTTAAAATTTAAGCTTTAGAAGGCTGGCAAGATATTTGTGTGCATCTCTATTCCATGACTGCTCTTATGTAAAAAAGTCTAAGATCTTAACATACAAAAATGTTCTTTTTTCTCCTCCTTCAGTTCAGGTAATATAGGCATAAAGAGTTTCAGCTCATCAGATTTGACTGATGTAAACTCAATTTGGGTATTATGTGCAGTCAATATACCACAGTGGGGCCTTTGAGTCACAGGAAAAAGCTGTTTTTTAACTGGGGGGGGGGATGCTTTAGCATGTTTTTACATTTCCTACATTGATGGTAAAAAGANAGGAAAGGCATGCTTCTAGGAGCACTAAATAGGAAGGATGACCTACTTTAAAACCACAGGCAAACTGAACCTACTTTTTCAAACCTCAGTCCAGCAAGCAATCCCATTAAAACATGGTCTTGAAATCTTAATGTGACTTTTATACAAAATTGCTGTGCTAGGAAGAGGTGAAGAAAGCTTTCCATCTGACACTGGGCAAAGTCTCTCCCTACAAGCAAGCAGCCTTTCTCTCTGGGCCAATTCTTGAGGCAACAAGGAAAGGCAATGTCGCTTTCCATAGTGTAATGTCTTCAGCTTTTTATTAATTTATTTTATTATTTTTCAGTTTCTGTTGAATCAGTTAAACTCTGGAGCAGGAAAGTTTATTACCTTATCCTGCACCATTCTGTACACTCTAGTGCTGGCAATACTACCTGTCCTGGGCAACTTGACTTCTTCCATCTCTTGTCATCACAGACTCCTCGGGAACTTTCCATACTGAAACAACTATCTACATGTCTGTCGCTATATTTTCTTTTACTCGGTGTCTTGTTAGCAGATTTACGCATTTTAGAACAATACCTGAAGTAACGTGATTGCAGCACTGTCTTCAGGGTACCTGAGACGGGGTTAGTGTAAGGTTGTATGTCTTGAAATTACACCAGACTGTGGTTCTGAGATCACTCCTGGTGTGTGTTGTCAGGGATGGGATTCAGAGCTTTGTACAGCAAAGGGCATTTATGGTATTTCTTATTTGAAGGTGAATTGGATTTCTACTGCTCGTGTAGGTACATAATGCTACTGAGGCAGATTTGCAGAACAAAAAGGTTTTTTGCAGTCATTCTGGAGAGAATCTGTTTGCATTATTGCAACAGAGGGGAGTGGGGGGAGTGGGCAGTCTTACTGAAAAACTGCAAATAGCCTAAGTTTTTTGAACCCTCTTGCTGAGCGTTCTAACGCTGTCACAGTTTTGTTCAAATGTGAATTAGACTTACTCATTTTAGACCATTGCTGAAGATATCACCTAGCATAGCTGGCTTGTGATCCAGTGCAACCTGCTGAATCAGTGCATTTACCCATAAATTCTATCTATTTGTTCCACCTCAGAGATGCTGTTTGCACTTTCAAACTATGTGCTACAAGCACAAAATGGGAAGTGCTTGCTGAATCTTGAAAGTTGGAAGAAGTAACATTTGCTTTGCCAGTTTCTCATCTGAAACAGGTGAAGAAAACAAATACAACTGATGTAAAAAAACCTGCCAGCATTATCTCCATATGTGTTACAAAAAATATTGCCTTTATACCGTATAATATACTGTAATTTTAAAACATTTTAAACATATAATATTCCTGTATTAATAACTGTATTTTCAGATTTGCAAGAAACGGACTTTGTGATGGAAATGAAGATCTTACTGTTAGAAAGGATGCTATAGATGCTATAACAAGTCTGTGATGTATGTGCCTTCATGCTTGTCACTCTGCTGCGGTTCCTTCTGGCAGGGGCAGCTTGCAAACACTCCTTACAAAGCAGAAATGGCAGCCCCTCTGCTGAAGGATGATCTCCCTGAGCTATGATTTATTTATGGTTTATGGTATTTTACAAGATTTGCTTCCAGCTAAGTGGAAAAAGTGGCACACAAGTGATACGAAGTTCATTCTAACTGACACACTTAAATGTCTGCAGAGCTGTTTCACCATTGGATTCCCAGTCTTCTCTGTGGTTTCCAAAGTTTTCCATATCCTTCAGCCTAGATAACAACATAAATCAGACAAAGGTTGTGTAGTGAAACAATGGTTACAAAAGCACATGCAATGCATAATTCTGCTACTGTGTTGGGGTACCACTCTCCAAAAGTGTTTGGAAGCACTGTGCTATGCAAACATACAAAGTCAATGTGAACAACCTGACTGATACGTAAAAGTACCCTTTGTTCTTGTGTGTGGCTTGAAATCTCTTTTGAAATTTGAAATTTTATGGTACATTTGACCTTTAATAATGGCAGTGATTTAATGTTCTACTGAAAGACAGCTATTGAAGTAGAGTGTCCATGCACCTAGAAGAGCACTCTGGGTCTTTGTTACTGAGCAATTCAATTATTTTTAGGTAAGAAAAGCTGCCTTAAGCAGCTTCCCAGTCTGGTGTTTCTTGATGGAGATGCTAATTTCCTAGACAGAAAGCTCTAGAAACAGAGTCTTTAAATATTGATGAAAATCAGGAGCTGTACCATCTCTGAAAAGAGACGGGCAAAGATGAAATGGCAACATGAAAATTCACTTAGTATCTTAGAACTCCAAGCTGCACTGGGTCTGTGTGGGGTCAGGCCAGCTCGCTGCCCATGTTCAGCTGTAAATATTGAGCACACCAACACGTGGGTGCCATGTAAGGGCTGCAGGTGGGCTAACACATGTGGCCCTCCAGCTCCTCATGCCTTCACCCCCACAGCCAGGATCTCGTGATAGGAGGGGAGAGGCGTCTCTGGCTCCCACGGCAAAGGGTAAAGAGTGCCTGAATCCCTCGCACACTTAAGACCAGAACCTTCCCCGTGCGGGGTAGGTGCCTTCCCCCTAAACAGCCACCCAGCCGGATGGGTTGGGAGCGTCATCCTTCCTGCCGTAGCTTTTGGAGGAGCGGGAGGCACGGCCCCGCTGGTGTGGCTGCACACAGAGCACACTNGGGGGAGCGGCTCCCCGGTGCGCCCGCCCCCGCGCCGCCGCCGCCGCCCGGGGCTGGACGCCGAGGCATGAAGAGGAGCCTCCCCGGCGGGCAGGCTGAGGCGGGTTCGGGCCCTGTGCGGCTGCTTACCGGCCGCCCCATGCGGGCTCCGTCTCCCGCGGCCGCTCGCCGCCGCTGCCGCCCGCGCCGGGATGGAGGCGCAGGACAGCCGCCGGCGGCAGCTCCCCGTCCTGCTGCTATGGGGTAAGTGGCTGGCGGGGCTGGCCGGGGGCGTCCCGGCAGCGTGCGGCGGGACTCGCCGCTTCCGCCCCGGGACTGCTGCACCGGGACTGGCTGAGCATCCTCGCGTGTGCGCGGCCCCCGAGGGCAGTGCTTTCTGCCGGGGCGTGGGGCTGAAGTTTGGGAAAGGTGGCAGCGCCCCCACTTTGGCTAGAGCATCCCTTTGGGAAGAGGTCTCCGGGCGTCCCTTGCCGGCGGGTCGGGACGCAGCGGGGATCACTTTCCTTCCGGCGCTCTCCATCCCCAGCAGAGCGGCGGCTTCGCAGCAAGAGCGTTTCGGCAGCGCCGGGCGGGCGGCGGGGCCGGGCACAGCGTCAGCACCGCTGCTCCCCTCCAGCATCGCGCCGAGGGCGGCCACCCATCGCCGGGGAGAGTCCCCGAACAGGGCGCGCAGGCCCCAGGAAAAACGATCGCAAACTTCTAGCGTTAGTCAGGCTTTCCGTCTCGGATCCCATATGGATTCTGGGGAGGTGTGTTTGGCTGTTGGGGAACGTTTTTTCCTGCTGACTGAAGGGCTGATTCCTGTTAAGAGTAGTTGAGTTCCAGGCACGTAGTTATCGAGCACAGGTATCCTTCAGATCTTTCCCTTACAGTGCCTCAGTTGCTAGAAAAACTATTTTATTTTTCCTTGTCGGGTAGATTGTTTTAGGGCTCTCAGATTTAATGTGTTGCAGTCATCAAAAGTTGTCAGAAGTCTGTTCCGATCTTCTTCACCCAACAGTAAACTAAGAGATGTGGTTGATTCCCAGTGAGCTGCACTTAAGAGACAAAAAATCAGGCCCGGTACCTTTAGAGATGTATCTGAGGACTTCAGAACTTTGTTTTCTATTTTACACCCCTTCCAAAGTACAAAGCTGGTAAACACTGCACATCTTTCTATGAAAAGACCCACAAACAAATGGGCAGTTGTATCGACAGTGTTCAGTAGCATCATCCTTGCCTGGTCTGTCAAAAGAATGACATGTCACATGCACAAGTTTATGATTCTCTGTGGCTTGAGGAACGCTAAAATCCTACCTTAGTTGCTCAGATTTCTGTTATTTCTCAGCTGAAAAGGAATAAAGAGATGGCCAACACTTGTCTTGGCACATGAAAGATTTATGCAATCTTGAACTTAGGGAACTAGGCAATAATCTTTTTGTATGGGGAGATGTCTTAATGTTACTGTGATTTTTGCAAAGCAAAATTGACCACTGGAGATTTATTTTCAGAGATCGAATAGAGTGAAGGACAGTGCCCCTGTGGCTCAGGAAGCTACAGAAAGACATTTTTCACCTGAGAGGCACAGATAAATCAATCGTGCTAGACATTTTTAACTGTGCTAGTTCCATTCTTAATAGAATAACACACGAGAAAGATTTTAAGGATATCTGTTAACTGATAATGCATTACTTTTGCTTGGAATTGGAAACGGTAGATATAATTAAGAGCTAATGAAATGAGACTGATTTCCTAGTGGAAAAACCCTAAAGTTCTATGATGTGCAATCAGGTTTTTTAATAAGAAAAGCCTAAAGTGGTAGAAAACTAAATTTCTTCTTTGAGAATACAAACACAGTTTTAAAACCAGTTCTTTTGGAAGGATTTTTACTTTAATTGAATGGTCATTCCTAGTGGCTTCTTTTGATTAACCAGAGACCTGTGACCTCTGTCATTAAGGTGAAAATCTTGCCACGATTCCTCAGTGTTAGCTCACTGAAGGCAGTGGGAAGCCCATCTAGGTGGGGACTGTACTTCTGTAACCTCAGACCACTACTTTCTGTATCTTTCTGCCTAGGACTCTTGACACATTATCTCTGTGCATAACTACCTGCTGTGTTGTCCATCCTTAGCGAGGATGGCAAAAAAAAGGCAGTGTGTTCACTCAGTGATTGTAGGAGAAGTTGGATTTGCTGGGTGTGGAGGGGAAAGAATGCATCAGCTGAGGTACCTGGTACACAGGCACGTCTTCAGTTCTCCTTTCCCTATGAAGTGCTGATAACATCCAGAATGGGGCAGAGCTGGAAACATCGGCTGTCAGGTGAAATCCTCTGCTTTGCCTAGCAGAGCTGTAGATACTTAGAAGGCACCTAGTAACTGTGGAATCTAAGCACCTAAGAAATAATCTAGGAAATAATGATGTATTTACCATTATACCAAATTTTCTTATTCTGCTTCTATGTACGGAAACTGAGGTAAGAAGAAACTTAAGGGCTTGACCAAGACTTTTAACAGACAAAGTGGGTTTTTTACACAGGTCATTGTTTTGGTATCCCTGCCCAAACATTTCTCCTTCATTCTTTATGTAACACCTGCATTTCAGTGGTACTATTTGTATTTGAGTTACAAGATGCTACCAGAGTAAAGCTGGGTATTTTTTAAAATTCTAGAGTAATCTTTCTCAGTATATTTGTATAAACCCATATCAAGAGAGATGGTGTGGTTCTTATTTGGAGCAGTTCTTGTATGCAGATTTCAAAGATTGTAGGTTTTTGCATTTCATAATCCTGTTTTCACAGGGGTTAGCCAAGCTTAGCACTTTGGTCAGACGTGAGCAACTGGACAGTTGGAAACACAGCCTGGCCCCAATTACATTTTTGCTTTCTGTTTTAAAGACTATACCTCATCTGTAAAGAATAATGAAAAAGCTGTGTATTAAAGTCCAAATTCTGTTAGGTCCTGAGCTCCCCTTATGTAGAACATGGCATCTGTAACTCCTGGAGTGTTTGGACTCCAATGATGAAAAAAACCAAAACCAACAGGAAACAATTGTAGCGGGTTAAAGTTTCAAAATCAAATCAAGGGGTATTTTTCCATTATTTTCTTATGAATATCATGCTGTTCTGCAGCTGCAAAGGGTGGAACAAAGAAAGGGAATACCATTGTAGGAGTTCTGAATTTAATAGACCCAGGCGAGTGTGTGTGTGTAAAACAAATAAACCTTTGCAAAGCAGAACATCTTATTCTGAGACATACCACAGAGTTCTAACAAAACCACTTCTCTACCAAAACGATGCTTCATTTTCTAATGACATGATTTTCCACACTAGGCAAGCAGGAAGACAGACAGCAGACCCTACCAACATCCATCCTGAAAACAAAGCATCTGGTGTAAATACAGCCTGTGTTCCAGTTTTCTGTTGGATCCGGGCATTCTTCCCACTACCCTTCACCCTCTTTGTGTCTCCTGATTCTTTTATTTGGGAAGGTGTTGCTTCTTTCCTAAGGTCTGCACGTGGAACAGGGGACAGGTTCATACCAGTGCCCTTGAGAGGGTGAATAAGCAGGATTGTCCATGTGGTGGCAAGTGGACTGCAGGTGGTAGCACAGAGCATGGAATGCCATCTCCAGCTGGCTTGGTCACAGCCCCCAGGAGGAATGGCGTTCCATTTTTGAAGGTAACTCCAGGCTGAAAGTATGGAGGAGAAAATGGGCTTTTAAAACCTGATTTACAGGAATGTGATCTAACCCTGGAAACCATTTAGCTAGTAAACTCTTGCTCCTAAATTAGTAAGATCTTGCTATCTACATCCTTGTTAAGGTTTTAAATACCTTTGGTGTCTCAGGGCTTTGCCTGTAGGTTTGTTTTTGCCTATGAGGCAAATCACCAGAGGCTATGAAGTGGAGATAGAATTCTACACTGAGACAGACAGGTATTGTTATAGGTGCAGGTACACACAAACTACACGTTTTAAGGAAAGGGTCTTGAGCATGAGCTCAAGGGGAGCTATGGGAGGTTTTGTCAATTGAGTTGTGTTTAAACATTGCACTACCAGTAGTTTTTGTACAGTTTTGTGTTTCAGTGTCTCCCACCTATCTACTGGTAACTGAGATGATTCATGGCTTGAAATGCAGACAAATGAATCAATTTCCAGTTTGCCTCACCGAGGAAAAAAATGCAGTGAGTGGTCCCTTACAAAACACCATTTGCTACCATCTGTGTCTTGGCTATTGAAATTAGTACTTGAGAGACGCATGAAGAAAGCAAACTGTGCTCTCATGTTGGGGCTCAGAGAGAGATTAATTTTCACAAGCATAATGAAACCTGTTTTAATTCACACTTTTAGTTTAGTGAAAGCTGTCACATGAACCATTTTATTTCAGAACAGAATTGTAGAAGTGTATTATTTTGTGTTTTATGAAAACAGCATGCCTTTTCTAAAATAAGAATTTCTTCACAGCCAGGCTTGCATTGAGATAAACTGGAAAATATAAATGGAAAAAAATTGACATTATTTTAATGTGAATATATATGTATTCACCTGAAAGCTGCTTGAAGGACTCTTGGGTCTTCCGTGGAAATGTGCAAGTATGAGGAAAGAAAGGAGTAGCAAAGTGGAATAGGAGAAAGATGGCCTTTCAGAAGTTTTAGGCTTAATCTCCCTTCAGGTGTTGGCTTCCTTGAAACCAGTCTGAAAAGAGGATTAGGCTTTTTTCCTTGCTTAGAACCTCGAAAGAAAATGCAATGGCACTGTTAGAAATGATCTGAAGGGTGGAGAGGATCCCTCGTTGTCTTCAGAGCAGCTTAACATGATTTACCATATTGTCATGGACAAGGGGCATGTCTGCATAACAGCCCATGGCCTCAGTTTATCTCCAGGAATACAGAATTTTGCCTGTTTGGAGACAGATTGATGGCCGTCTGCAGATGGGATGTCACTTGCTCCCCCATGCTCTGAGCTGGGGGGACTCTCACCTGAAGAGGAAGATGTGGTAGGCGCTGCTGGGGCCCTAGCAGAGCACCAGGCTGATGGAAGCACGTCTTGTTTGCATCTAACCAGATTAAGCTGGGTAAGCAAAGGACTCTACAGAAGCACTGGGCCCTACAATAAAGCATCTGTCTTAAGATTTTCACACTCTAATAGATGCGACTAATTTGCCCTTATTTTGTAGAGCATTATCTGTGGGCAGTGTCAGAATAAGTACTGTAATTAACATTGGCCAGTAAAGACTGTCACTTCTAGTGTGAACTCATTTTGTTTCCAAATGTCACAAGTGACAGATTTCTTTTGCATGCTTTTGTGTCCAGAGAGACTGATGCTAGAGACTCTAATTGTTATAAAATATTATTGCATTGTTGTCTCAAAATACATAGTTTGAGATTTGACAGGGTGTGCAGCCTTTGTTCTAGCAGAAAGGGGAAGAGATTTCACAGCTATAGGATGTTGTGAAGAGATACTGGAACAGTAAATGGAACCTTACAGAAGTCATTCAAGTGGTCATCAATAGGACACAAAACTCAGGTTTCTTTTGAGACTTCAGCACTTGGACTTAACTTTGATCTGTAATCTTCTCTCTTGCTCACCCTCTGTGACTGGAGAGTGTCCTCAGGGCCGTTCTCCTGATGCGGCAGCCTGACCATCGTGCAAGTCCTTGCAGTTAGTATTGTCTGAAGAGCTGTGACTGTCTCCAGGATACCCAGACACGCATTCTGTAGCTTTGGAGTGGAGGTGGCCCTTTGCTTGAAGGGGACCTCAGCCTTTGCATCAGCGTTTTGCTGTCTAGTAGCCACATGGGGCTGTGGAAGAGATTTTCTCTTCATGCTTGTTTTTGACAAGTGGCTGCAAGTGTAGTGCTGTCTTTCCACATCTCTTGAGTTCATGAGCAGTTACAGCTTTACTCCTCAAGGATCTCCATGTACCAAGAATATAACTTGTCCAATTTAATATCAGAAGAAGTTTCTTTAAATGTATTTAGCAATGTGTGTTGTAAACTTACAACGATAGAGCATTAAGCTTATGTTTCCAAGAGAAATAGGAAAAATAAATTTGTTTTGGCTTTCAGTGAAGAGATGCTCAAAGCCTTTATTTTCATGGAGTCATCACTTGTCATTCAGTATGTGTGAAATCTCCTCTATTCCTGTTTTATTTTTAGAAAAGCAGATCAATATTTAATTTTTTACAAGCTAAGTCCGCATTTCAAGCTAACTCAAAGTCAGAGCTTACTGTATCATGTCAAAAAATAATGTAAATCTCTTATTTTTGACCAGTGGACCTAGACTAGATTTGCATTCAGGAATGGTAGCCTTTGCCACCAGTAAATGTCACTGTTGAATATGCTTCCAGGGCTGTGTTTGGGGTGGGAGTTTTTTACCATGAAACACTTAGTGATGCACAATGAAGTAGAGATCATGTTGCTGGAATAGGCATCAGTCCAGTTTCAATTTAACTGGCTCCAGTGTAAACCAGAAACAGCAAAAAAGTCAGAGCATTGCAAAGTAAAGGTCAAAACAAAATTAAGCTCCTCAAAATACTTGTTTTCTTTCTGTATTTTAAGATTTTTGGGAAGAAATGTTAGTGCTCTTTTCTTGGATTTAGATATTTTTGAAAATGGGGAGAGGAATCTATCTCTGTGTAGTAATGCGACATTTTAAACTTCCTATTTTCAGTGAGTTTTAGTTAAAGTATGTTTTAACTCCTCTTCATCTTACCTTTGTGATGGAGCAGTACAGAACAGGTGGAATGTGCACTGCAGCACCATAAGGATGCTTGATGCTATACAGCTCATGCTGTTCCATGCCAAATATGCCTGTGCAATATTTAGGTTTTCTTTTCCTCCCAGCTACTTCATACTTTATCATGAAGTGATTTAGAAAAAAAATAACTTGTCAAAGAAATAAAAAGTGTTGGTAGGAACAATGTAAAATAAACACCTCTTGTAGGAAATGAGGGATTCTTGCAGTCTTGAAATCTACACTGGAAATCTCTATGAAGAATATCTGTCTTTTGAGTAGACGTTCTCGGCTTGGTACAGAAATTATTGTAAGACATTCTTTACCTTGTGCTACAAAAGATCTGGAAGATGTAAGGGATTTGTTCTGGTGTCAGAGTGTACCACTCCACAGCTGTATAAATAAATAAAGCTCTTTATAACTTCATGAGTGAAAGTATTGTTGACACATTTGCAAAACTAGAGGGAGGGGAGTACTCATTCTTATCTACTCCCCTTTCTACTGGCTTCCTGGAGAGTCATCCAAGTCATCCAAAATCCTTAGGAAGATTTCAGGCTTTAGGTGAAAAAGTTTGCCTGCCATATGGGAGCAAAGTCGCGGAAAATACCAGCCTAAGAACATCTCTGAGACTGTGAAACCAGGCAGATTTAGGTAAACTGTTTTGCAGGCCCCACTGATGGTATTGGAGCTAAACAAACCCTAATGTTCTATAGCTGAATAGAGAATAACCAATCTTGTTCAGTTGAATCTGCTGCTGGCCAAGGCCGAGCCCATCAGTGACAGTGGGAGCACTTCTGGGATTACATAGTTATGATGGGGAAAAAAGCTGCTGCAGAACAGCAGCCATAAGAGAGGAGTGAGAACATGTGAGAGAAGCAACTCTGGTGAGTGCAGAAGGAGGGGGGAGGAGGTGCTCCAGGAGCCAGAGCCGAGATTCCTTGCAGCCTGTGGCGAAGACCAGGGTGAGGCAGCTGTGCCCCTGCAGCCATGGAGGACTATTTGGGAGCAGAGATCCACCTATAGCCCCTGGAGGGTCCCACACCCAAACATGTGGATGCCCAAAGGAGGCTGTGACCCTGTGGGAAGTTTGCAGGCTCCTAGCAGGACCTGAGACCGGGTGGAAGGGCCCAGGCTGGAGCAGCTTGCGAAGAACTGCAGCCTGCGGGGACAAATTGTATTTGAGAAGTTTGTGGAGGGCTGTCTCCTGTGGAAGGGATACAGCACTGGAGCAGGGGAAGAGTGAGGAGTTGTCCTCCTGAGGAGGGAGGAGTGACACAGACAATATGTGATGAATTGAGTGCAGCCCCCATTCCCCATCCCCCTGCACTGCTCCAGGAGGAGGAGGTAGAGAAATTAGAAGTGAAATTAATCTTGGGAAGAAGAGAGAGGTAGGGGGAAGGTATTTTAAGAATTGGTTTTATTTCCCATTACCCTACTCTGATTTTAACTGGTAATGAATAAAATTAATTTTGAGTCTGTTTTGCCCATTATGGTAGCTGTTAAGTGATTTCTCCCTGTCCTTGACCCATGAGCTTTTCATTATATTTTCCCTCCCCCTATCCAGCTGAGCAGGGCTGTGATAGAGTGGCTTGATGGGTACCTGATGGAATGGTGTTTTGGGGTGACTTTGGTGTGTGCCCCATATCGTCTTGGTATAAATCCTGTGCCTGGTCTGTGTCTTTAAAATTGGGTGCGGAAAAAAAAAAAGCCAGATGAACTTTTTCAAAGCAGTTCTGAACTTCAAGGACACTGCTATCTTGCTGTGTGCTTCTGCGGGAGCGGAGCGGAGCAAGCACCCTTCTTGCTTTTTTGGCTCTGTTTCTTCGGAGAGAGACGGAGAGTCAAACTTTTGTTTTTCTGGGACTTTGGTTTCTTCTTCTTCTCTTCTGGACTTGTTCAGAACATCAGAACCTCACCGAGGGACCGTGCCCTGGTCCGGAGGGGGGGGCCCCCACGCCGACCCCAGCTCCGCGGAGGAGGAGAGAGACCACACCCACAGAAGGACTCTAAAATCTTCCAGGTTTTTCTCTCCACAGCGAGAGATTTTTAGTATTTAGCATTATTATTCTTTTTCTGTGTGTTTGTTAAATAAATAGTTTTTTCTCTTTCACTTTTCTCCGAGAAAGATTCATTTCTTTCCCGAACCTGGTGGGGGAGGGGCGGCTGTAACTCACTTTATATCAGAGGATATTTTTCCTCCAAATTTGGCCCGAACTACCACAAATGGTTTACTAGATCATTCTAGATTGGCCTAAGTAATTTCCTATGCCAGAATCTGTTGCTTTGCAGTTTCCTACGCATCTGTATACACCTAGGAAAAATGATGGTGTGCAGGGATCATGCTGCCATGCAAGGATCTGTTTTCAGTATTTATTCCTTGGAGCAAGGGTGCTGTTGTGAAAAGCCACTCACACCTACTAGGAGCAGGTACATATATAGCAGTATAAGTAGACATGTGAAGCTCTGAAATTTTGTTAGTGTTTTATTGTTCTTGTGAAGAACTCATGGTAGTGTGTCATTTAAAATAATCTGTGATCATGTAGGTGAGTATCCAGGGCTCTGGAACTCTGGTAGTCGAGCTGGGCTACTGGAGAAAAACAACCCACATTTGAATGGTCAGGCCAACTTAATATGTTATGGTAGGCATAGAATTGAGAGAAAACATGACTTTACTGGAATCATATTGATGTAATGCCTCAACATGGTGTGTAACAGCATTAGGAATCTGTGAGAGGAGTACATGCAGCATCAAGAGAAGGTGGATGTTTAGGGTGGAGATTTTTGTTGTCTGGTCAGAAAAGGAAAAAACCATTTTCCCAGGCCTTCTATGATGGTAGTATCTTGATTTAAATGTCCTGCCTGTCAAGGGAAGAAGGAACTTTAAATGTCTTCAAGTATTCCTTGGTTTTAAACACTTCCTCAGGAGGGAGTGTGCAGTGACCCTTGTCTGCAAAATCTTCATGGGTCATTTCCCCTTCCCAAAGTTACTAAAAAAAAAGAAAAAAGAAAAAAAAAGATTGCTTGACTTCTCTTTCAGACTACTTCACAGGAGCAAACTGGACCCTCTGTTGGCCTTGAGAGACTGGTGTTTTACACTCTTTCACAGGTGGTTAGGTATGGAATAAAGTCTGTATTGTGCTGACTTTTTTCCTTATTATAGGGAAACCATATGTCACATCACATTTTCTTTTGTGTTTTCCTGCCTTTTCAACTGACGACAGGCAGCTGGGTTGCAATAATGAGCAGCCATTAGATCAAGTATGTGCTTCCAGGTGATCAGGTGGTACAGTGTCAAGCTGAGATCCTGGATGCAGATGGCCAACTTCAGGGACTGCCACAGTTCTCATGTGGTCTGGGGTGTGTGTGTCTCTTAACAGTAATTGCAAGCTGCCTCACTGTTGAGGGCAATGAATCAGAATTATGTTGTCTCATTAGTTGATGTACCTTTCCTATAAATTGCACAGGTGACACATTTCACAATTATCTTTCAGGCAGAGAGATCATGTTCTTCAGTTGCTTTGGTAACATTTTCTGAGAGAAGATAGTGGTGAAATAGGTAGTGGCACCAAACTGCTACTGGCTCACAGTTAAGACTGATGCTGGTTCCTGCTTATGACCTTAGACAGATTTCTTACTAGTTCTGTCATTATTTCCATAGTTCATGTAATACAGAGACCTCAGTAGCAGTACCTCACAAGGCTCTAGTGAACCTGAAGAAGTAGAGATATTTAGGGGGTGAAAAAAAGATTTTTCACTTCCATTTGCTAGAAGTGTATTTATCTGTAGTCATAAATCATGAAGAGCTATGGTCTGGTTGTTCTAGATGTTTCACACTTACGTGGCAACTGTATGTCGAGACTCAGAAGACCAGGTCTTGCAGGCAGAAGTTAGATGAAAACGAGCACAAGCCTTTGGCAGGCCCATAGATACATGGTGAGTAAGTCTTTGCCTTATGTCGCAGGTAACGCACACAGAAGTTAATTCGGTGAATTTGGGTTTGTTAGGAAAGTTGTGCTTGCCTCTGCTGACTGTAGGCACCTCCTGATGTGTGTAATCCTTGTGTAATCCTCTGGAACTCTCTTCCTTTCACGTTATATCATAGAACCATAGAATAACCTGAGTTGGGAGTTGGAAGGGATCCACAAGGATCGTTGAAGTCCACCTCCTGGCCTTGCACAGGACAGCCCCAAGAATCACACCGTGTACCTGAGGGTATTGTCCAGATGCTAACTCTGTCAGGCTTGGTGCTGTGACCCGGGGGAGCCTGTTTCTGTTCCTAGCCATCCTCTAGGTAAAGAACCTTTTCCTAATATCCAACCTAAACCTTCCCTAGCATAGCTTCAGGCCATTCCCTCGGGTCCTGTCACTGGTCACCACAGAGAAGACATCAGTGCCTGGCCCTCCACTTTCACTCATGAGGAAGTTTTAGACCACAATGAGGTCTCTCCTCAGTCTCCCCCAGGCTGAACAAGCCAAGTGACCTAAGCAGCTCCTCGTATGGCTTCCCCCTTCACCATTTGGACTTCAGCAAAGCCTTTGACACCGACTCCCATAGCATGCTCCTGGGGAAGCTGGCAGCCAACAGCTTGGACCTGTGCACCCTTTGCTGGGTTAAGAACTGGCTGGATGGCTGGGCCAAGAGAGTGGTGGTGAATGGTGCTACATCCAGTTGGTGGCTGGTTCTACTGGGATTCCCCAGGGATCAGTGTTCGGCCCAGTTTAATGTCTTTATTGATGATCTGAATGAGGCGATCAAGTCTACACTTAGTGAATTTGTAGATGACACCAAATTGGATGCTAGTGTCTATCTGCTGGAGGATAGGAAGGCTCTGCTGAGGGATCTGGTCAGGCTGGATCAATAGGTCTGAGGTTCAACAAGGCCAAGTGCTGGGTGCTACACTTTAGCCTCAACAACCTCATGCTGCCAGCCCTGCAGGCTGGGGGCAGAGTGGTTGGAAAACTGCCTGGTGGAAAAGGACCTGGGGTTGCTGGTCAGAGGCCAAACATGAGCCAGGGTGCCCAAGAAAGCCAATGGCATCCTGGCCTGTGTCAGAAGTAGTGTGGCCAGCAGGAGTAGGGAAGTGATTCTCCCCGTGTTCAGCACTGTTGAGGCCACACCTCGACTGCTTTGTGCAGTTTTGGGCCTCTCACTTCAGGAAGGACATTGAAGTGCTAGAATGACTCCAGAGAAGGACAGTGGATCTGATCAAGGGTCTAGACGGTAAGTCCAATGAGGAGTTGTTGAGGGAGCTGGGGATGTTTAGTTGGGAGAAAGGGAGGCTCGGGGGAGACATCACTCTTTACACTGCCTGAAAGGAGGTAGTAGGCAGGTGGGGGTCAATCTCTTCTCCCAGGCAGCCAGTGACAGGATGAGAGGACAAAGTCTTAAGCTGCACCGGGGANTTGTTGAGGGAGCTGGGGATGTTTAGTTGGGAGAAAGGGAGGCTCGGGGGAGACATCACTCTTTACACTGCCTGAAAGGAGGTAGTAGGCAGGTGGGGGTCAATCTCTTCTCCCAGGCAGCCAGTGACAGGATGAGAGGACAAAGTCTTAAGCTGCACCGGGGAGGTTTAGGTGGGACATTAGGAAGAATTTCTTCACAGAAAGAGTGATTTGATATTGGAATGGGCTGCTCAGGGAGGAGGTGGAGTCACTGTCCCTGGAAGAGTTTAAGGAAAGACTGGATGTGGCATTTAGTGCTGTGGTCTAGTTGACAAGGTGGTGTTTGGTCATAGGTTGGACTCGATGATCTCAGAGGTCTTTTCCAATTTAACTGATTCTGTGATCTTTGTGTCTCTCCTTTGGATGCTTTCTAGTAGCTTAATATAATATATTTTTTATGTTGTGGTGCCCAAAATTGTGCACAGGATTTGAGGTGAGGCCACAGCAGCTCAGAGTAGAGGGGAACAACCACCCCCCTGGACCACCTGGTGATGCTGTGCTTGTTGCTAAATGTCATCTTTAAACAGTTTCCAATGCCACAGATTTCTTTCTAGTCTAGAAGCAAATGTACTCCTCTTACTCGTCCTCAATTTTACTTTCTGAAAGGAAGGATGGATCTCAAGGATCACATTTGTATATGCCACTTTTGTAAATGTGTGAGGAGAGTTTGCTTCAAGCAGTTGACGCTGCTGTTGGAATATTTAGTTTACTCATTGTCTGAAAGTCAGTGGCTATAAAAAAAAAAGTATTTTATATTTCAGTTACACACTGCTTCATCAAAAATGTAATGGAACAGAAAAGACTTAAAGAACACATTGTTAAATTTCAAGCTGAGCCATGCAACTTCCAGTACAATACAGATCATAGTGTACAGCTAAGAAATCCCCTCACAAATCAGTTGTTGAACTGGTATGGTTTATTTAATTGTTTATTTGATAAATTATTAATTATGAATAGAGAAATAAATATTTTATTAAAAATACTGGTTATATATTTATTTAAATAAAACATGCCAGTTTCAAAGTAGTAGAAAAGCCATCCAGCACTTCTGGAAGTAGACAGACTGTTCAGAAATTGTGGAGCATTATTAATATGCTGCCAGCAGTGATTTAAGAACTTCACAAAACAATGTAAAGGACAGTAATTTGTGTTGCTACTCTGAAAGATTCTCAGTTGAAGCATGAGTTCAGAATAATGGTCACATTTCCTTGCAGTCATTGGAAAGCTGGGGAACTCTGAACCACCATGGGTCTGAACAGTTCATGTCCTCAGTAACATTCCCTGTTAATTTGTACCGATGAAATGAAAAGGCTTAAATTGCTTTCTTTCATGCTTTTCTTGCTCTGCAGGAAGAAGGCTCTAATGTCCAAAATAGTTAACAGTCTGAAATTACCTTAACAATTTAAAGCAATATTGTAGTGCCTCAAGCTGTGATAAAGCATTGAACTACACTTTTAGTTTTGGATATTACATTTCCATGGCTATATATGCACCTTCCATACCCTTGACACAAGGGGATAAAAAGAGTGTTAAAAAGGATTCAGCATCGAAGCGGGAGATAATGCAAAGCTGAATTCCATGTTATGCTAACCCTCTAGAAAACTTCTTGGACCTGGAGACAGATCAGTGCACCCTGCCAGTAAGTTTACCTTGCTCCTGCCACTCCATACACTGAGACATGTTTTTTTCTGGGCCAGTTTTGAATGCAAGTGTAACACCTCTTTCAAGTACTATATTTATTGCAAGCTTCTATTTATTCCTGGCATCCTTCCTTTGTGTTGAGTTCCTGTCATTGCCCGTCTCTGTGAACTTCAGTTGCCTCATTTCCTTGGCTGCTTTTCACACTATGTGATGGTGTTCTTGCGTCCTGTCCCTGTCCCCCTCTCCCCATCCCACTCCTCTTACGAAGAAGTGTCAAAAGGACAGCTGGTAGATGAGAACAAAAGATGACCTTCTGAGCCATGTATATTGTGCAGAGAGTTATTTAAAGAGTCACAGGTGGTTTAGTTTTTGTACCAAGAGGATTATTTTTTCTTTCCTTCCACTTTTATAGTGGCCTCTAAACAGGGACCTTTCTGGGCTTTTCCATGAAGCTGTAAGATTTCTTAGCCTGTTCAGAGTGTGTCGTGTTTTGGCCATGTACATTTGCCTTGACCCCAGTAGAGGACTTTCAGAAAAGGCTTTGTAAGGCAGCCATGTGACGCTTGTGCTAGCTCATCTTGTCCTTCTGTATTCAGACAGACCCTAGTGAAATGAATCTCTTGAAATGATGAATGCCCAGGAAACAGATAATAAAGAAACCCTACCCCAACTGTAACCAGTGTTTTTTTGATGTAGTAGGATGCCTCTTGACATTGTGTGAGAGCATAGGAGAAACCATTTCCGTGGGGAATTTCTTTTGCATTAGATACCCTGAAGTGTCTGTGCATTCCCGCTAGAGCACCTGTAATGGTATGACTTGGGGTTTGCATAAAAGATGGTTGAATTTAACATGATCTTTAATAGCACCTGTGCAACAGGTAGCTTTATTCAGCATTTAAATACCTGGAGAAACACTAGACTGCTGTAAGATTGGCTTGTTCAGTATTTAAAATCAGGTTTATTAAAAAATGTGGCTATTGAGATTTGATCACTATGGCAAAATTAAATCAATAGAGTATTAATCTCTCACCTATGTTTCCAACAAATCATATGTGTATGATTGCAAAGCAGCAGTTCCCATTTCAAACTCTGATTTTACTTGCTTTTGTGAGCTGTATGTCAGGACAATTCTCACACAGTTATGTGCTGCTATCAATGAAATTTAAGTTCTGCAGAGAGGCAGCTGTTTGGTTAGTACATAACTTCCCGTGGAGATCTGTCCTGATGTAGATAAAGATTAAATGATGGTAATTGTCTGGATTGCCTTTAAAAAGAGATACAGAGGTAGGCTCTTGACATGAGGTTTAACTTGAGGTTCTTAAATGTTCTTTTTGCTTATGAAAGTTATGTTTATGATTAATAAAAATGAGGTTTTGAATAAACATCACAAATTTTGAAGAATATACACAGTATTACACTACTGTAATTGCTGGTTAAAAGTTGCATACAACAGTTTTATGTGTTAAAATAAGAATTATTCTGAGAAAGTACGGGAACCACTCAAAAAATCTTACTATCCTGTCAGTAATAGCAGCATCTTGAAGAAACATTCAGACAAGGGAAAATTCTAACATTTCACTCATATACTTACAAAAGATTTTCAGAATTATTCTTAAAACATGTTTGGAGAAAGGTGGAGTAGGAAGAACACATAGCAATTCATATGCTGCTTCAGATTTATTGAAATAGTTGCAAGACAGACATTCAGTGCTTCTTTTAAACCTCTAGGAAAAATATCAATGAATAATAACAGTATAGGAGAAAAATAAACATTGAGAAATATTTTTCCATTTCACAGGAAAAGCTTATATACTCGACAGAATTACAGAACAGTTACCCTGTCATGTAGCCCAGTTGTGAATTTACATATTCCTGTGAATCTAATTTTGAACTCCCCTTTTAGTGTCAGAATGATGTCTTTTTACAAAAGGAGAGTAGAGAGTAGATAACAAGAGGTTCTAGGATGAGATTTTTCATATACAAGATTTTGAAGTAGGTTGTGAATAAAAAAACTGGGTTTTTTTCTCTCAGCTTTCTTGTTTTCCATTACTTTCTCCTACTTTTTTTATCCTCTCTTTTTCTTTCCAAAAGCCCTTCAAACCTATTTTTCTCATCCTTCATTTGATGATACTTTGCTTCACCTCTTACTCTGGTTCTAACCTGGTTATTCCCTTCCCATCTGATTCAGCTGTTGCTAGGGATGATCATACATGCTGCCATGTATGGAGAAAAAAAAGTGAGCAGCTAGTTCAGGCAGCTAGCACAGTTAAACTGAACCTCCTTTTCTTTCCCTAAATGTTAGTTTAGGTGGGAGTGTGTGGCAACTCTTTTATTTTGGGATCTTGGTAACCCCTTTCAACACTGAACCATTTTGTTTCCTCTGTGAATCTTCTAATGAGAGATGTCATGGCATCAGCCTTTCAAGAAAAAAGCTGAGGTTGCCCCATCTTAAAAGAGCTACTGGAAAGTTTTTGTGTAAACTATCATGGCCAGCATGCTGTAGTCTCCTGATTAAATCTTTGTTATGAGTTGAGTATCTCAGAGCAAAGAAAATAGAGGGGTGGTGCATGGTAATCTGAATTGCTGTTTTACCCTTCTCTGAAGGTATCAGGACTCATTTGGTTGAGAATAGGTGAAAAACATTCTATGTTACTTTGTTATGAGCAAATAAAAAAATGCAAAAAGCACATTTTGTTGTGGGCAGAAGGATTTGTGAGCACGAACCTGTAAACCTTTATTCAGTATTTGGTTTTTCACAGCTTCCCTCACTGACACTTGGGTCAGTCTGGTTCTTTCTAGTTGTAAACCCTCTCTTCATTTGTATTGTTGTGGTCTTGTGAGGATTACTGCAGCCATAACTATGATAGATCAAGAGCACAGTGATAGGAATTGATAGAGTAAGAACTGGAGGTGCAGTCTGTGATCTTCCAGGGGAGTACCTAGGATATCCATGCGCCCTACACTGTTTACCCAGAATGGGTGGGTTTGGGTTCATTGTAAAGCCTGTGCTTTTAATGTGATCTTCAGTTTTCTGCGGTCAATAAGGCACATTGTCAAACGAGGATTCAAGAAAAACCTGCCCAGGGAATGAAGTATATTTATTAGTCCATCTGCTAATAGCCTGGAAAGAAAAGTGCTCTATTTGGGAAAGAGATACAGCCATCAGAGTGTATTATGGAGTTTCATCTCTGTGTGTTTGGATGCAGCACAATTTTCCGATGTGTGGATTCCTGCTCTTCACAGTACATTCTGGCTCATTAGTAACTAAGACAGAGATTAATGCTTGTCTGGAAGAAAAATACGTTCCTTAGAAGGATCTAAATACTTGAATGCATGTGCACAATAATTTTCAGTTAACTCAGCTGACAGCTTGGCACATCCCAGTGACCATGGTTTAGATCAATGATTGGTACTGATACTCTGCTATATGTATCTTGATTCATTTTACTGGGGTGCTGTGTATTGTATAAACAGGGAGGCACCCATCTGTGTGAAATCATTAATTTAATTTCTAATACGAGGCTAACACTAAAAAGATTTGCCAGCAATTTTTATTTTTCAGTGGGACATCAAAAATAATTGAAGCCACGTCCCTCAGCTGTATTTACAAAATCCTGGGTGTGGCTGGAGCTGTGCAAACACAGTGGGCTTCTGTTAATTTAATCCATCTGGATATACTGCAAAATGCTAATCAGACGGCTTCTTCTGTTGGTATAGTCTGTTTCCATTTGGATGCTTTTCTGACATACCTGTATTAGCATAAGTTCTGCATAAGAAGCTTATAGGTTTTGATTGTAAAGTTTTTCAAAATGTGTGACTTCACTGTGCAAAAGCTGGAGACTTAAACACAGCAATATGCTTCTAAACAATGGGAGTACACACTTTCTTATGGTTGTGTTTGTTTAACAATGGAAGGATTTTTTTTCTCCACGTTAGAATGTTGTGGTGGTTTAGTTTGCATTTTTTACCTTTTGTGAGATAAGAATTAGAAGAAGGGCAAAGCAGGCTCAAAACTTTAAAGAATACAAAGAAGTTTATTACTAACAGAATTAAAGGTAATAAGAAGAATGATAATGATAAAAATTAAAACAAACCCTCTCTTTCCCTCCAGCACCTCCCCCTAATAATTTACCTACTTGCACAAAGGATAACACATGATTTCAGGTCAGAATTGCAGTCTTTAAGTCTCATTCATATTTGAAAGAAAAAGAGGTTTCTTCTGCTCCAGTGTGGTGTTTCAAACTGTCACTAACAAACAGACCCGCCCGGAGGAAAGAAAAATCTGCTCCTGTGAAATATCTCTCTCTCTCTCATGAACTTTGCAGTTTTCCCACAACTGCTATCATGAACTAAGAATGGGGTGTCTTTTTAAGGA
>VWZT01016737.1:0-13964 GCA_013397055.1 Pachycephala philippinensis | reverse complement strand
TATACATATATATATACACACTGCCCTGATCCTGCATGTAGTCTCTACTCATTTTTAATGATTGGAAATTAACTCTGTTAAGTGTTGCATGTTGATAGAGCTCTTGTTTTCATTTTCCATGATACTTGTTGAGAAAATCCAAAGCTCTGACAAGAGATGCAGCTTCCCAAGTGTGAAAACGAAGTCACCAAGTCCCTCAGAGACTGAGGAGTATCAGGAAATGGAACTTGGTTTAGCTCCTTGGGAAAACACAAAGACAATGATTTTTCAGACTAGGAGGAACTGTGTGTTTCATCTCCGGACACTTCGCAGAGGATGAGGCTCTAGATAGTTCTCAAAAAAAACCCCAAAAGTGACAGGAGCTGAGTCACCAGAGCCCCGTCTGTTGCATAAATGTTGCAGTGATGTCACAGCAATATGAGGTTGGTAAATTAGTCAGGGCTAATTAGCGCTGGTGATATTCCATATAGGCATGGCTGCTTGTCTAACAGTACATAAAGCATTTTGTCCCAGCCTGGTGTAGAGACAGCAGCCCTTTCACATCCCGGTCTGGATGGACAAAAATGACATTTTCTTGATACAGCTATTTACATTTTTAAAAGTAAAAAGACTACGTAGAGATAAAATAAAAAGATAATCTCTTTAGTTAGTGCTCTGCTTCATTTACAGGCTGAGAGAGTTGGGATTGTTCAGCCTGGAAGAGAAGGCTCCAGGGAGACCTCAGAACCCCTTCCAGTGCCTAAAAGGGCTCCAGAAGAGCTGGAGAGGGACTTTGGACAAGTGGAATGACAGGAGAATGAGGAACGGCTTTAAACTGAAAGGGTGTAGGTTTAGATTAGATATCAGGCAGAAATTCTATGATGAATAACGAAATTGGGCTCTGGTACTATGTGTTCCATTCCTGCCCAGTCTTCAGAACAAGTCAGAATATGATGGTGAAAAATACACGGTGTGTAAGACCCAGCCTGGAATTTTATGAAAGGAAAGAAAACCTTTTTCTTCCATCACCACCTTTTCCATGTCTTTGTTGCCCCAGACATGCTCATCCCACCTCCTCTGCCTCGCTTAGCACTGACCGACCCCTTGGTGTGGTGTGGGAAGGATGGAATTGGGAAGCCAGCACACCCTGGGCTGACTCAGTGCCCGAACCAGTGACAGTGACCTTGCAGGGAAATCATCCCTCTGCTGACCTTCCCTCTGTGCTCTTGGAAAAAGACTGACCGAGTCAAGGGGCTGAGCAACAACCGTGTTCTTTTATGAGTAACCATTTGAAAATAACCGAGAATCGCCCTGGAGAATCTTCCTTCAAATCCAGAGCTGTCTGAAAATCACACTGCTGCCCCACCGGCTCTAACACCCCGTTTCCTTTCTGTGTAACTCCATAAGATGTACAAAACCTGCTCTGCTCTGGCTAAAACACGTGTGTTCTGAGAAAGACAATCCTTCGGTGGTTTTTTGAGCTGTATTTTTGATCTGGTATCATCCAAAGGATAATTTATATCATGATTTCATTGAAGACATAATCAGAGATGAATCGAGTGCATTTTGTGGAACTGTAATCTAATTAAGCTGCTTGGCTTTCACAGGAACAATTACCACGTTATTTTTGTTTGGTTTTACCTCAGGTCCACAGTGCAAAAACACTCAGAAGACCAATTTTGAAGGATAGACCAGCTCCCCTCTGAATCCTTGATCCAGTGTCACTGGACTGTCTTTAAAAGACCCCAAACAACTGGATATTTTGATTCTGAATGAAGGGTTTTTTTTAAAATGTAGGTGCCTACAACATAATAAATTATGTATATAACACAAATCCTCTTGGTATGATGCTGTTCAAACTTCATGTGATGCTACAGAACAAAGCTCTGCTTCTTTGATATTTTTTGCATATTTTTTAGCTTGGAAAATAATAATGCAAATGTAGAGGTGGGAATTAGGCTCTGCTCACCTTCCTATCCTTCAAGCAACAGATAGATTTGTTTTACAAAGAGTTTACATTTTGTTTACAATTCATAATTTGTGCATTTTGCACCTCATTATGCAATTAGAAAATGTCTAATTCTCAGCTTATCTTAAACACCTCTTTCGAGTAATAATGTGAATTGATCTGAATACTTTTTCTAATATAATAGTAAAATATATATAAAAATATACTATATATTTACTAAATGTACATTAGGTGAAAGGAGCTCCTGCGAATGGCTTTTCATGGCCCTATCTCCCTTGTAGAAGAAACAAAATGTTATGTAAAGCTGCAAAGATTTTTGTTGCACACAGAAAAATGCCCATTAATCCCGGGGTTTATACAAATGGAATAGCTGGCATTAACAAAAAAGCATCCCACTGCTGGCAGGATATTTTATGATAATCTTTCAGCTGGTGTGCAAACTCAGACTTCTGCAGAAGACAGGTTTGAAGGGGATTTCTGCTGGGAGTTGGCTGAAGTGTTTTGGCTGAGAGTAGGAATCAAAGGTTTGGCCCACGGACAGCTGAACAGCTCTGCTGTCTTGTGGCTGTGCCCACACTCACTCAGGGGTTGTTCCCGTGTGCAGGGAACATTTTTATTCAGAAGCTGTGGGGTTCCTGAGCGTGTTTCCCCTTGGGTTTGTTCATATAGAACCACTGGTTACGCTGTATTTTGCTTTTTTTTCTACTTAGAAAAAAAGAAGTAGTTATACTTCGAGAAAAACACTCTTCAGTTGGGGTGGCACTTAAACCCTCACTTTTTACAATCAGTTTCTTAAAGTGATGAACTGCACAGGCTTGAGAAAGAAAAAAGCTTCAAATGCTCCCAATATGAGAGGATTCAAAGCCTTTCCATTTATAACCCTTTAATCACGTTGTGTGGGACACTGAAGCTCCTGGAGCTGCTCTGGCTCCTGGTGCCGGCCCCTATCAGATGTTAGAGCAGCCGAGGGCCTGCTGATGTCACTGATTTAGTTTGGGATCTCTCCCTCATTGCCACTGTCCCTCACAGCCTGAACATTGCAGCTGCCTCGGGCATCTCCTCCCGCGGGGCCTCTCTGAATGTGAAACACCCCCTAATGAGCACTTTTGTTCTAGTTAAAGACCTCTAGATATTTTTATTCTCATTTTTTTGGGAGCTACTGTGTGATTAGTTCTGAGATAACTCCCAATATTCTGTCTTGCACAGGAGAGGCTGCAGCACAGCTCCCAGAGGGGGCGAACTGGAGGGAGTTCTGGCTCCAGTGGCCCTTTGCTGATTCACATCAGCCCAACATCTGCTCCTGTGATCAGAAAATCAGCCCGGGGCTCCCACATGACACCGAGCAGGAGGCAGGCAGCTTCAAATGTATGATCAGAGCCCCAGAGCTGCCTCTGGAAGAGCACAGCCTGCTCTGATCTCAGCCACTCTGCTTTAAATCACTTTTTATTTCGTACAACATTCGATTTGGGGGTTGCTTTTAATTTACATTGGTACATTTGCTACAATTCAGCCCGTAAATGTTCAGTTTTTAATGCACTAAATCAGAGCTTTTGCAGACAAATTTATAGGTCATGACATGACCATTGGCAAAAATGTTCCTTGTACCAGAGCTGGAGTAGATCCCAAAAATCCATCAGCTGCAAACAGCACAAGAAGAGGAGGAATCAATCCTCAATCAGCAGATTGTGGAGCTGCACTTCCCCGCTGGTGTCCCAGCTGCTTTGCCTTTCCAACACAATTTCCTATTAAAGGAAAGAGAAAAAAATTAATTTGAGATAAAAAGTGAAGAAATGGTTAGTGAAATGAGCCATTTCAGTGTGCCCTGCAAGATCCAGGGATACAGTTTTTCCATGTTAAATCCTTGTAGCACCGCTGATAGTGGGACAGTGACAAAAAAATGCGTCTGTCTCAGAGTCTGGTTTTGGGTGAGTTCAATAATATTTCTTAAAGGAAAGGAAAACTTAATATCTGCTGGCAGGTCTGGGAACTCCAGTACTCTGGATCCTGTTCCACTTGACTGCAGGAAGGGAAGTTGCTTTTACATCCTTAATTCCTCAGGGAATCCTTAAATCCTTAAGGGAAGGCTGACCATTGGAGCTGTATTTGAAAAATTAAACTATGCAATAGGCTCAGGTAATTAAATGGTGTGAGGTGCTAGGTGATGTGTTTCATGCTGTACACAGAAACACTCACAGGGTCATGAAACCAGAGACATTTTTGGGAGCATCTCAAATTTAAACTCTTATTTCTGGCTTTTAACACAGCGAGCAGAGTTTAGCACATAAAACAGCATCAAACCCAAGATGCAACAAAAATGTAAATGTCCAGATGCAGATTGCTGTTGTCAGTGCTGTGTCTCGGGCTCATTTTGAAAGGAAACTTGAATACATGGCTGAATAAGGAATTTTGAAAGGCTCAGGGCTTGGTATTGAGCAGAAAAATGAAAATACTCAAAGTTTGCATCTCTCTTTGTTCTGCTGTAATGGAGAAAATGAGAGCTCTGAGCAGCAGCGCTAACGAGGCCCATTCTCACAAGGCTCTGGACTGAGCTTTCCTCGATTTTCTGATGTCTGATAAATGGTAATATTTCTGTTCAGCTTTTCTTTTCAGGGGGAATAATGGGCACATAATTTTCCTGAAATACGCAGCATTTCAGCAGCTCCAGGAATCCACGCCTCTGTCAGATCACCGAGATCAATCCTTTTTTAATGCTCATTACTCCTCTTTATATTCAAATCTCACTTCAGTTATGAACTGGTATCCAGAGCTAAATCACAACCAACCTAAAATGGAAAAAAACATAGCAGCAATGGGAATTCCAGTTCGAAATTCCAGTTTGGGAATCTGCTTGTTTGGGCAGTTTGGACATCACTCATCGTTACGAATTTTCAGTGCCACAAAGTGAAACTTCATCTTAATGCACAATGAAAACAAGCATGGACTTAACCTAAAATCTCTATTTATATTTAACAAATTAAAAATACTTAATGTCTGAAAATAAGCGCGGTAATGAGGCAGTTCCTGTTTGAAAAACGAGGTACAGGATTTTTTTGGTGTGGTTTAAGCCTCCCAGAGAGTTCTCGAGCTCCTCTCGTCTCTCCGTTTGAATTTGCAACACGATAGTTTCGTTTTGACGGGCTGCAGGAAGCCTCACACACCACAAGATGTCTCAGCGACGAAACACCACATTTTATACACGTATTTTTAAATAATCTAACTCAATTTTCTGGTGTTTGCCTTGGGTTTTCCTTGGTGCCTGACAGGGGCTTTTCAGCAGCACAAGAGGAAGCAAAGCCGATACAAATTTACCCGTTAGCGTGGGCAATAAATGGGTATTTTAAATAAGCAATGATCCAAATGACTCAGTGGAAAACATGAAGCTTCAAAAAGGGAAGGCTCAATGTAGGTGACAGCTAAGAGAGATGAAAGTTTTCCTGTGTAGGTTCAAGGGAAGAGTTATTTGAAACTATAATTAATTTCCACACCGTTTGACTTTAATTAGATGTTAAATATTTTTAACTGTTCATACTCAGGATTAATATTGTTTAGAGTTACTATGAGGAGCCAGTTCTTTCTATTTTCTCCACGGGTCCTTTATCTTTGGCGCCTGACGTTATTTTATCTGTGAAACCGTTGCCTTCAGTGTGTAAGGTTAAGAGAGAGCACAGGGAAGTTCCCCCCGTGAGCACCAGGAGCGTTTGCACACGTGAAATGTTGACTTTAAAAGAAAAGAAGCTTCAGCTTTTGAACCAGAGTGCAAAGTTTTTTTTGCTTTCTATTGCTCTGTGTATCTACAACACTCAGTAACTTTGGCCTGAGAATTTTCTCACTTATTTTTCTTTTCTATTCCCTTTCTCATTGTATTGCTGTAGTTTATCTTCCCCCACTGTCCCTCCAGATGAACTCCTTAAATTCTTTTCCTGTAATTCTTTCTTATTTCACCCTTTCAGAGTAATTCAAGCTGTGTAAATAACGATGGGGACACAAGAATTGTGTGCCCACCTATAGACATTTTAGGTAGATTAAACCTTTATTGTTAATCCTCAACAAAGGAAAATCCATGTAAATTCAGCCCAAAGTTACTCCCTTGTGCTGGGAATAGCTGATGGCACCAGCTCTGAGCATAACACCCACCCCATGAGGAGACACATTAATTTATCATCTATTAATGAAGCTGTTTGCAGAATGCCTGTATGTTTCGTGTTACATCCAAATGACACGAGGGATTTTCACAGGGATCTGGGACGGCCCTGTAAGAAACAGAACTTCTCTGACTTCTTAAGGGAAGCTTGAGAGACTTGCATTGTTCAGTGATTAATGTGTGTGCTTTAGATAAAGTAACTGAAAACTATTGATTAAGGCACGGTTACCCTTGAACAGCCAAGCAGAATTTCAAAGGAGATTGGCCTTTGTCTGGATCGATAAAATTGTTGCTGCAGTTCCCAACTATAATTGCTCAGACCAAACGATAGGCATGGCTCAGGTTTCTGAGCCAGGTGGTTTATTAAACTCACAAAATTATTTACTTTAGCAGGTATTTCTCCAAAATCAGCAGTAATATAAGGCCTAGAAACTTCTCATTGTTCACGCAAATCAAAAGGGTAAAGACGGAATAAAAAACAAGTCAACAAAACATGAAAGAAAAGTAAAAACCCAGAACAAAAAGATGATCTTTGCACCAAAGAAAGCACCTTGTAAGACTAAAAGAGGGCAGATGAATAAATATGGGCAGAACAAGGAAATAATAAAAAATACTCATCAAAAGCTACGGCTCATAAAGCATTGTCAGGAGGTTTGCATACATCGTGGGAGAGGAGTGCTTTGAGGAAGGACCTGACAGAAAACAATGAAATGGGGCTGTAAATGGCTGTAGGTCATTCCAAGCACGAGGAGTGGCGTGAGAGCAAACCCAAAAACCCAAGGGGAATCTGATAACAAGGCCATGGGAGCTGGCACTGCCACTGGGACTCCTGGGGGAGGACAGGGACAGGAGAGAGCTCTGCTGTGTGAATGGGGAGGGGACACAGAGGTGACAGGGGCTGAGGGGAGGTGTCTCGGTACAGGGACCACAAACACATCGTGGATGAGCAGGAGTGGCTCAGGAGCACTGAGCACAGCTGTGGAACAGAATCTTGGAGAAACTGAAACACAGGGAATGCTCCGTTTGCTAAAATCCCCCAGCTTCAGAATGTGCCTGGACTTGTTACTGTCCATGAATTTACACTTGCAAATGGTCCCTGCAGTGTGGTGTGTGCTCAGCAGGGCCTCCACCCTCCGAGTTTACATCCCAAATTACAGAGGGTTGGCTAATCTAGGCTGTGGGATCTGAGGAGATGGATGTCCAGAATCCAAACAGGATATCTCAGCTAATTAAAGTGGAGGAAGCCTAATTGTAGCAGCACAGAACTCAGCACGGCCCATTTACTTTGGGAAAAAAGCTGTTTGAGGTGCACACAGCACTTCAAAGTGGTGCTACCTCCCTTTGCAGCACTTAGAGCTTGTTGGACACAGCAAAGTCTTTCCTTTGGTTCAGTTACCTGTCAGAAATGAGATGGCGCAGAGGCACTTGGAGATAACACCAGATAACACCAGTTATCTGATATTGGAAAAGCCTTGGCCTGCATTCCTTAGACACTGCAATTCCCCTGGATTCTCGGTCATTGGGACAGCTGTCTCCCAGGCAAAGCAGGAAATTTGCAATGGTTTCTTCTGCTGCTCCACACCTTCCCTTAAAATGGCATTTCACCCCACTGGAACCACATTCAATGAGCTCCATGAGTTATTTCTAAACTCAGAAAGCCCTTTGTGACTTTAAACCACACGGATCTTATCAAGGAATGGCCAACAGGACAGCTCCCCATCCTCTGGGGCTGTCAGCTTTTAAATGGTCCCATCCAAACACACCTTGAGAGGGAACAGGCTCCTGCAGGCCTTGGGTTCCAGATCCTTCTTCCCCTGTGATTCCCCATCTCAGGTGTTTTCCATTCATTTTGCCATGTGTGACTCTTCTGTCAGCACAAAGGACCAGGCACAGCAAACTGCGTGAGGAATGTGAGCAGACACTGAAGGATTTGAGCCCTTTAACTACAAAACACCTGCAGTGCTCCTGCACAAGACTGCCAGAACGCAGCAATTAAAAAATGCAAAACAGCAGGGTGAGCTGATGGAAAAAATTCCCAAACCTGAAGCAAAATAAACAGCCGACCCCAACAAACAGCTGACCCCAACTCTTCAAGGCCTTTTATCCCATGAAAAGTTTTCAGCTCCCAGACTTCAGCTCCACTGCCTCGGGGCTCTTCAGATTCTGATTTCCCACCATCTCAAAGCATCCCAAACCGTTCAAAAATCCTAAAAGTTTTTTAGTGAGTAATCTGTAAAAATTCTAAATAATAAACCAATCCAGGAAAAAAATTATCACGGTGCTGTGGGTCGGATTTCAGCACCGGTAGAATTCCTGAAACACCAAGACAATTCTGCTCACTGTGTTCAGCCAAGCAATTCAAACTCTCCCCAGCAGGATGGAGCTGGAAAACACCTTTGGAACTCCCTGGCTATTGATTTCACCATGGAACACGTGATGGGATCAGATATCCAACAATTCCCAGGCTTCCACCGGGACCACACACGCCCTGGGGTGAGCCTGTGCTCTGCTCCATGCAGAGCTGTGCCACAATTCCGCTTCCTCTACACCTTCCTGCCCAGGCAACTTCCCAACCACCCTTCCCAAAATCTGCTGAGTGTCAGGGGGGCTCTTTGCTCGTTTGGAGCAGTGCATTCCCTCTCTGTCTCCTGATCCCGAGGAAGCCCCCGAGTGCTGTGCTGATCCAAGCAGGATGGAAAAGCCCAAGCAGCCCCTGGGTGCCCTGCTGATCCAAGCAGGATGGAAAAGCCCAAGCAGCCCCCGAGTGCTGTGCTGATCCAANTGCTGATCCAAGCAGGATGGAAAAGCCCAAGCAGCCCCCGAGTGCTGTGCTGATCCAAGCAGGATGGAAAAGCCCAAGCAGCCCCTGGGTGCCCTGCTGATCCAAGCAGGATGGAAAAGCCCAAGCAGCCCCCGAGTGCTGTGCTGATCCAAGCAGGATGGAAAAGCCCCAGCAGCTCCTGGAGCAGAGGAGCTCATTAAGGCCTGGCTCTGGATTGATGTCCTCTGTCGGCTCCATGGAACATTTATCTCCGTGGGGATCAGTCCTTTGTACCTTATCAGCCTTGCCTTCAAGGGGGCACCGGTGTGGCCACTTCCCTCTGTCTCGGTGATGTTTTTAATTAAACTTTCAGGCATTTAATTCCTCTGAGAAGCTGTGCCTCCAGCCGGCTTGACTGATATTTATTTTAAAGCTTTAAAATTACTCCAAAAGGTTGGGGTCTCCTTGGGCAGATATAACGGGCCTGCCTTCACTTCTCTGGGAAACCAAGCTCTTAGAAAATTCAATTTTTAAATACTCGATACTCTATAAAGTGAATGAAATTGAGTTTATTCCTTTCCTTTGAAGCATAATGTAAAATATTTCTTCAAGTTGATGTGTCATTTAGTCTAATTTGATAACCTGCAGCAGGGCCTGTGTGCCTGAGAGCTTATTCTCATTTTTAGCTGTACGAGCTGGTCGATTTTACAACTTTATTTCTCCCATCAGAACTTGCTGCTTGGCTAATTAGAGACCCTGGTGCACCCTCATTAAATCTCTCAGGAGTGTTTCTCCCTGAGGAAATCCTGAGGCCACAGAACTAAATTCTGCTTTATAACAGACACACGATTAGATTAAGAGAATTCACTCTATACCAGACACATGCAAACGTTTGTAAATGTATTGATGTATCACATTTTTAAACATTGACTTGCTGGGTTTAGAAAGCCAACATTAACGACTTTTAAAGATCTTTTTAGGGACAGAAGATGATATTTTCTATTGAGCCTAAATCATCAGACCAGGCAATGAGAAATCCAGACACTTGTTCTGCTGTTAGCAAGAGTCTCAGCATGAGTCAGGATTTAGCCCTTGGTAATTAATTAGTCTCAGTATTAATAACAGCTGCTATTGAGAAACTTCCCTTTGTTTACTATTTCAGCGAATCCACCTGATGATTTTTTTGGTCTTTGAATAATCTGTGCATGAGACAAGAGGGTATGTCTGGGTGATTTTATTGCTGCTTCACCCTTTTATAACTTGACATTCCTGTCTGTTTATTAGTAAGAATGAAACGTAAACTTCCTACTTCCCACCGACTTCCTTGGTGTAACCCCGCCACAAAAAACCGGGAGCACAAGAGGACCCCTGCCACAACTTTTCTGGAGGAAAATCCCACAAAAGCAGTGGGATTCAGCTCTTCCCTGACTGATCCATGCTGGCCTCCATCTCCTCTAAGGAGGGCAGCCCAGCAGTGCAGGGACAAGGGGAGCAGCACGTGGATATCTGGGACAGCTGCGCCTTGGAGACGGCGCTGGAGCCCGGCTCTGGCTGGGGCTGGGTGAGGAGCACATCCTGCTCCTCACAACCTCTCTGCAGTAATTGTTTCTGGAATGCAGCAACAGCCAACAAGCTCTCTGAGAGCTGAAGCTCTAACCCCACTCTATTTTCAAATGAGAGACACATCCATGGAGCATTTATTACAAAACAGCATTTGAGCGTTGCTGACCAAATGACTCGGCTGGTTTACATCTTGAAAAAAATTGATTGGAATTTTCATTGGATTTAAGCAACTAAAACACTGCTCACCTATTTTATTTCCATGTGTTCAACCGCCCCTTTCTCATCATTCCACTTGAACAGAATATCCCCAAGTAAATAAAAAAAATAATAATAAAATGCTACAGAGTCCTATCTCAGGTATGAGATATCCTACCAGGTATATCACGTATCTGCAGGCATAACAGAATTTAATATTGTCAAAGTCCTTCGTAAATATTTACAAAGTCCTTCATAAATATTTATGTATAAAAGTTCTTTAGAATCCAGTATTTCCAGACTTATTCTGTCCAACAAAAGATGTTAACAGTCACCAGAACTGGATGACAGAAATTCTTAGAGGGTGTTGAATTCCTTCAGGATGGTGAAAGTCTCCTTTGACTTGCGGTACTGCTTGGCAAACGTGGCCACTCTCTGGACAGCTTCCGCCAGCCCCTCTCCCGTGATGCCACAGCAGGGCTGCACGTACCAGTTCCTGTCACTGCAGTACTTCTGCATCTTGAACCTCCTGGTGATCTCCTCGGCGTTCAGAGCTCCAGGCAAATCCTGCTTGTTCGCCAGCACGACCACCGGGACGTTTTTTATGGATTCATTCTTTAAAACGAGTTCAAATTCTCTCCTGGATTCCTCCAGCCGGCGCTTGTCAGAGCTGTCCACCACGTACAGCAGCCCGTCAGTGCCTTCCAGGAAATGGCTCCAGAGCTCTCTCATCTTCTTCTGTCCTCCAACATCCCAAAACGTCAGTGTAAAGTCTCTCCCTACTTCGATCATATCCACGTTAAAGCCAATTGTTGGCATTGTTAGGAAAGCATCTTTATACCTGAGCTTGTAGAGCAGCGTGGATTTCCCTGCAGAATCCAGCCCTAGCATCAGGATGCTGGCCCTCTTTGCTCCGGAGGCTTTGGCGTTCTGGAGACCCATTTATCCCGGGGAGTTCTCTATTCCAGCCTCAAGCTGGGATATTCCCCCTCTTCCGTGGGGCCAGTTTGTGTCGCTGCCTTTCCCCCTGCTGAGGTGAAGCTCAGAGCGAGAGGGAGAAGAGGCAGCTCTGAGCGCTGGAGCAGTCAAACCTCTGTCCAAACACACGCTGCTTTTATCGACTTGATAAGAAGCCAGGAGGCTTCGGAAGGTGCGGAGCTCCGTGCCAAGCCTGTGGGTGGGACTGGGATGAGTAACAACGGCCCCAGTGGCACAGGCACAAAGGTTACAGGCTGGCAGCATGTTTGAACAGCCACGTTCCCGCCCGCAGCCTGATCCATGCACTCCCTGATCCGGCCAGGGAAACGGCTGCCCTGGCTCAGGGAGAACCCCCTGTGCACCCACAGCCATGTGGGAACAAAAAGAGATAGGAATATGAGCGGTGAACAGGGGAGATTTAGGGTTTGGCCATGCATAGCAAGCCACCAAGTGACCAGGCAGCTGATTTATCCGTGCACCTCATCTCCCAGCAAACTGGTCTCAAGGGGTCTCTAATGGGAGTTCCAGGCCCGTGGACTCGATCAAACCCTAAGAGAACTCCACTAAAACTGGGCTCTGCTCTAAGCAGCTGCTCAGTGACTGCTCCTGCCAGGGCTGTAAACTTGGGGAGTTTGTTTGTGATGTTTGTGAACGAGTTTAACTGCAGCCTAAAAGGTGGAGACTAAATATAGACCTTATGGGCTGGTCATCACTGAGGTTCCGCTGCCTCACATTAAAAATTCCTGTTACCTTCCTTTCCCTCTACTCTGTGGTTGCCCAATGAAGATTTCCTTCGGGAAAGGGTCAAGAAGTGAAGAAATAAGCAAGTCTTGATCATTTTTTCTGCCACCATTCCAAGTAGCAGAATAAAACAAGAGGAGATAGAAAATTAGTCAGCTATTAATGAATTCCTATTGGCTCTCCATTTCTCTAATAATGGGTGCACATCGGGCTGCTCTGACACATCCTGAGCACTGCAGGAGTTGCCCTTACACCCAGGAAACCATTTCTCTCTGCTTCAGAAAAGTCCAGAATCAGCAAAAAGATGTAAAGGTCTTGTGGTCAAACGAGCTGCTGACTGATAGGACAATCATTTCGATAATTACGACACTGGTTACGTAAAATCCACCTCAGCCCTGACAGACAAGTTATAATCTGGTTTCTCTTGAAGCTAAAAGGCTTAGACTGGGACTAATTGGGGGCAACAAGAGATGACAGTGACGTACTCACTGCTGTAGGTTTTCCATAGTTAATAACACCGATGGATTGTGTGTAGGGTTTTTTCAGGAGCAGGTCATGGTGTATTAAACCAGGGAAGAAAGCATCTGCATTTCTTTATAAATAAATGGACATGGATGAATTGAAGGATGGGGAGGCAGCAAACTGCAAAACCAGTGTTAACACATCAGATGGATCAGAATTCCCTGCTGCAATTCCAATAAAATACGGATATCTTCAGCAGGGCAGGGATGGTTGGTCTGTCCCCAGCTATGATTCCAAGATCACTCACAGTTCTCTGCTCTGTGTTTGCTCCACCTGTACTGGCTGCTTATGGTCACAGCTGTTATTTCCTCCATCAGCCCTCACTTCCGAGCAGGGATCAAGCAAAGTGACTTTTTACGAGGTAACTCATGTGCTGGGCCAGCTGGGCCTCTGCAGGGTCTGGGGTTTGGCAGTGTCTGACTGTGCCAGAGTCCAGAGCGAGCTCTCGTGATCCAGAGGATTCCCTGTGACGCTCTGGAGCTCATACCCACGGTGTATCAGAGGACAGAGCACGATGCAGCCCCTTCTCCGTCTGCTTCTGACCCCACACTGCACCTGAGCGCTGCAAAGGACGGAACCTCCACCTTTGCTTTGTCCAAAGGTGTGTTTGCCGTGACACGCTGCGGCTATCTCGTCCGCGTTGAGTTCGCCTTTAAGTTCACCTACAAACCCCAGAGTAAAAAACCGGGACAGTTGATTTAGCACCGACTAATCTGAGCTCCGGCTCTGCACAGTAACCCTTTTGTAAACTGGGCAGCTTTGTGTAAACCTCGCACATTCCCAAGCTGTCCGGGCGGGATATTCCAGCGCGTGCTTGATTAAGTTACCAATGGAGTGATGGATATACTAATTAGGCAGTGAATCCTCACGGCGGGTATTTCCAGCACGATGGGGAGCAAGCTGCGCTCTCTCCTCTCGGCCCTTGCCCTCGATCGCTGCCGGAGGGACGCCGGGGAGCCGGCGGAGGCTGCGGGGAGGGAGGAGGAGCGGCGGCCGCTCGCTGCGGGCGCTCGGCGAGGCGGAAGAGGAGGCGGCTCCTCCCCGCTGCTGCCGCCGCGCCCGGCCCGGAGCGCCCCGAGCGGTAATGGGGACGGGAATGGGGACGGGGATGGGGA
>VWZT01016695.1:0-11276 GCA_013397055.1 Pachycephala philippinensis | reverse complement strand
GCTGCAAGCTGTTTAGCTACCTGCCAGGTTGAACCACAACATTCCACTCATGATAAAAGACCACTGGAATGCATTACTGTAAAAGTTTATCATGCTTTTGCTCCCAAACATTGCTGGACTAAAAACTTTTAAAATAAGAGGCAAACCTGAAGCTTAGAAAACCAGACATCTTTAAAGAAAGAACAAATGGCTAATTTCTAAAGAATTCTGAAGTGTTGAAGTACAATACTCCTTCAAATGTCACGCAGTAATATTTGAAAGGAAATGTAACAATTTAAATAATGTTACTTTTTTGTCAACTACAAAGTCTAATCATTATTAAACTAAGGTCCCCAGAAATCTGCAGTAATCGGAAACTGAAGAAATTTATCCTTCTGGATTTTATACAGCTATTTCATAGATACAAAGTCAGTTAGCCAATCAGTGAATAAACCTTGGACAGCAACTCCAGGCAAAAAAAAAAGCACTGAAGAAAAAAACACAATGAAGTAAGTACTGGCAAGAGTCAAAGGACAAGGACAGTACATATATGTGCATTTAGTATACTTTTAAAGTAGATTAGCTTTCCAATTTGCACTATTTTTTGGGATCAGTCTAATGTACTCAGTTCAAAAGAGCCTGCAGAACTTCGAATGGAGTCCTATTTTCATATTTAAAAATACTAAAATATTTTAAAATGAATGTGTTCAACACTCAGCATGTACCTGTGCTTTGATACTCCTCAACCTATACTACTATTTTAAATAAGTATCTCTTTGTAAGAAACAGGAAAAGTTAACACACAAATCAGAAAGATGTAACTGAAGAGAGTAACAGACTTCAAGCGACTGATACTGACCTTTGAAGTAGCAACTGCCGGAAGTTCCCGCTTTGTGGACTAATGGTTAGATGGTGAGATAGATAGTTACACAACCGTGCTCCCATGTACGAAAAATTTGGGACAGATGTGGCCTTCCAAAATAAAAATGGAAAAATAAGTTATTTATAAAACTAATGGTTAGGCTATCAGGAAATATTTTGAAAAGCCTTTTTGAAATCTGTATGTTGATCAGACAACTCAAGAGCAGAAAATTAATGATTAATAATCACTATTTGCCATGTTCACTTTTGTATTGCATCAACATTTTGCTATATGCATTTCAGCACTTAAAAGTTCATTATACTGTGATTTTGTGGCTCTAAGAAAACAATCACCATTATGCCATGTATCTTCATGTAACTGTGCCTCTGCACTGTGACCTACAACCAAAGAGTGTCTCAAAGTCACTTACAAACTGCTTATACAAAAAAATCAACAGTGGACATTAAGACACTTTTTCAAGAACAATTGCTCTGTCAAGGAGCACTGAGTACATTCAAACAACATCATAAAAATTGTCTTGTTTCAGTCTATGAGCTATTTATTCCAGAATCTCTTTTTGGGCATGGTTAATATCCAAGGAAAGAGTGTAAGAAGATGGCAAGTAGAGAGAAATTCTTTCTCCCATACATGCTCCAGCAATCTGCAGAATAGCAAACTTCTGAATCAGAGAGTAAGACTATACCATTACAGTTAATGGCTCTTGATGGACCTTTTTTCCTAAAACAAGTCCTGTTATTGCTGAACATCTACACCTCTGTCATTTAAAAAATGGTGGTAGGAATGATATTATGTAAAAAATTCTTTTGCTTTAATCTGATAATTCAAAATTTAAAGAGGTGGCAATTTATTACTGTTCACTCATTTTCAAGTCTCTTCTAACAACACCTGAATTTCAGATTATTTCTCAGATGCAGTTTCAGTGAAAAGAGTTTCTGCTGAAAATAACTTCACCAACTCTGCCCAAAAGAAAACGAGGATACTAAGAACTCAGTAAACTTCTCCTTCGGCTTTATCATCTTTGAATATTTCTTTTACATCTTGATCATCTATCAGAGCTATATATATGTTTGCATGTTTGAACTGTTCCAACGTGTTTGAAAAAATGTCTTGTTAATGCATTATACCTAGCTACCTCTTGCAGGTAGAGAAAAATATACACTTAATGTAATTCTACTATGGGCACAGAGTTGCTGGGAAAAAAAAATGAAGTGTCTCTGGAAGATAAAACAAGTTTAAGTAATTAAGATAGACAAATGGAATTCACTTTCCAGTAAGAGGCATGTGAAATACTTAACAAGACTTTGATGCTTTGGTTCAATCAGTTGCTCTGACTAGAAGAGGTATCTGTTTTTTATAAGGGGCCCCTTTTAAATACCCTTTCCTCACAAAAAAAGCCCCAACCCAACAAACCCTCAGCAAACAAAAAACCTTAACATCCAAACACCTACACAAATTCTTCAAACCTCATCTGTACTTTTTTAAACATTATCTTCCTTATTAGTTGGTCTGTGCTTGTGGTTGCATGAATCATTGAAATAATTACATTTTAGGTATTATGACCTGGCATAGCACACACAGGCAAAAAAAAAATTCCACCCTATATCTTTCTAATAATCAATTACATTGCAAAATCATACTCTTGGAATGCTTATTGCTGGTAATGCCACCTTATCTCCAATTCAAAAAAGTCACAATCTAAGCATGAAGGCTAATCTACCGAGACATATCTTGAGAAACTGTAGTTGCTCTGACAGGAACAATCCACTGCGTTAACTAGACAACAGTCAAGGTTCTTAAACTATGAAGTCAGTGTCCAGCTTTTGGAAGACAAAAGAACCGGCACTTCACTCTGTTCAGACAGAAATAAGGATAGGCGGAAGCATATAGTTTATATTTATGGACAGGCTAAGATACCTGGCACAGAGGTGAAGGGAAGACCCTACAGGACTTGGGTTTACTTTATTTTAGTATTTTTCCTTCACAAACCTAGCATCTGTAAATCTGCTTAGTTGGGTCAAATTTACATCACTGAAGCAGATGCTTATAAATTTCAGCAATTCTAATTGTTCTGTGAAAAGCCAGGAGACACATACTTGAGCCTCTGCTCAAGACA
Organism: Pachycephala philippinensis; assembly: GCA_013397055.1. Taxonomy (NCBI): domain Eukaryota; kingdom Metazoa; phylum Chordata; class Aves; order Passeriformes; genus Pachycephala; species Pachycephala philippinensis. The sequence continues at coordinate 8,301 of VWZT01016695.1, read as the reverse complement.
GAAAAATAATAAGTGTAGTTGGCTTTGCTTAAACATTATGCCAGCCTGATATACAACATATCTAAAATTAGATACTTTTGGATACTAGCGTAGCTTTTTGGCATTAGGTTTTACTTTTCATGTAATTTCAGACTAACACTGAGCTTCTCAGTTGAGGAAGGCACAGTAAACCCTAATGCTGAACTTGTTTTTAAAGGGAGGAAGAGAGGAAGAAGCAGCATTAAAGACTTCTGTTAAATGAGAGTCAATGTATTTAAAAAACATGAAGTTAAAAATAGCATAAAGCCCTCTTTTTTTCTCCCAGTAAAATTATAGGGAATATTTTAATTTTTTTCTAAACTATCTTCCATGGGTTCAAAGAAAGGATGGGAAAACGATGCTGCCAAATGCAGCACAGGTGATCATCATGTCTCACTAAACTGCTCTAAATTAAATTTGCATTAATTCTGTATAATAATGAGAAACCTGAGACTCTACAGTTCTGTACAATGACCAACCAGTCATTCCACTTCTACATACACCAGATTAAAATAATCCGCAGGTATCTGCACTTGAATAAAAGTCTGCATTCAAGGTAGAACTCAAAAGCAACAAACCCATGTAAGGGTGAGACACCCAACATAATAAAGAGCAAGCCAGAAGCATGGCTTCATTCTCTGCAGTGAGTCCAAAAGACAGTAACAGCAGCTCATTTGCTAAGCAACACATATTAAGCTGTCCTTTCCAATGGCTCCCCCAATTAGTACAGAGTTCAGCGCAAGGTCTCTGTCCTCATTTCCATGCCCTCAATGGGACTGGACCAAGTTACCCTTAGAGGAGCTTTCTTTTTCGCCAGTTATGCTGTTCTGAAATAGGTATGTTTCAAAAAAAGAAAAAAGCCTGTCAATAAAGAAGCATTTCCCAAAGGGTGGTGTGTACAGCAGGTATGGATTTAATTTTTTTAAATGCCAAGGAATTAAAAGTATCTTAGGACTATGAAGGATTTTCTTTTTTGCACAAGAGGATAAAAATGCACAACATTGCTTAAGTTTCTTCAATCTTTACTATATAAATACAGAAATTAAAATACAACTTCCTTTAATTAAGTGCCGTAATTTCAACTGTAGTATGTTACCCAGGAGATACAAACACACAACAAAGGAAACAGAGCAAACTGGGAAAATGTATAGAATTCAGGTATCCTTAATCTGAGCTACCATTTCAATTTATTGAGCAAAATACTTCCCTGTATATTTCAGTCCCAAAGGAAAAAAATTTCAAATCATTAAAATACTACATTGATACAATTATGTAACAAATACTGGAATGCCTTTCTTGGACACTGGGTAACAGAGACATAATGTCCATCTTGTAAGAGAGAATACACTACCTGCTGATAGATGAGTTCAACAAGTTCTTGTAAAGCTTCATCTGCAATGACCCAGCCATTCAGTGTTTCAGCAAACTGCTCTATTTCAGTTTCAAAACAACCTGGTTGCTCAGTGAGGTGATTTAGGAAGTCTTGCACATATTCTGCCAGAGTCAGATAGCCATCACATCTATTTTCAAAGGAAGAATCCTACAGAAGAGGAAGAAAATACCAACTACTTAAAAACAACCTTGATAAATTGTTACACCTATGTCTCCAGAAATAACCATACAGCCCTTAGTTTTGAGTCTCTGCATACCTGATAGTGATCTTTATTACACACTTCAACATTTTTACAGAGCATAGACCTCAACACCTCCTGGAGGGTAGACCTCAGAAACCTCCTGCAGACCAATCACCTTAAAAACCAGGTAAAGTATTTTTATAGACATTAGGGTCTCCCAGGAAAATACATAAAAATATGGATTAAAAAGAAATTGGTTTCCCAGGTAACACATTTTTATAGACATTAGGGTCTCCCAGGAAAAGACATAAAAATATGGATTAAAAAGAAATCAGTTTCCCAAGTTGGGTGCAAGATTAACTAACAAACAAGGTAAGTTTATCTGTTAGGGGTAGAACTACCAAACTGAAGCTCAACACCCATTCCTGGTGTGGACACTAACTGTACTGTGGATTTATATAGAAGGAAAAAGAATGGAAAATTTGAAACAAAGTATTTTGGGCTTAGATAGTGTGTGTATAGTGCTCCCAAAACATGCAGAAGGGGGAGTAATTAAAGAAATACAATAAATACATAGTATTGTTCCCATGTAAAAAGTATAATCAGAAAAACTGATATTTTAAAGTCAGTGTATTTGCATTTCTTGGAAAAAGATGAAAGATTACAAGGCATGAAATGAAACTATTCAAATGGAATTGCATTAATTTGCAGCTACTTTGGTTTAAAACCAGACAAGACAGTAAACACACTTGCTCTCTAAAGAGAGGAGATACCCAATATCACTTCATCAATATTTATACACCCACCAATGGGACAGAAGAATGCCGATTTTGTCCATTCAGAAATGAATGTATGTAAGAGTATCTAAAGTAAATACTCTTCCAGATGATTATAATGCTGGTATATGAAAGCAATAGCAAAGAAAGAAGCATACTTTGTGATGTCACAAGTAGCAACACAGTACAAATAACTCACTTTGTCACACTACACATAAGATCGTGAAAATCATATCTCAGATTTCAGAAATGCAAGAAGGAGCCTGAAGAGGCATTTCTTTAAAAAATGACTTACAATAAGCAATTCAAGACATAAGAGTAATATACAGAAAATCAGAATTCTCAACTGTTCTACCATTTAAAAATGTTTAAAGGATATCTACAGTAAAACTGAGCTAAAATGATAAAGAACTTTTTGTTTACTTAGTGTACATAAATATATCAACAAGGTTTATAAGTATATTCTCCCTCTCCCCCTTCTAGTCCCTTAATAGGGATTTTTCATTACTTTGTCTTTGAACTGCCTGTCTCTACTGTGAAGCAACATGGATCTGTGAAAATTTTTTAGCTGGGTATGAACCAGGAGAAAGACAGATACATATTTCTGAAAATCACATCGTGATATTAATTTCATGACTTGTGAAGAATGTGTGGGTAAAAAAAGCAAACTTTCCAAAAGAATTCAGACATGTCATAAGGTTATATACTTAAGCTAGTGAGGTGGGGCACCTCACATCAGCGTAACAAAAGCAAAATCAAAAAAATTTCCTATGATATTTAATTAAGTAGAAGATTTGCCAGTTAATAACACTAAAGAGTAAGTAACTTAATGTTGCCTACCAGAAATAGGAAAAAACATATGGGTTTATGGAAACAGAGGCAAATTTTTACTACATAAAGCCTTTGACAGCCTGAGGATTGGAGCACAGGCACTTCAGAGGTCCTTGCTAACCTAAGGATTTCTATGATTGTAATGGCTTGGAGCTTACAAACCCAAAAAGTAAAGGCTAACAGGCCTATGTATGACTTGCTAAACACTCTGCTTCACTAAAGGAAATCAGCCTTTATGAGGCAATTTCAAACAGCCCAGTAAGAGTTCTGTACAATGAACTTAAAACTAGTTTGCTTCATAGAACTACTGTGCAGCTACTGCAGCTTAATCAAATAGAGCTGAACTAGCATCTCTCCAAACAACCTGAAAAACTCTCCAGCCAGGCTGCAGAGCATGCAACTGCTGTAGCTAGTACAAGAAGCTGCTCTTTCTGACAGCCATCAGATTGTTACAAGATCCTCATTCAGCAGAGAGGAAGGTATCTTCCTTTCGTACTCACTTGGCAAGAATCCAGTTCTGGAGAACATCCTTGTTTTGTAAGGGATCCCAATACCATTTGGTATACTGGTGTCCCTGTTGCATACTCTTATTTCCAGTTTGTAATTAAGATGCTAAACACAGAGAACTAAACTCTGTAGCATATTAATCTACCTGTACTAAATATACAACTTCAAAAGAAGTCTCGGTTTCAGTAAATATGCCAGGGAACTGAACAAATGGGAGAGAAAAATGAGTACTTTAGAAATTCAGAAATATACAACTTCTTAAAAATTATTTATACTTGATACTTTAAAAGCTAACTAAACTCAGCCCAATAGCTTCTAGACATAAAGTACTTGAATTTTGCATTGTCAGATTTTAGAATTTAACATAAAGGTAGAACCATGCAATGTATCAACTCAAGGAAAACAAAGCAAATGGTTCTTGATTATTTTTCAGGAGCAGTTGGCTAACAGAAGCCTGCAAGATTACATAGCACTACAAAGTTATAATTTAAAGCCACAAAAGTCAACTAGAAATTTTCTGTTAATTTCAATAATTTGTCCATCAAGCCAGTGCTCCAATTCTTCTCTCTAATCTTTGATAGCTATAGGATGGAATCCTGGATTATTCACAACAAAAGAGTAACTGATGAAAAGTTTATAGATTTGCCTGTCTTTTATTATGTGTCAGTTCATGAGTTTACAGACATAAGAGTAGAAGGCTAAATAGGTACTAAAACTCCTCTGATTTACATAAAGATAAAACAGAAAGTCTATAGAAAGGATTCATGAGCCAAATCTGCTCTTAAGACTCAGTTTCTGTATATGTACTGATTACCATTTTCCTATATCCTATAAACTGAGTCACTAATAATTTATCATTGATTTGATTTTTCTTCAGACCTCTTAGGAACAAGCTTTTTTCCCCTTCAGTTATATGAACTCAACAAGTTTCCAATAAAGTTATTGCAAACTCGAGTACAAAAAGACTGTTGCATATACAAAACCACCTACGCATGCTGAATGAGGTTAAGTGGCACTTTCATGCTTGGCTTCTGATGGAAATTACTGAAGTTAAAAACAGAAAAAGCAGGAGGGAAAGATTGTGGAATCCTAAAATAACAAAAATCTCACTCGTAAAACTATGAAGTAAGAGCATCATTATGCCCATCTGATGGAATGACAGCCATATTATACACACAGTCATGCCAGGGAACAAGTCTGATGTCTGATCCAAACCTACATCTAGTCACTAGTTCTGCTGCAGACATCTACAATTTCCCATGGGTTGGACTCTGTATGCAAACAGAGAATACCATGGTGGCCTTTCTTCAAAGTACTGGTAAAGTTTTTCTTAAAATTCTATTTTTTCTTAAAATTCTAGTAACTCTTGTATGCTGTACCCCTTAAACCAACTTCATGGGTAATCGATAATTCTGAATATCAAAAACTGGAAGGACTGGAAATTAACTGACCCAATATCCAATGTTATATGGACAATCACAGTAATTATAATAGTGCACAATCAAACAAGAAACCAACACTATTTCTAAAATAATAAATGTTTTTTTCTGTTGCAAAACAACCACGTATTTTATGAGAGAAATACAAGATTTTAGATCTAAAAATTCAGGGGCCTTTATAAATGAAAGCTAAAAAGTACTAATTTTAAGTAAAAAAGAAGTTTCTCAAAACTTTGTTTTGATTCAAATTTTCAAACTCATAGTCAAAATCAGTCTAACTGTAAAGTGTGCTAAATTTCTTATTTTTATTGCAAGTAAGCCCAGTTTATAAAATTCCTTCAGTTACTAAAGTAAAAAAACAACAGATTTTGTAATAGTGAAGGATGAAAGAAAAACACCGCTGTTTTATGCCTATCATACTCTGATTAGATTAAAGTCCCTGCAACATGTTTTGCTAACAGTTTCAGAGGTATTTTTATTAATAGATGAGTCACATTCATAGCATATTCCAACAACGTAGCAACCAGGAACTCCCACATGCTCCCGAGTTTTTGCAAAACAGCTGAAAAGCAACATTGTTGGCATTGAAACTTTGCAGTTTTAAGGGTGCACTATGTATGCCATTCGAAAGGTTGTTTGGGTTTTTGTTTTTGTCTTGAAACTGAAACACTTTATTTATAGAAAACATGTAACCAGTACTGGGGCAAAGTAGTTATTTTTCCTCTACATCATCCATTCACCACAGCACGTTCACACTGGCATTGTTAACAGTTGGATATTGGCTGTGGGCTTGTATTATTGAGGAGAGTAATTATATTCAGTAAACAGGGAAAGCTGGTAATAATCAGGTAACATGAATTTTACTGGTGAGGAAAAGATTTCAAAACACCAAACCACCATATTTAACATTCAAATGAAGTAGTTTTCTACAAGTTATTAAAAATCTATTTGATTCAGCATCATTGGTTTTTTTATCACTTGATTGTATTTGTAAAAGTTTCTACCAGTTTAGATATAGTACCAGAGTTTTACTGCTTGCATAACAAAAGGATATTCCAAGAATTCACACAGATCTTCCCTGGAGTAGAATTACTGAAGCAGTAACATGGAAGACAATGGAGTAGAAAATAGAAGTACCAACTTTTATTACGTGATGCATTTACAGATTGATCTAAGATGAGTCTGGCTGGAGATACATTTCTTATTAGGTGTGTGGGTAGGTAACTGCTAGGAATGAGTCTAACACTTTTTTTGCCCTTTGGTGATACAATACCACTGAAGGAATTAAAAGACACATGATGGTACACTAGCTTAGGCAGTCATGACGAATGGTACCTGTGGTTCAGGAAATTCAGGAAAGGCAAAGCCTGTGCTCAGAAAAGCTTAAGTTCAAGCCCTCTCCCACGCTTTCTTCAAAACCTTGTGAATTCTGCATAAAAGTGCAGTTCGGCTTTCACTTAAAATGCAGCGTTGATGTAACTACAACAGAGGTAGTCACCAAAAACCAGCTTACTCTCAATGCTGGATGTAACCAATGCTAGGTGTACTCAACAACGAATGTGGTTATCTGCAGCAAGCTTTGGCACTCTAGAGGCTCTCATGTACACCATAATATTTGCCCATTACCATTTAACATCCTGGTTGCAACTCTGGAGATTGTCATCAGAATTTTTGCAATCTCTTCAGCAAATACAGAATTCAAATTATCTGACATAAAAGATCTCAATAAAACATTATTAATTTGAATACAAGTAAATTGGCACATACTAAGGAAAGAAGTTAAAACACTCACTGTGAAATTCTGATTGAAGTTCTGGTTGTATCCTGATGGATAAAATTCAGGTGCTTTAACAGACAAGTTTGATGTTGTTACAGGGTCCACAGCTAACTGAGGTTCAGCCATTTCTGGTCCAGAATCAAGAACTGGAACTTTATCTTGTGATTCAGATGGAATTCCCGTCTTTTGCAGGTGTTCTGAAAAATTTTTGTTAACAGCTTGTCTTACAAATCACTAAATTAGTATGTATTCACACAGAATAAACACAGAATACTGGGGTTTTTTTTTACTTCAAGTATGGTTTTACCGTAAATATACTTCCTTTAAATACATAGCCTTACTTTAAATACACAGGTTTTATTGTTAATTCTTATGTATGGATATTCATTTCAGCACACTCTAGATGTCTTTCTACACGATAGAAAGTGAACAGTGTTCATGTGCAGGTGACAAAAAAACCCCAGGAGACGGGAAAAAAGCCTCTCTTCGTTCCCAAGAAAACAAGTTCTCTAAGAGTTAACCGAAGTAAATCTGCTTATAGTACATTTTATTATCCTGCGGTTTTTCATAGATTTTAGATACAAATACAAGATACATTTGGAAGGTCAATAAATGACAGACATCACTGATTTTTACCAAGACTTATTTTCAACAAAATGCTCATGAACACTTGGCTATCATTGTTCTTATATACCATTTGCCAAAACATCCAATTGAAGTGTTTTTAAAACACTATTTTCCAAACCTCTCTTTACAGACTAGCTCATAAGTTTATTGAAAACAGAACCTGATACCTGCCTGAAAAAGCTGACCAACAAACATTGCTTTGTGTTACCGTTGGGTTGGGTTTATTTTTTTGCAAATAGGCTGGAGTTCTTCAGTGGGGGTAAGACTGAGACCATCTGCAGTCAGATTAACAGATGGATAAAAAACACACTCAGATGTGGGGGCACAAAAGAGGGGAAAGGACAAAGAGTATTGCAAGCAGCTGCAATACAACATCACACCTTCACCTGGTCCAGGTCCATGACCCAGTATCCTCGTTTCAGCTGAGATAGAGTTAATTGTCTTCTTGCTAGCTGGTACGGCACTATGTTTTGGATTCAGTATGAGACTAGTGTTGATAACAAGCTGCTGTTTTGGCTATTGCTAAGTCGTGTTTACTCTAAAGCAAGAACTTTGCATATCCCATGCTGTGATGGTGAGCAGATGCACAAGAAGCAGGGAGGCAACAAAGACTGTACAGCCGACCCGAACTGGCCAAAGGGATATAATCCATACCATAGAACATGATGTTCAGTATATAAACTGGGGGGGAGTTGGCCAGGAGTTGTCAATTGTTGCTGGAGGACAGGCTGGGCATCGGTCAGCAGGTGGTG
>VWZT01016667.1:0-14482 GCA_013397055.1 Pachycephala philippinensis | reverse complement strand
TCTTCCAGGTTTCTCTCCACAGCCAGAGATTGTATTATTTAGCATTATTATTTTTTTTCCCTGTATGTTTGTTAAATAAATAGTTTTTTTCCCCTCTTTCACTTTCCTCCGAGGAGGATTTCTTTCCTGAACCTGGTGGGAGAGGGGCGGCTGTAATCTGCCTTCAATCAGAGGATAATTTCCTCCAAATTTGCCTCAAACTGGCACATCTCCTTTTACAAAAAACCCAAATTCTTTAGAGTTATAAAATGGAGAACTCTAATTATCAGTGTCTCTGTAAATTTTGATGTCCATTTGATTCAATTCTAATATCTGATAGTTTGAGTCATGATTTTTTAGGGTTAATGAATACAGAAGAGTTTTAATGCATTTTGCAATTTTAATGCATTCAGTTACATGAGTCAAATTGTCTCAAAGGATATTCCCCTTCTCAAAGGGGAGGCAGTAGCATTTAAAAGTTGTGTGGTTTGAACCATAGTCATCTCATTTGTTCAGTGTTACTGTGTGGAAAAGGAAGTGTTATTTTTCGTACATTTGGTAAATTGTATGTTAGTTACACACATAATTTAAAATAAGGTCATATAAGAGTAGTTATCACCGAAACACCTCCAGCTGAAGTATAGAACCTCTCGCTGTATAGCTTGAGTTTGTTTTCTGCATTTCATTGGAGTTGGGAAACGTTTTGGGACATCATGGGGAACTCTTTATCATTGCAAAGTGAGACATTTAGATTGCTTTCTATTTATTGGTAATAGCTGTGAGATTTTGTTTAATACTATAACTGCAGACCGCAGAAAGAAGCTGAATGTTTTACAAGCATGATTTTTCTTAAGTCTGTGGGGTTTTGTTTTTTGTGGGAAAGGGTATATGTCAAATAATGATTTAAATACTGGGAAAAGTTATCAAATTCTCTATAGAGACATGAAATTACCATGTAATTAGGTGTTCATTGCCAAGCAATTGTAGAACTTTTACTGAACTGTCTTCCCTGTTATCTTGTGCCTCCTGGGTGCTTATGTGTTTATTAGAAGAGCTAAATTTTACAGGAGTACTCTTCCTATTTTGAGTGACTTCTGCTTTAATTATTTAAGAAAAACTCAACCATTAACTAAATAACTTAAATAAATATTAAATCATAGAAATTTTAATGGAATACATTGCTGTAATTGTGTAGCTATTTTTGGTTTTAAAGTTTTGGACCAATCTTGTGAAAGAAAAAAAATATTTATCATGTTTGTCTTTGTGTATACAAAAATAAAAGGAGACTTGTGTTTTAGGGTGTGGTGAGATGTTTAAATTTCAAGGAAGATGAACAAGTATTAAGATACACTGAAGAGTAGTTTGCCTTATTGACTGTGATTTTTAAAAAAACTACCTAGGAATTTCAATATGGATCCCAGTAATAGAGTTTAAGAATCTAATCTCATCTCTTTGGTTGACCTTCCAAGGTCTGAAATAATAAAGAGTTTTTCTTTAGTAGTTTGATGTAAATACACAGCAAGCTTCCCCTCCAGCTGTATTAATTCATGTTATCCTTCCCAAGTGAAATTTGTGACAGCACCATCTTGCAGGGTTTGGGTTGATGACTTGGGATATTTTTGTTGTTGTTGCTGAATTTTTCTAGATTCAGACCATACTTCGTGATTTCTGGTACTTATCAATGCTTATGATCTAGCTATATCAGAGGTGAAAGGATTTGTATCTACCTTGCGTGTATTTGTTGCCAGTAGTTTTCTAATATAAACAGATTTCCTATTTTCCCTCTCTATGGTAAGGCCCTGTGTGCTGCTGTAGTCAAGCCAGATGTGCTAGAAACTCTGATGTTACTCTTCAGCGGGGCTGATGCTATGTGTGCCACTGGAGACCCTGTTTATAGCACCCCATACTTATTAGCCAAGAAAGCTGGACAAAGACTGCAGATGGAATTCCTGTACCATAATAAGTTCTCAGGTAGAATGCATTTCTTTCTTTTGATCTAATTTTATATTGTGAAAAAGAGAAGGAAATAATTCGGGGTAAAAACTGGTTTTGCTTTGAAAAAATAGTGGGATGGCAGAGGGGCAGTTGTGATGGCATTAACTGGGTTTTATTAGTGTACAATTTCAATTGTGTGCAGATTTGCTGTTTTGCTCAGACATCATGTTTAGGACTTAGAAAACCCCTGGCCAACACAGTGATAAGTCATAGATCTCTTACCCTTAGTTATAGCACAGAAAAAACCCATCATCTTCTCTCTCAATGTTGTCAGTCTTTCACCAGAAAAAAAATGGATGTATACATTTAACATATGCCTAAAGAACTCATCTAGCGCTTTGTTTTTTTCTTAAACATTATTTAAATTGATATCTACTCCTATTGCACACAGACCTAGCTGTTTTTTTTACAGACTCTCCTCCCAAAATAAAATTCACCTCTTGAACCTGCAATATGATCTATCCCAGAAATCTGTTTTTCCCATCACAGCTTCTGTTGCAGCTTGGAAAAAATTATAAACTTTGGCTTGGAAGTCAGCAGTTCTGTTTGCAGTGTGTGGCTGCTATGAAAACAGAAAAGTTGTTCTTAACAATAAATAAATTGAGGTGTATGGGTGTGACTGAGCTTTTATTTTAAAAGGGCTGGACAGTATCTGAAGCAGTCGGGGGCTGAAAGTTCACATGCAGATTTACACAGAAAAAAAAAGCTATGTGGACCAGCTTTCCATTGGCTTGTGTCACTCTTCAAAGTAACACTGTATAGGCTGAACAAAAAAGGTCTTTGTGAAAAACACAAGAATGAATTAAGGCTTCCAAGGGCAAACACAGTGCCTTAACTTCTGCCTGAGTATTGCTCAGGCCAGTGCCATGCAATGGATCGTAAGATGGTGACCTCAGTCACCCTAGACATGTAGCTAGGGTGGTTTTTTTGCTAGCCATGGTCTCAAGTGGTCCTAAGGCTACAGAGAGAGAAGTTTGCTTGTCTTGGCTCTGTCTTTTCTAATTTTGGCCCTCCAGCCAAGGCAGCACCATCATGTTCTTATCTCTAGGGAAAGGCAGATGAGTGCATGTTGATGATGATTCCCAGAATCTGTCTGTCTGCTGCCAGAGTTGCTGGTAAACTCTACGTAAACTCTTAAGAGAAGCAATCTCCTTCTGTTGAAGTATTTTGGTACATCAGAAAACAGTATTTTATATTACCTTGGCAAGCAGTGGTAGACAATGGCAACAATGTAACAAATGCGAACTAATTGTTTAAATGAATGTGTTTTCTAATTATAAAAATAAATTTTATCAGTGTTGTAGTAAAGATACTGCAGAGCAACTACATATTTACAGGCATGCATTTAGAAAGACGTGTGGAAAAATGGCTTTAACTGATATAACTGATGATCTGTTTTTTATTTACTCCTTTGTCTTTGAATAGATTTCCCAAACTATGATACTTGTTTTGAAAGTGGCTTCTCTGAAGATTCTTCACATTCCACCTTTCTTTGTGAATTCTTGTACAAAGTTTCTTCTAATGCGGCTAAGCTTCCTACAGAGAAGAAATTAAAAGAAGGTATTTCACTTTTAATTTATGTATTTGAATAACATATGAATATGTATGGTTCAGATGAATTTTATTCTTTTTAACTTCTTGTGTTACTTTTTTTGAGATAAAATGTCTTTGATATGACACATCCTCTTTTGATTCAGTAGACCTCTTTCAGATAAAGAAAATAGTGTTTGTCTTGATCTCTTCATTCAGTAGTTGGCAGAGGAAGAAGACTGAACTTCTGAAAAATTGTTCAGTTAACACCATCATTGATAAATAAAAAACAAATAGAAACACTGCTTCCTTTAATTATATTTAGATAAATGCCAAAAATTAGTTTTCATCTAAAATGATTCTATTACAGAAATCCTTTACAAGTAGCACTGACTTTTTAGTAGGGTATTTCTCAAGCTCACAAATTTACAAAATCTTCCAAGTAGAAATGAGCATCTACAACAACTCTATGACAACTTGAGCTTTATGGGGTGATATGCATGTATTTCACAGTAGATATACATGGTCACCTGTGCCTATCAGTTTTCTATTTTTCTTTTTTTTCTGAGAGACAGAGGTGTTATCAGATAATTTTTTCCTTTTTGTCCCCATGTGTCTTCCTGTATTTTCCAACAAATAATGTGGATTTTAAAAATCTGTGGTGATTTATTATTGAATTTGTTGCTTCTAAAATCCTTGCATGGCATCCTGCACTGGTGTATACATATTTTTGTATGATTATGTCCATATTCTCATGGCATATGCCTGTAAGATTCTTAGTGGACGTTAAAAGCACGCTAAAGCATAGAGCTCTTGTTTAAATATGCTTTTGAAGAATCTGTATGGTAGTGTGGCTCCAAATTCTTGAAAGCATTGGGTGATAACTGAGCTAATGCCTGATCACAGGCCTTTCCCAGCAACTTTGCAGTTCTTAACAAAGATGCCTGTTTTGACAGAGGACTGCTGCTGGGTTGGACTGATCTAGGATTGCTCTGAAATTGCACTGACCTTATTTGGGAAACAGTGTAATAACTGCAAACTTCATTACTTGCTACTTGCTCCAATTTAGGCCTTCTCTAGGTGCTGTGGGTATCTGTATCTATATTCATAAAAAAAATTTTAAACCCAGAAGTCAGTGCTTAGGGAAGCGGAGAGCAGATACAAGGCAATCTCTTCTGACACTATGGCATATTAGAAGTGCAGTATATTTGTAAATTTCTGTATAGTTTGAAGATTTAGCTGAAAGTGCTCACCGAATGGCTTCCGTAGTCCTTTTTGGGGGAGATGCACTGAGACTGAGCATTGTTAGTAGGATGTCTTAAAATTTATGAGGAAAGCCCCCAGGCAAGAAATTTTGACTGTCTTCCATTTCAAGTCTTTAGTGGACAAAAATGAAGCTGCTTTGAAACTTTGTAGTCTGTTGCTTAGCATTGCACTTACTACTTGGAGGAACATAGAGTAAATAGAAAGGAACCAGATTTCTCTCAGCTCAGGTTTCGTCCTCTGATATTGTGAATGTGTCTTGAAGATGGTGGATGTTCTATTGTTTGGTTTTTTGGGGGTGGGAGTTTGCTTGATTTGTTTTTGTATTGGTGTTGAATTACCCATGGGTTTGCCAGGACTGATATGTCTGGGATGGCCTCTTTACAGATAAAAGATGGAAGATAGGTTTCCCTGACCATTTGCAGTTCAAGGAGACAAATGGAACAAGGGAGGGAGATTTAATGACATCCTTTCAATAACAACAAAAAACCCTGCTATTTGGAATGAGAGGCTCTTGCCTTAGGGCTCTAATCTATCTCTGCCATGTTTAAGAAGTAGTATGACAGAAGTACTTTTTGCTATTTAAAACATAAAATATAGAATCTTTCTTTTTCTCTTCTTTCACTACATCCAGAATTGTTTCTAAATCTCACTAACATGAAGTAATATGCATATTGCAAATTATGTGAATAAGCAGAATTTTTTTTTCCTTCTTGCTATCTTTAGGAAGTAATTTGAGGGTTAGAGTATTAGTATGTGGGAGAAACAGTTTCAGTTCCCTCCTCTGCCTCTAGATATTCAAATAAGGTCATGTTATCTGAAAAATCTGACCCAACTATTTAGGTCTAGAGAAGAGAACTCCTGTTAAAGCAGTTCTGACTTGCCATGAACTAATTGAGTCCTCTGCAGGCCAGAGAGGGTGCACCATTCTCACAGCATTTGTCTAAATTTGGGGCCTTCCTTTTTTTTTTTTTTTTTCTTTTAATGCTGTGTGTGGATAGGGCTCCAACTCAGAATCCTGTGAAGCAGTTTAACCATTAGAGTTAAGTTCTTCTTCAGTGTTAGGTATCTCTGAGGCAGTTGTCAGCCTTGTCTTTAACACCAAGGGCTGAAAATTTCAGTGCTGTGTTTGTTGTCACAGAAAACTGTTTCCCCCTTTTTAGGTTAATGGAGGGTGACTAATGGTAAAAGGACACTGAAGAAATCATTCAGTGCTGTGAATTAACTAAGGTTTTATACCAGCCAGGTGGAACACCTGGAAATACAGCCCCGTTTTTCATTATGCATGTCTCAGTACAGGAGAGAGCCAGCTCTGCGTGTACCGCTCATTATAGCAGCATCAGTGGTTTCAGCAGGGGTGCGTCACTTTTGAGGAGAGTTGCTGTTAATTAACAGCTGTTGATATCAGCAGGAAGAGAGCTCAAATGTTGGTGCTTTTCTGGTGTAGTGGATCAAAAAGTAAAGCTTAGAGGTTTAGAGGCTTGAGTTTGATTTTTGATATTTTTTCTACTGTAAAAAGTTTTATGGAGCCCTTTTAAGAGCCTTGATATTCCAAAATTGTCCTTGAGAGTTTAATAATTTAATGAATATTGAAGTAGTGAGCTGTCTTGTAGAATAGGTTTTGGAAGATGGGAGGGGGAAAAGCTGGGGAATGTTCAGGTTTTGAGTGTTCAGGGAAAAACCCCTGAACATTCAAAACTTTAACGTTCAGTGCTCAGCTCCTGTAAACCTACACATTATCAAGCCATTTCTTTTATGTCTATTTTAGTACTTAAAGTGTGTTTAGACAGAATCTAGATAGTACTAGATAGCAAATAGCTTGATACAAATAAATAGTGATAAAATAGACCAAAATATTTATAAAACATGTATAAACCATATACAAAACAACAGAAAAAGGAATTGGATGAAATATCAGATAAGTATTTGCAAGTTGCAACTGGTTTTTTGTTTGATTTTGTGTTTTTTTGTGGTTTTTTGCCAGATCTGTTTTACGAAATTCTCAGAAATATTTTGTCAGCTGCATAGGAATTTTAAGACTGTACAAAATAAAAAGAGTCCTTTCTTTTAGGATCTGCTTCTCTGTGGAAGTGGAAACAGATGCACCTCAGATTTTGTTCTAAGAACTAGACATAAGCTAGAATGAATTCATGAGTGTTTTCAGTAGCAAATAGACATTACTTTGCTATGTCATGTGTTGTATTTATATTTTAGATCATAAGAGGGAATAAACATTTAGTTGTAATAATTACTTGAATTAATTGAAGTTGCTTTGCAGACTTTTTTCTCCACCTTGTATTTACTTAATTAAAAAAAACAAAAAACTTACTTACAAAAACCTGACTTTTCTATTATTTCTTTAATCACAGATTGCAACAAAAGATGGTGCACTTTGGAAAGTGGCTTTTTGAGCTACTATGAAAATGATAAAACTACCACTCCTAATGGTATGATTGACATCAATGAAGTTATCTGCCTTGTAGTACACAAGTCAGATTTGTTTTTAAATAGAGGGTAAGCTCCTGATTTCATATTTCAATAAACAAGCTGTTCATTTTTTTCTTGAATTTTGAATAGGCAATTTAGAAAAAAAGCTGAATTGTTTTATTTGACTTCAAGAAATTAGTGCTATGTAATATTTAGGGGTTTTTTTCTATAGTGATAGATTGAAAATATTAGGGTAATTTGAAAGGGCAGCTTAAATTAGATACATCTGCTTCTTATTAAATCTGTAATGCATATGCTCAGTGCTTGAAAGGTTACATGATGATAAATTGAATAATTAATACTCATTTTTCTTTCTGGGATTGACCTCTGCCTCAAGCCAAAATTCTTGCTTTGCTTCTTCCTTCTAATGCAGCAGACTAGAGCTCTCCTCGATGCTTCTGGATTTGGTCACAGAGATATTGGTCTTTGAAATCCATTCTTTGTTCTGTAGCTGACGACAACAGTGTAACTGATGAACATTGTTAGTTTGAAGATAACAGCCTTTTTTTTTCTTTTGTGGGGTCTTGTTTTTTCTTTTATAACTCTCTCACATCCCATTTGTACATGAAAAACATCATGTGGAAAGTGCCTTAAATCTGATTGCAGTGACACTCGGTTTCATTAGGGCAACATTTTTGTTCAAAATATACTTTTATATTTGTCTAACAGACTCCATAACACTTTCTTGAAATTTTTAAATATGTGTATATGCACCTAAAATAAAAATAACTTTCTATAGTATAATACTGTAATGCTTTTAGTTACAAAACAAAATTGTCTGCAAAGAAAGCATTGTCTATTCAGTAAGTTTCTGAAAAAGATAATTGGAATAAAGGACTTAGACTACTACAGGGCAGAGAAATCCTGAAACATGATGATGTCTCAATATGCTATCAAATATAGGGAAGTGACCTTCACTATTCCGCAGTAGCTCTGTGATATCTAGAAAAAATAAAAAAATCACTTTTTTCTTCTGTCTTCAAATCTAACCTATTGCTTGCAGCATTTCCAAGTGGTCCCATTTTAGGGTATTACCTAAACTAAAACACGTCTTGTCTGAATACTTCACTCTCAGGGAATAACTCACCTCCTGTTGTACTTTACCTGCAATTGAGGACTTTTATGAAAAATTTCTTTAGATTTGATATTTCATGTAGTGAAACAGCTGGTCCTTAAAAATGCCTATTCTGTTAGTCAGAAGTAAGTGTTTATGTAATTTTCAAAGTGGTTATTGAAAATGACAGAAGTGACTCATGCTCAGTTCTCCACATTTAGACAAATCTCAGTCTCCAGCATTGAAAGGAAAAAGCATACTCCATCTCTTTGGCATCTAGGGACAGGTCACAGACAAAATCATGCTATAAATTGGTGAACCATAATTTTTAGGTTAGAGACTGACCAACCCTAACTTCCACATGATATTTACTTTCCAAATTCCACGCCAATTTAAACTGGTTTGCTTTTTCTTCTTTTACTGTCCTTATTTGCCCATTAAAAATTGACAAAACAGGATTCATCTTCTTAAATAATGGTATAATTTTTAAAAGGAAAAAAAAACAAGAACCTCCCTTAAGAAAACTTTTAAGAGCTTCTCTAGGTACAGCAACTTCAAAGTAGTCCTACTCATCTTGGTGATGGCAGGTGATACACAGTGACCACGCATTTCACCCCAACAGATTCAGGCTGACAGGAAAAGCCTCTTCATTACAGGGCAGGTGGAGGACAGGAAAAAGTTGGTGAGAAGAATAGTACTCTTCATCCTTGACTGTTCTCAATGCTTCTTGTTGTGATAATACCTCTTTGAGCAGGAGATTAAACCAAATGACATCTGAAAGTCCCTATGAACCAACATTTCAACTTGTTTACAACTTCCCATTCAACTAGTTGTTCTGCTTACATTAAAGATTAAAAACATATTTTGAATGCATCACAAAAATATACTTGATCAAATCACATTAAGTTGAAAAAGCAAAAAATTCCCTATGTATTTTTAATGACTGTATGCAAACATTATCATGTATTTTGGAATTACTCAAAAAACTATTACACTGTAGTCTCTAAACACGTATTATTGACCTGCAAAGTACTTTGATCCTGTTGTGTTGTAAAGTGCTTTATTATTAGCTGGGCTGTACTTGTAATTTTGGAGGAGAAATGCAGATGGGTTCCTTTCCATATATATGAAGGAATGAAAAAAGAGTGAAATAAAACTCTTGTGTTCTGTTGCTTGCTTTAGGGACATCTTTACATTTGAAATATACTTAATGTCAGAACGTGTTTTTCTGTTTGGAGCTGAAACTGCATATTCACAAAGAAAATGGACTGCAGCAATAGCTAAGGTAATACCAATAATTATCTTTTTCAGTTAGGCTAGGAGCCTCTGCACAAATAATAAAGTGTCATTGTTAGTTTAAAACCTTTGAGAAGCCATAATTGATGAATACTGATCTATCCTGTGTGTAAAGGTTTCCTGTGCAGCAGAAAGAAATAACTTCTGTGATTTAATGTTTGAAAAAAGATAATAAAATAAAATGTGAAAAGAATTGAAGCAGCATTTTAATATCGACCTTAAGAATATATTAAAGGTGCTCTAGTATATTAATATCGACCTTAAGAACATATTAAAGGTGCTCTAGTATAAAGACATATACTATATGAATATATTTCAACTAAGATTTTTATGGTTGCAATTCTGTTAAATTTATTTGCTGAAACAGAATTCATAAAGCGATACCATATTTTATACTGTTCCAAATGTTAATAAACACATTACTAATTAAATCAATGGTAGTTTAAAAACAAAAATATTTGAATTGTAGAGTATGGATGGAAAAAATGTTAAACTTGATTTTCTATTTTAAATTTAGTGTATCTATGGGTTTATGAGTGATATATCTCAAAGTTTTATTTTTTTTACTGTGACCTTCATCCTAGAATCCTATAGATTTGCAATATTTTGATTTTGTTTTTTAGGGGCGGAGGGTTTTTTTCTTCATCTGACTCACCCCATTTTCTTTGGTAGCATTTTGTTCCCCCTGTGGCTGAATCGTTGTTAGAGCGAGACTGTGACCTGATTGGGCAGCTGTACTACAAAGATTGCCATAGCCTGGATCAGTGGAGAAAAGGCTGGTTTGCTATAGAGAAGTCGAGCCTTTATTTTTGTCTTGAAATGGAGGATGCTGAAGAAGATTCCATATATCTAAGGAGGTTGCAAGAATTAAGTAAGAACTTGGTTTAACATCTAGTATTCAGAAAATGTTCTATGGGATTACTTCACTTCATTCATTAATGTTAAGGACATTTCTACTACATTACTTATACAAGTAATAAGCATTGGGAAGCTCAGTAACTACTCCTTCACATGAGTCAGACATTCTTCCAACTCTTATATAAATATGGAGTTGGTAAATTTCTGTCTTGGGGTTTTTTTTCCTGCTTTTTGGCACATGCTAGAGAAATTTTTCACAGCTTTAAAATGAATGATGACAATTTTTGTTGCAGTTGCAGCCATATCTTTCTTACAAGAGTAGAGAATTGAATAATAATAATATATAACCTTTTGGGATTATTGTCTCATATTTTTGACAGATCAGAAATACTCACTGAAGAACATATTCTTGAGATGATTGACAGGTCTAGTTTTAAAATACTTAAACATACTGGAAAATTATAATTCTCTTGGAAAACTATTTCACAGACTAATAGACTTTTCTGATACTAAAAATATTATTTCCTCAGTATAATGATGTGGAAAGATAAGAATATTTGTAAAAATGGTCTTCTATGACCAATTTTATTTCATTGTTTGTAATTATGCTCTGAATCCTCTTTTAAGCATATCTGCCCTACTTGATTTTATATTGAACAAGGCAATATGTTATATAGAAAAGTACATATAATTGAAGGTTTATAATAAAGTAACATAGAGAAGATAATTTAGCTCTTTATTGATGATCCTCCTGATAAATGCTGACAGATTGTGGACTGCTTTGCAGTAGCTTGCCTAAATGCCATTGGGTTTTCTACTGTTTATTTACTGCCACCTTATATTTGGTGTGAATAACACTATGAAGGTGGTTTTTAATCAGGAATGTTTTTATGCCTCTAGGTGTCTTTTAACTTGTGAATACTTTTGATCTTAATTCAGAATTAAAAGATTAGGCAGTAGGAGAACTGTTCCTGATATTTGTTTTGATGATGCAACTGTAATTGCCTCTGCCAGAATCATAAAAGCATGCAAAATCTGTGTATATTATATCTCATGTATAAAAATGAAACACTTTCGACTTTCGGGTGAGAATTGGTTTTGCGTGGATTTTTTAATATTAGTTGTATTTCTTGGAAATATTATATATCCATACTCTTCTCTTTGATTTCTGCTTTCTCCAGAATAAATCTGCTCCACTATTAATACTGGTTTGTATAAATCAAACTTGACAAATAATGAATCATTTGTGGAAGTATGATAACTTACCTTCTTGATATTTGACTCAGTAAATATAGGTGAGGCTAGGAGTACGTGTGATACAAAAAACCCAAATAACATGCAATGTGTTTATTGAGTTTCATTGGTATTTAGGACTTTACTGTCTGGGAATTAGTTGAAATAAGGTGTGGATTATATATGACATGGACTTTGAGACAATAACTTCAGAATTTCAAATTAGTAAGCAGGTTACATTTTAGTATAGTTTTATAAGCACTGTAACTGAAAACTATCCAGAGGTATTTGCTGTGTTATGTAAAATGTAGATGTTTTACAGGGTGCTTTTTTAAGCAGGGATAGCATAAGGCAACATAAGGAAGGGTGGCGCTGATCTTCACACTAAAAAGATGACTTCCATTATGTTATTGTAAATATGTGCAGCCATTAAGGTGCAAGAAGTTAATGGATTCCAAAATCCACCTTAATTCTGAATCATTACGTCTTCTACAACTTGTATTTACAAGTTTAGTGTAATAAAACACTGTAGCATGTTCATACATTAAAAAGTACATGTTTAAACTTTCTTGATAATGTTCTGTATTAGTTTTTCTTTTAAATGTAAATGTAATGTGGTATTTTGTGGAGTTTTGTTTCTATTAGCAGCAGCATTCTTTATTTGTAAAGTTTAAGAATTCCATGCTCCTTTTGCCACTGGAGATCATTTTGAAAAAAACGTATCTATATGTGCATGCATGTATGCATTTGTCTATAAATATGTGTCTGTGAAGGTCATGTGAATGTGTATGTGTTTTGTTTTCAGCAACCAGTAGCGTGATCCAAAACGGAGAGAGAATAGACGTCCTGCTGCTCGTTGAAAAAGGAAGGTAAGGTTCCTAGCTGAATAAAGCTTTGATCTGTTTTTATATTGATATCTTAGAATGATCATTGATAAGTTCTGGAGTTTTTTCACTTAGGGTTGCTAGCGAGAGAGTAAATTTGCAGACACTTTAAAGGAGGGAATATCTTTGTGCATTAATTACATTTTATGTCTGTGTCACGAAATGTTAACAAGCACTACTCAATTAAATGCAGTTTTCCCACTGAGAAAATTATTCCCAGATTAGTCTGCCAATAATGGTTGCTTCAAAATTACCTAACTCCTTTTACCCTGTTAAAAAAGAGTATCTCTTTGGAGCATTTACTACCAGCTTCTTGGTTTTTTTATCATTTTTTATGTCTCAGAATTCTGTGTCTCAATCTGCTAGGTCAGGTTTGAGAGGATATGAATGAGTCCTCTGGTTAATCATATTGTAATATCTGATCTCAGTTAACAACATACTGTCTAGGAAAAAGAATACTTATGAAAGAAATATGATCCATATCTGCTTCCAGGTAGGTAATATTCTGCAGAGATGACTGTGTCATATTTACAGTGATAGGGGAGGTTGAAACGTGAAGTCAGGTAGGTTATTTCTGCCCCAAATATGGGTACAAATTGAAAGATGAAAGTAAAAATTGTGGAAGATAATTCTTAGTTTGTAAGAGTTTGAGGCTTTTTTGTTTCAATGATAGGTTATAAGGCAAGTGTCTGTCTTAAGTGGTGCAGTATTTATTGAGTCTTTTGAACAGCCAGTAATAGGTTAATAAATGAAGATTGTTTTTCTCTTTGCAAACAAAAAATCCCCATGGATAGCTTTGACATCTATTCAGAGTTGTAATAGCGTGTCAGAAATGCATTGTAACTTGTGTGTTCTGAATTTTAATTCTTTCGAGGATATTGTACAGCTTTCAGAACTCAGTAAGGCTATAGGGGTTAGAAAAAAAACCACTTTTTCTTGTTTTTTTTGGGGGGGGTTCTGGGGTTTATTTTGGGGGGTTTGTTTGTTTTTTGTTTGTTTTGCAGTTTTTTTTGTTGTTTTGATTGGTTTTGATTTGTGTGGTTTTTTTTTTTATTATTTTTCCGATAAGCATATTGCAAGATGCAGTGTTAAGTAAGCTACATACACCAAACAGTGAACCAGAGGTATCCTATTCAAGGTGCAGCCCAACAGATGGATATAAACTATGCATCTAATTTCATAGGTATTAATGCTGAGCAAAACTTTTAGCTCCAAGTCAGAGTTTATTATTTATTTCATTATAATATGTCTGTCAAGTGAGGGTACGTTTTCCCTGAACCACTTTAGTAGTTTAAGGGAAATTCTGAACTATTTGATAATAATTTCAACAGAGGCACTGACTGATTTAAGGTGGATATGAATATATTTAATTTTTCTTCACCGAAGTCTGCAATAAAGAATTTAAATGGATAGTGTTCACATTATCTTAAACATTGAAAGCCATATGGATGTATAAGCTTTGGCATGGTGATTGTTGTTTAGGACATTACTTCAAAACTATCCAGATGTGCAGTACAGTTGTATGAGATTGCATCTTAAAGTGATAAGCAATTTAATGTGTGTGTGTGGAAAATGATGAAATATAAAATCACCTTTGTCTTTAGACTCAATTACTGTAAATGGAAATAAAGCCAATAATCTTTGTGCTCCTCCAAACTCTAGATAAATGAATTAATGTCTTTGAGATGTCATCAGCATCAACTAAATGAAATGTCAAAGTTTCTAGGTTTTCCTATTTTGTCTGTTATTTTATATCTGTGCTTGTCTAATGTCAACTTTGGCACAGATTGATCACTTGGAAGTGACTCTATGTAGCTGATGACTTTCTTGTTAATTTGTTAGTCACTTAAATGCAGGATAAATTATAAAATAAAAAAAACCCAAACCAAGTATTACTGAAAGA
>VWZT01016661.1:33400-46108 GCA_013397055.1 Pachycephala philippinensis | reverse complement strand
GGTTTCCACAGTGAGCAATAACGGGGGTTTTTCTTATACTCTCTGCCATTACCATTGTTGCTGTAACTGTTAATTTTCTTATCTCATTGTCATTCCCAGTAAATTGTTCTTATCTCAACTGTGATCTTTACCTTTTGTGCTTCCAATTCTCCTCTCCAGCTCTCTGCAGAGGGGAGGGGGAGCAAGTGAGTGGCACGTGGTTTGGAGAGTCTCAGTGGGAGCACTAAATTGAGGAGTACTGTTCCTAAACCTTGACAGTCAAAAACCCTGGATGCCATTAATACCAGGTTTTCAGATTACTTGAAAAGGTTTAGTCATCTTACAAGAGCAAAGAAGGAACATGGCAATAGAGACAAGTTGTTACATTCATATGGGATACGCACCATTTGGGAAGTCCCACTATGTCTTTGTACAAATATATCGGTGCAAGGAAATTTGAAGCATATGTGCTGGCAAAAGCAAGCAGTTACCAAAGATGTTAGGAGTTCTAGACTTTGCACTCTAATGTTTATATTATGTTTGTAGTAATAAAGTTGTGGTTTGTTTCGAACTCATTCTTGCTGGAACATGCCCTTCACAAATTACTTTTCAAAAGCAGAACAATCCACAGTTTATTTTTAGGGATTTTTATTTTGTTTTGCCTTCCTTTGCAAAGTAAAGGTATTTTCACACCTGAAGGATGGATGCAGTCCAGAGGAACGTGGACAAGCTCAAAAAGTGGGTGTACAGGAATCTCATGAGGTTTAATAAGACCAAGTGAAATACTCTACACCTGGTTGGAGCAAGCGCTGATATCAGTACAGGCTGAGGCATGAAGGGATCAAGAGCAGCCCTGCGCAGAAGGACTTGAGGGTGCTGGGGGCTGAGAGGCTGGACATGACCCAGCCATGGGCACTCACAGCCCAGAGAGCCAAACGTGTCCTGGGCTGCATCCAAAGCAGCGGGCAGCAGGGCCTGGGAGGGGACTCTGCCCCTCTGCTCTGCTCTGGTGAGACCCCACCTGCAGTGCTGCACCCAGCTCGGGTCCCAGCACAGGAGGGACATGGAACTGCTGGAGCAGGTTCAGACAAGGGCCAGAAAAATAATCAAAGGGATGGAGCACCTCTCTTAGAAGGAAAGACTGAGAATTTGGTTTGTACAAACTGGAAAAGAGAAGGCTTAAGGGTGACCTAATTGTGGCCTTCCAGTACCTGAAAGGGCCTACAAGAAAGATGGAGAGAGGCTATCTACAAGGGCATGTAAAGGGGGAATGACTTCAGACATCAAGAGGGTAAGTTTAGATTAGCTATTAGGTAAAAATTCTTTACTGTGCGGGTGGTGAGGCACTGGAACAGGTTGCCCAGAGAAGTTGTGGATGCACCATTATTGGAAGTGTTCAAGGCCAGGTTGAATGGAGCTCTGATCAACCTAGTCTAAGTGATCAACCAGTGAAAGGTGTCCTGCACATGGCAGAAAGGTAGGAACTAGATGATCTTTAAGGTCCCGTTTAACCCAAACCATTCTGTTTCTATGATTTTTGTAATGCAGTTACATATAAATTGTTGAAATTCATTTTAAAAGAAGAAATCTGATATAATACAGTTTTACTCAGCCTTTTTGGTTTTGTTACTTCCTTCTTTTACTGTCTTGTGATTTTTCTTCTCCTTTCCCACAGAGAACTTTTTCTGACATTCCTGTTTTATAAGTATGTTTCATCATCTTCTTAAAAGTAACCTGTATGAAATTTAAGAGTATCACCTGTGTGTACCATCTTCTTAAGCATTACTTGAAGTGACCTTCTGGACAATTGCTTTATCAAAAATAGTTACGACCTGAATGTGAAAATATGTTCTCTTTTTCTTCTTGCAGCCTGCAAATAATAACCTGCATACAGATGATGAGCATGGGCTCAGAGGAGATAAAGAAAGCTATCTCTGTGCTGTGTGTCTGGATGTTTATTTCAATCCTTACATGTGCTATCCATGCCACCATATCTTCTGTGAACCTTGCTTAAGGATGCTTGCCAAAGACAATCCAGCCAGCACTCCATGTCCACTGTGTCGCACTACAATTTCCAGAGTCTTTTTCCAAACAGGTACAAAAATGAAAGTCTTTACACACAGAAAAATATCTGTAATTTTCCTTCCTGTATGCATGCAGAGCAAATTTTGGTAATGTTAATCCACTGCAAGATTTTCTTTCCATATAACTCCTCTTAGGACCATTCCATGCAGGCTCTCTTCAGTGTCAAGAAGCTATTCAGGCATTGTACTTTTAAACTTCTTATTTTGGAAGTGAGATTCTAATATTTTGTATTTCTTTGGTTTCTTCTTCTTAAATAATAACAGGCTCCTAACATAATAAACATTTTTCAAACTATCCTACTGGGAAAGTATTTTTAAAATTGCTAACTTAATGGCACACAAAAAAATGCTCTTTTCATTGATGACGTTAAATCTGGACACAAGTAAAAATAAAGGCTGGCAGAACTCTTGATAATTTTCTTTAATTCTCCCATCCTGGCCTCTTATACCCTCATCTCCAGTGTTCCTTAACCTTAACAGTAGGAAAATAGGGTGGGTAGGTTGTGTTTGATGTCAGATTGGGTATAGAAATAGAAGAGGGTAAGTAGTCCTGCAGATAGAATATCTGGAATAGCGTGAGTCAGTCTTTTATGTCCAAAGCTTATATGGTAGATTCAAGTACCATTGATAAAATTGCACTATGGTATCTGGAGTTAGGCCATTTACAGCACTTAAAACTGTGCATAGACAGATCACAAAGTAATGGAAATGACTCAGCCATGCAGAAGTGTTTGTTTCATTTTAGATGCTACAGATACCTTGCAGTGATCCTCTTTAAGCTGTTGTGAATACTGTGATGACAGGTTAGGGATGCAGACTGAAGTAGGATTAAACATTGATCAGCAGAGCTGCCCACCTTCTCTTTCTGGTTTGCACAGACTCTGCCTTTGTATAGGCATAACTCTGTATGATTTGATGGCAGGTCAGTTTGAGGAACTGACAGGGATAAATAAAAACTTTTGGGTGGGAAGGAGGCATTTTTCAGACGAACCTATTGCCTGAGGATGATTCACTGAGCAGCTGCTGGTGGTCAGGGGTAAAGACTGGCTATCCCTGCACTGACTGCACTGCAGCAGAGGAAATAGATGGAAAGCTGCAGCCTGAGCACTCTCAACCACCTGCCTGTCTGGTGCATAGAGATTTCAAGCTGTTCTCATTTCATTTCCCTAATGTTTGATGCTCCCTTCAATTTGATGTACAGATGAAGTGTGTTTCACTGCTAGAGAGTTAGCTTTTTCTAGGGTTATTTAATTTTTTAAAAAGCTATTTAGCAGATTTGCTGGAGAAAAATACTACTGGGAGAGCACAAAGAGAGAATAAAGATGCTTCCTAAAGTGTATTTGCAAAACTTTTTAACATGTTACAGTCATCTACGTGAAATATTACCAGGATTATTTGTAGCCTTTAAGTACTTAACATACAATGTATAAAAATGCCTGGTGGGAGGGAATGAAGAAGGAGCCAGATTCTTCTTAGTGGTGTTCACTGCCAGCCCAAGAGGCATTGGGCACAAATTAAAACACATGAGATCCCATCTGAACACAAGAAAACACTTTTTTTTTTTGAGAGTGGTCAAGCAGGCTGGTCAGAGAGGCTTTGGAGAACCCATCAAAACCCAGCTGGACATTGTTCTGGGCACCTGCACAGCTGACCCTGCTTGAGCAGGTTGGACTATTTGTTCTTAAGACATCCCATTCAACCTCACCCACTCTGTTAAAATATTAAATAGGTATGTAGCTTTTTTGAGGAAAAGGATTTATGTGATTAAGGAGGAAAGATGGTGTCTTAGATATGTAAACAGAGTCTACTATAAATAAAAACCATAACAGTGTATAAGATACTTAGTATTAACAAGCTCAGATGAGCGAAATCAGCAGCTATTTGTATATTGCCATTCAATATATAGCAATATATGCTTGACTTGAGTTTCAGTCCAGATAGATTGCTCTGATAGTGTTAACCATGCATTCCCATCTTTCTTAAAGGCTTTCTTAGAAGCCCTTCTCCCATCAGGATAAACTCACATCTGATCAGATGATAGGGTGCCCAGGATACACCTGAGACAACAGCTTTTGAGCTGACTGCACCAAGTAACTTTCCAAATTACCTGGTATCTTTTAAATGCTTCACTTACCGGGAAAGAATGTTCTTCTGCACTTCCATTCATATAAAGTTTCATTTATGTTGTTTCCAGGAAGGGCCAGATCTGACACTCAAGTACAATAAATCCACCACTTTGGAGAAATGTAGATTCAGGGTAGTGGTTGTACAAGGGAGGTCCAGGCACATGGCAGGGAAAGGGTCATGTATGGACAGAAAGATGGGTGACCTGGCCAGCCTGAGGGAATCGTTCATTGAAAGCCTAGCCAAGCAGCTTTCTAGAAGCCAGTAAGACTTATCATCACTCCCTTTTCTGAAAAGGGAGTTTTCAGAACTTGTATGCCTCACCAGAGGTTTCAGTATTTAAATCTGGACAATAATATTGAAAGAACTGTGATTTATATGGTCTGTAGCAGGAAATTAAAATGTTCTCTCTCTGTGCTGTGAGAGGCAAGCAGAGTCTCATCAGAAGCCTGAATCTGAATAGTACTTAATCCAAATAGTTCAGTAGCATATAAAGCTCTTTCAAAAAAGTTTTAAAAAGAGTAGCAAAAAATACACAGTTTGTTCATTTTACATTTAGGAGAGAAAATGAACTTTTTTGCTTCAGTGACAGCAGTTTATATGTGCAGTAGCTCTATTTTCACATAATGAGATAGAGGATTTGAAGATTTCTGTGTTCTTCATGTACTGTGTAGCCTCATTCCACCTGCATTGTGACATGGTGAAATAAAGGATAATTTTTAGAATAAGACCAGCTTGGGGTTTTTACTTCAAATCTGCTAGTGTCTTCCCCTTACACAGAAAAAGCTACTGGAACCAAAGGGTATTTGGAATTCTTTTCTTCTTTTTGGAGCCTGCTCACAAAAAGCTTAGCTTTCTTAAATTTGCCAGAGAAAAAGATTCCATCGTTTCATAAAATATTTATTATTAGAAAAGTATTACATTGGACCACATAAAGTAATAAAACACAAGCCTTCTCAAAAAACCCATGAATGTCTTTGCTTTTTTTGAAGGTATAGAAAGAATTTGGTAGCAGCTACTATTAGTATTTATTTGGAGCCATCTTGGTTTGGAGACACAAATTGGGCAGGGGTCTGATGGGCAGGGGTTGAAGTTTTTCCTGTTAACTACTAAGGTTAGCAACCCTGTTTGTTACCAGCAGATCAAGTCTATGGTAGGAAAATATTGTTGGTTTTAAATTGTTTTCCATTGCACTGCTATGGATAGATTAGTTTGGCAGTTTTGAGTTGCAATCATGAAGGTATTTCCCCAAAATTACACCCCGAGAATATGTTGATTTCTTGAGATCAGTACATAATGCCAACTCCTCCAATGTGTCGTGAATCATCCTACAAATGTTTTCTTAGCTCCTGTTAATCCAAAGTATTTTTAAAAATCTCAAAAAAATTTCAGATTCTTCCCCTTTCTTTGCATTACTGACTATTCCTGAGTGGTGATGTTAAACAAAAAGCAATATGAACTGAGAATTAATACCACAGACATTTTTATGGATATAATTTTTATTCATAGAGGTCATCATAATTTTGTAAGCTAAATAGCTGGATTTCTTAAATACATCATTTTGCCAGAACTTGACATCAGCTTTTCTAATTTTTTTTTCCAAAGAAACAGAATGTTTAAGACTTGCTCTTGCTATATATGGAAATGCTTGGGTAAATGTAATTTTTAAAAAATTAGATGTTATAATCAGAAAAAGGATTACACAGTAGATATGGCATTTTTATTTTGTATAAATTTATGCAAATTATCGCTTTATTTAGAACATTGATGTATGCATTCTTTACCCTTAATTATTGTAGATCTGAATAACTCTACCAGATCTTTTTTCCCTATGGAATATTTGAATCTAAAGGAAAATTTTCAAAAATCCAATTCTGCTAAATGGCCTCTACCAAGCTGCAAGAAAGCATTCAGAGTTTTTGAAGGTAAGATTTTTAATTTTTTTCCTAAATATCATTCATTCTCAAGTGTAATATTTGAAAATAAGACTGATTAATACATGCCATTGGCAAACAGATGATTCTTAAAGTAGAGCTGAGTTTAATCCTCCTGGGTGATTCATACACAGAGCTCTTAATCTAAAGATAAACTACAAACAGTAAAAAGACAATTATGTATGTACATTTTAATTTCTTTTTGAATCTTTAATTCTGTGCACCTTAGCAGGATAATTGTATGTAGCTTCCTCCTTAGAAATATTTCTGTCTGCATAGTGGAAAAACGTTACTAGTTCTGAGTGTGGTCAATAAAGACCTCTCAAAAAAAAAAATCAGAATCAGTCTTTTATGAAAGAAGTCATATAAATGTTTCAAATAATATATATTATATGAACTATTTCCATATTGCTTCTTTAATACATATGAAACGGAGTAATGGGTATGGGTGTTTTAGTTTCATTTTCTCTTTTTTGTATGAAGAAAGCTTAGTCCTCTTGTTGCTACTTTAACACTTTAACATTTTCATGATTAGCTGATTGTGAACGGAACAATATTAAGTTAGACCATGCAGGATTCCTTGTTTACCCATATTTCCCTGTTTTCAGTCTAATGGCCTTTCTTCACCATGCCTCATGTACATTTACTTATATAGTTACTTGAATATACTTTTTATAGTGCTGAGTCTTGCTAGCAGATACACTTCTCCTGTTTGTAAGAAAAGATTGCTTCTGAAAGTACGTGGAGAAAGTAAGACAGGAAATATAAAATAAACAGGAAAAATAAAACAGGACATCCATTTCATATTCCTCTTATAAGTCTGCCCAGGCCTTTGTAAAGGTGATATTTGATAAATTCTGGTACTCCACTTATAAAACTATGTCATGTAAGGTCATGATTTGATACTGAAAATATAAAGAAGCGTCCCTGGCTATGAAAAATAGCAGAGTTGAGAAGTTCGAGGTCTGGTAGAGTCTTTGGTATTACTCAGAGAGGAAGCTGTTGGCAAGACAAACTAAGATGACTATTTATTTTCTCTAGCAGGAGTTAATGGAGTACGGGTGTTAATGCTGGCTTATTCGTTTATTTTAATATATATTATGTATGTGACATAGTTCCTTTATGTTATGTAGTGTTATATGAATTATGCCTTTCATAAATATGAAAGGCTACAACACTAAGCATTGTACAAAGCATAAATAATTAGAAATAAAAGAAAGACCTGGAGAGGTCATACAGTTTCAGTATTGTGCTACTTGAAAATTTGGCATATTGTTCAACAAAGGTAATTTCGAATGCTGGAATTATGTGTCTCCAAAGGGTAGCCTAAAAGTCCCACACTAAATGGGAGCATGATTAGATCTGGTTAATAGGACACCCAAACCACAAAGCAGCCTGAAACTTTGTCCTTGCATTCCTAAATAAAAGTGTCGCTACCATGTCCCTCTCTCCTGACTTTTATTTCAATAGAAACTACTCCAGGTTTGTGTGCATTCAACAAGCAAAGATATGGTAGTTCTTCCTGGACTGCTTATTTGGGCTCATATCTAAATTGTGCTTGGCAACACCTGAAGTTCCATATTTGGTTTTCATAATTGCTTGTGTTCTCTGCCTTGGGAGGCTCCTAGGGACTTAACAGGCATAAAAGACTGAGAGTAGTGGCAGCAAAAGTCTTCTGACACCGTATTAGATTCATTGCAAATGCAAACCCTGATGCCACTGAGAGCTGAAGGGGTAAAGAGGGTACTTAGATTAATTTTCTTTTAATTAAGAAGATAATAGCCTAATAGGATGTTACAATTTCAGAAGTCAAAAATAAAGAATGGGAAGAGGAAGAGGGTGGGTACATGAATAGAGTGACTGGAGTGAAAAGGGATATGATTACAGTGCTAGAAAGCAGTGAAATCTTGCAAATTTGAATGTGAAAGTAACCACCTCTATATAAGAGTGCTCTGTCAAATTCTGCAATACAATACTGCATTGTCAAAGAAGAAATTCTGTAGCCATGTTAGAAATGCATATGCTCTTTCGCCTTCATACCCAGCAGGTCCAGTGTTCACTGAGAATCTAGAAGCTCTTTTCATATGATTCCAGCTTTCATTGTGAGAAAACCTCTTCCACAATTTCATTTTAATACTACCGATATAAAAATAGTAAACCTTGAACAGTAAATCACTCATTAGAGATGCTAGATAAAATCAGACCCCAGAACTAGATTGGGATATGAGGAGAGAAAGATGGCTGTTAGGAAGTGTAGATTATATACAAGATTTATCAGTTTAACTAATTTAGACTTTCTGAACATTGCAGGGCTGCTAGATAAAATCAAGGACTTTCTCTTTGTCCTTACTTTTTTTCCTGAACTGATTCACTAAGCCAAATATATTTGGTAATCTGCATATGAGTCTTCTTTCATATGAGATTTTCCATGAGGAATGTAGAATTATCTTTAACTAATCATACAACCAACCATAGCTTTTGAGTTATACGAAAAGAAAGAAACCTCAGCACTGCAAGCACTTTTGGGCTTTAAGCTGATGAAAATTCCTTCGGAGTAGTTTGCCCTTATATTGCATTGTAATTTTTTCCAATAAAATAATAGACAGAATTACCATTTGTTTCATAAATATTACTTATGGTATTGCTCTCTGTATGGTATGCTCTGTTTGATCAAGGATAGGTTACTGATAAAATGGAAATGCTGTTGAAGAAGGAAAGCAATTCTTCTTTTACCATTCAGATTTTTAATTCATGGTAAAGTTAGCAAGCTAATTTTAAATATTTCTCTAAAAGGTCTTCTGTTTCGTATGAGATAAACAAAAATATTATTTATTCTTTTGAGTACTGGCAACTTTAAAAAAATGTAATTGCACAGTAGAAATAACATCTCAATTATTGGTTTCCTTAAATAGATTTTAAAACAGATAAATAGTGCAGTTTGAACAGGAGAGTTAAACAGCAAATACACTCAATTGGATCCTATTATCATATACTCATAGTTTAATAACGTAAGTGAGGCCTTTATATGCCATTAAAGTGGAATTGCATTCTGTAAGTGCTGTACAGTCACAGAAAGTTCACCAAGTAAGGGTAAATCTCCAAAAGTAATTTGATACAGAAATGTGGGCTAAAAGAAGTGATTAGGATAATTTAAATTGCAAATATGTTACTTAATGTGACAGGGACTTTGGTGTAATCAAGTGCAGAAATTAAAAATGACTGAGACAGTTAGTGCTCTGTGCCTAAAAGTGTTATTTCAAAAGCTTTTGCGTTAATCTGAGATAGAAATGCATTGAAAACATAAGAGGATAAAGTGGTCAGGATAGTGATGGTAGATGGGTGCTGACTGCCTGCATATAGAGAAAGGTTGTAGAAATGGCTCGGGAAAAGAAGAGGTAGGTGTTCAGAACAGGAGAAGAGTTTATGATGAAACTTCTGAGTTGCAGCCCTTGGTGACTGTTTGAAATCATAATTATTCCTAGGCTAATAGGAAATTCCCTCCAAGTGTTACTGTTGCTAATGTTTTTATTTAAAATATGGCAACTAAGTTGAAAGGCTAGTTAAAAATAGAATATTTATTGCTATCTTTTCAAATGTTTACTCTAGAAAACATTCCTCCAGTGTTTCATACAATGAAATCTGTGCAGATTCTTTCCTGATCTCATCTCTTTAGGAGCTTAATAAAAAGATTGACTTCTCCATCAGTCAAGGACTGCACAATCGAAGTGTTTTCCAAGCCTACTAATACCGGTGAAAATTACCACCACCTCAGTAGGTCACATCTGCTATGTCCTTTTATGTAAGCATTCTCTAGAGAAAATGGTGAACAATTTCCTTTGGAGAAAGCTTTTAATAAAACCTGTTGATACATATTTTATATCTCTCTCTTTAAAATAGGGGTACAACACTAAAATTTACGTTCTTGATTCAAGATTCTTGTTACTGTGATTTCAGTTTGATAGGCAACAAAAGCAGGATGCTAAAAACTGACAAAATTTACAGGTTTTAAGTTCATACTTCCCTTTTTAAACAATTACCAAAAAAAATGTGATACTTGTTTTCAAGTTCAGATACTGTGATCTACTGAGAAAACAAGACAGTTGTTACTGAAAATAGAAGGTGCAACATTTAATTCTAGCTATAAATAGTAACGCTGGCATGTAAGAAGGTTCCCAGAATAATCCTTATTTTTGGCTATTTTTCCCAAGTTCTACTATTCCATCCCATCAGGGTCACCCAGAGCAGGTGACACAGGAACTCATCCAGGTGGGTTTTGAATGTCTCTGGAGAGGGAGACTTCACAACCTCCCTGGGCAGCCTGCTCCAGTGCTCTGCAGCGCTCAATATGAAGA
The DNA here is from genome assembly GCA_013397055.1 of Pachycephala philippinensis. Classification (NCBI taxonomy): domain Eukaryota; kingdom Metazoa; phylum Chordata; class Aves; order Passeriformes; genus Pachycephala; species Pachycephala philippinensis. The sequence continues at coordinate 35,635 of VWZT01016661.1, read as the reverse complement.
AGTTCTTCCTCATGTTGAGGCAGAACTTCTTGTGTTTTAGTTTATGACTATTGCCCCTTTCCCAGTCTCTGAACACCACTGAACAGAGTCTGGCACCATCCTGTTGGCAGCTGCCTTTGAGATATTTATATGTGTTCCTGAGCTTTCCTCTCAGTGTTTTCTTGTCTAGACTACACAGGCCCAGCTCCCTCAGGCCTCTCCTCGTAAGATTCTTCAGTAAAGTGTGTGAAATCCCAGAACGTTAATTTGCACATGTTTATTTCTCACAAAATTCATTTGCAATCTACAGTCTACAGAAAGTGAATTTTCTGCCTAAAAAAGACACATTTTAGTGGAAAGTGTTGGCTCAGAGCATCTGTTAGGCTTATAGTACACTAATACAGAAAAGACAGAATCCAAGGCCTGCTGGTTGAGTGTCTTAGGTCAGCTCCACTGATGGCAACTTTGTTATTTTGCTGATTTCGCAGAACTTGGACCCTAACTCTTACACCCATTTTTCTTGCGTACAAGTTCTTTCAGCTCCAGCTGGTGCCCCCTTGGGTCCCATGGAGCAGCTGTGCTCTAACTAGCCCTTATGCCTTTTCTTCTGCACCTCACCAAGTAAAAGTCAATCTGAAAGGAAAATAAAATAAAATGGAAGGGGAACTTTAAAACAGAAAGGTCATTGCCACAGAGATGTCTTAAGCTTCAGTTTCAGAGCTGCCACTTGTCCCTGTTATTTTGCCAACATTGTTAGTACAAAACATTGTGTAAGTATCAATCGCCTTGTTTATCTTTTAAGCTGTTTTGCAGAGGCTGTTCTTTAGGGACTCCTTCAGAGCCACACTCTGATTGAAAAGGATGTTCTGTAACCTTTTTCCAGTCCTAAAGACTGCCTCCAGCACTAGCCTGTGTAGGAGAGTAATTTACTGCTCAGAAATTATGGTTGCTGATTTGTCTCTATTGGTTCATCAATGCACTGAAGGAAATCAAATTCCAGCTAATTTGTATGTGTCATCAGGATTGCTTGTTTCCATTTAACCATGGTGTTGTAAGACTGGTATACCAGGAATATTGATAGCTGTAATTATGCAATGCCAAGGATTGGATTGAATGGCCATGGCAAAAAAAGCATACCGTAGTCTTTCCCCGTTTGACATCTCCCTGAATGGATGTTAGATTGGCATTTTTAGCTCTGCTTAGGTAACCAAGTGTTCATACTGGTCAGTGAGACAAACTAAGAACATCTTGGACCTCTTGTGAAGCCGTGGTCCCACAGCTGTACCAGAGAGACCCAAATGAACTTGTAGGGGAGTTAGAGGTATCGTGGTTTTGACTCTGCAGCTTACAATTCCTAAAATCTTTTAAAAAGGTCCTTTTCTGAAGATACTTGATAAAATATAGCTGTGTTCAGGATAAGAAGGAAAGTTCTTTGAAGCATTAATAGCCAGTTAAAAGATACCAAACAAGGAACAGAAATTAATGATTAGTTTTTCTCACTGAAGGGATATTACATGGGCCCTATATAGATCTGTATTACAGTTTGTATCATCCAGCATATTTTTTGCAAGATATGGAGATGTAACATTTGCTTACAGTACTGAAATGTTTGGGATAATAAAAATTAAAACCAAGTGCACGCAGTGGCAGGAGACAGTCTTGATTCCTAGTGTTCTTCAGCAATGTTTACATTGTTTTTCTTTCATCACAAAACAAGGTATTTAATGGGAAGGGTACAGACAAGATAAAAGAGAAAGTCAGGTTTAAATTGTTTCCTGATGAGGAATATGTAAATAGACTAGAATGCTTCAAGCAAAGAAAGAGATTAGTAAAAGAGGGAGGATGATTGCGGTAATTAAGATCACGAAAGGCGTGACAGAAGTGTATGGGCTGCTGTTATTCCCAGTCTCATAATAAAAGAACTAGAACTCTGCAAAAGAACTAAAAGACATTAAATAAGATTATCATTACCCCAAAGCATGGGTTCAAATAATGACAGATTCTTGTTCCTGTTAAACTCAAACACCATATTTGTCTGCAGAGATCCTTGAACTGCAAGTCCGTGGGACTGAGAGGGAAAAGGATTGCAATATGCTTGCCCTGTTCTTAGTTTTTTAAAATGCCAACCAATTCCTCATAGTTTGACTTGTCAGAGAAAAAATGACAGGGAAGGAAGACCTTTAGACTACTGAGTATGCCTGTTTTATGAGATGTTCTACAGTTTGATGACAATGTGTCTTCCATTACAATTTTATT
>VWZT01016661.1:19217-32978 GCA_013397055.1 Pachycephala philippinensis | reverse complement strand
AAGAACTCGTGACTCGTCGTCCATCTTGGGTGTAGCCTTTGGCTGACCCAGGGTGTACCTTTGAAGGCCTTTCTAATAAATATCCACCTGTATTCCCTTACTCCTATCTAGTGTCTGTTTCTAGCTTGGCCTCTTTAGGCATCAACAGGAATTAGCAAATGTTTTTTGTGTGTTTTAGTGGAAATGGAGAATAATCCTTGCCAGCTATGCCAAGTAGAATAGGAAAAAAATGGTTATATTCCTAATTATCTGTTAACTATTATGTTTAGTAAAGTTTATGTCATACATTCTTCCCCAGCACAATCCCCAGCACTGAAATGCACTGCCTAGGAGAGCAGTTTTTACTCATGTAGCCCCTAAAGAGTCTCAGCTCTGCTGGTGTAAATACATCTTATCTCGAAAGTTAAGTTTGCTTGGTGTTCAGTCTTTTGATTTGATACCTCACAGAAACCTTGTTTGCTATAAAAATAACAATTTTCAATTGGTAATAGATGGTAGATGGTTGTCTTCGTCACGATCAATGAGTTGACAGAGAAGAAAGCAGGACAACCATGTACAGTGTTTTTCCTACCGAACATGCCTGTGATTACTACTTCATACACCTGTACCACTGACAGATAGCTCTGTGCCCGTTCCAAAATTGGACATAAACACAAGTTCTCTTTGATCCTGGAGCATCTATTGGCCAGAAACCTGACAAGATTTTTGGGAGAATATGGTGCTCACACAGCATAATTGTAAAAACTTAGGCAACATTTTTTATGCAATACAGAGTTGTGGAGATTCTTTAAAGTGAAAACAAAAGCTGACATTCTAATTTGATGAAGGACAAAAGAGGAACCATGGAAGCACTCAAGATGATGTGTGAGAATGATAAGCAAGAAAAGGTGATCATATTTTAATTAGTTCAGAGCCAGACTAAGCATACCTTGTCAAAAAAGCCAGAGATGAGCAAACAGCAGAATGAATTCAGGAGCCTTGGTGAATATCCTCGCTGAGTAGATAAAGTTGAATGTTTGAAATGACATCAGAAAAATTCAGAGATAACAATCATTACACATCTAATCAAGGATTAAAGGAAGGAATTTTTAACAGGTCATAAGCATTTTCTTTATTTATAATAGCTTCTTTCTTGTTAACTTTTTAAATACCCCTGCTTTGTGAAAATTTATTTTTAATTTTCTGTTGAACATCTATGAAGGCTTTTTAGACAGCTCTTTCTGTGAAACCTTGGCTAACTTCCTAAAAACTGGTTAACTACTGTCAGCATCCAAAAACTTTCAGTTCAGAAAAACTGTGCCAGCTTTCTAAAGATAGAGTCTTGTGCTTTGGATTTTTCATTCTCTGGAGGAATATTTCGTTTATTTGATGGGAAATAGGAATTTTGTCCATCACCGTTAGCTAAAGCTGAACATGCCTTTGTTTAAAGACAATGGCATGGCTCCAAGGTAGGTCATTTACCAGTTTCTCTGGAGAAATTGAGGGAGGTATGTTGCCAGATTTGCAAATAAACTAAATGTTTTGTGTAAATACACAGAGCCTTGTCTTACAGAGGGGTGTGGTGAGGCGTGCCTATTATGTGTATTCCCTCTGACCTCTGCTGTCACACTGTCCCTGTCTTAAGAGAAGTAGAGCAATTCATGAATTTATTTTTAAGAAAGTATTTGCATTACTGTTATCTTATGGTATTTCACTAAAATTGGCTTAAAACATTAAAGCCTTAAGCACTAAAAGGGTTGTAACAGCAGTTTATAACAAAAATCTGCAAAGTTTTTGTTAAGTCATCATTAGTATTGAGTTAATATTAGTTTTTGACAAAATACAGCAATCATGCAGGTCACAAAATAAGAATCTGGAGAGAATTAAGCAGCATGCCAAATAGCATTCACAGTAAAGAGAAGAAGTGATATGACGTATTTTTAATGCTATTTTATACTTATTCAGTCATCTCTTACTATATTGTCTGCCTATAAATATCAATAGTTTTTGCCTCTGTACGTATTGTGAGGTAGCAGTCTGTACAAACTAGTACACCCTAAAGGGATGTAACTAGTTAGGGAGGAAGGAGTTGTAGGGAGGAATGAAAACTGGAGGGAGGTGAAGCCATTACAGCAATATGACACAAACAGGTAAAGGCTTCTGTGATGATAACTTAGCAAGAGTTGCTGGCAGCTGAAATATAGTATTTGGTCATCTGAGAAGATGACATAGAAATGTTCAGTGGTAAAATGTAGGAACAGCAGGACAGAGATGAATGATGTTGATGAGTAAGAGATTAGATGAAGAGAGAGTGGAAGAGAAATAGAAAATAGATTAAAATGGATTTAGAATATTCTGAATACTTTTTAGAATTATTTTTTCATATAGATTATTGATGCACATACCACAGAAAGTTAAATACCCCAAGTTGCTGTTTGAGATTCCCTGATTTTCATTGTCTGCACTGTCATGGCAAAGAGAGAAGTTGTCTACAGGTTGAATTCACTGTTAAGATACAATTTATCTACAAGGAAATGTGAACATAAGTGATTACAACTCCCCGTCTTAAAGGCAAATGTATGAAAATTACCATAACTGTAATTTGTATGTCATCAGTATACATGTACAAAACTTACCTTTAAAATCAAAGGAAGACATTTTATGGTGTAGAATTTATGCAACTTATGCATTTAGATCTCTATGACGGGCATGAGACCATGCAGCTTCATTCCTTGATATCAATCCTCAGCTGTTACATAATATCGTGACTGTTTGGTATTTTCCTGTGTTATGGTTTAGGGAAAGAAAGAAAAATTTGCAAACAGGTAATTCGCCTAGTTGCTTAAATAAAAGATCTGCTTTTATTTAGATTTAGATTTCTTTAGACTAGCTTCCAAAATTCCTTCAAGTCTTCCAAAGTCAAGTGACTTTTACACTGTGACATGTGGATTAATTACTCCCATTTTAGTATGTATCCTAGCAGTTATGCTAGCCAAGTGGCTTCTATTTGTGAGTATTGATAATTATAGAATAATCACAGATGATTATGTTTTCTGTGATAATAATCACAGACTGAGCATGTTTTCTAAGCTCATTATGCCCTCCCACAGTCCTCTTGTTTCTTGATTCCTTTATTTTCAAGAAAATAAGCATCCCAAGACAGAAATTGTCAGTTGTTCTGCTTTTTCTGTGAATTTGTGAGAGGGACTGGACATAGTAGTCATTGAATAATTCTCAAAGAATTGGTAAATGTATTTCTTATTTAATAATTGAGTGAAAATTTTAGTTATGCAGAATATCCAGTATAGAATGTGCATGCATTTAATGTGGCTTTATCAATTTTGTTACGAATTTTTAAACTTCCTCATTTTCTTCTCCAATAATCTGCTTATTTGTCAAGATGTACAAGCTAAGCTCATGGGTTGTATTTTAATTTGTAAAAGCTGAACTATTTAGCTCTAAAATAGCAATAGCTAACTGCCTTCAGACTTTTTATTTGTTTATTTGCTTAGTATTCGGAACATAGTTCTTAACCGGTGGAGAGGTACGATTTTTTTTTTCTTAGAATTCAGACTAATAGTAGAAATGTGCAAAAACTTCACTTATAAATAATTCTCACTGAAATCTGACAAGCTGTATTGGAATGGAAAAAGATCTTATATTTTTGTCCTATCCAGAGTAAGACTGTCAAATCTCTTTGTCAAGTGAAAGTAATTGTAATTGTGATGGAATGCAACTTACAGTATTTCACAGAGGAAAACTTCAAATGACAAGTTGCCTCCAGTCTGTTCTAAAGGCCTGAGAGATGTTAATTCAGGGATTGACCATAAATGATCCAAAGAAATGCTAAATTCAAGTATGGCTTTTATGTATTGATGTGTAGTTAATAACCTTAAATTCTGGGCTTATTTTGTTTACATATGTCTGTAGAAAAACTCTGAGATTAGCTATCCAAAAAAAATCATACTTATAATCTTGAAAATAATATGGGAGGTTAGAGCAGTCTGAAATAAATATTTTTAAGAACTGTCATTGTTACAGGAACTTCTATGAATTGTTTTGGTTGGGATTTTTCATTCTTTCCATTTTGTATATTTCTGGTTCATTTTGGTATATTCTCTTCCCAGATCCATGTAGGATTTATGAAGTTTTAAGAGAGGGGAGACTATTCTTAGATATAAATGCCAATAGTTTTGCTGATACCAGACAGCAAGAAGTATTGTTTGTGTGGTGCTTGTTTCTGTAGGACTGAAGTTTTTACAAGCTTTTTGTTTTGGCAAATGAAATGTACGTCAGTTAGTGACTCTTCCACATTTTGTGATCTCTGCATAATTTTGTCTGTAGCACGTTGTTCTTCTTTTCATGTTAAATGCCTTAGGAAAGTCACAAAACAGACATCTAGCTGTAACAGTGGTTCCCAACCACTCTGCCTCATACAAAGGAGTGTCCCTTATGGAATCAAGTCTTGTGTCCCATATGAAAGGCTTCAGGACATGGCTTTTCCAGATTTTCACAGTAACCAGTTGCTTATCTAGACTCTTCTAAAAGACAGTGTTCTTTGACACCTTTGAAAGTAGTTACTGTGTATTTCTCACTAAACTGCCTGCATGCAGCTGATTTGTTCATGTGCAGAAGGTACCTGTATCATATGCACAGTGAGTTCAATAAATGACGTTATGCATGCACAAATTACTGCTTAAACATGATTTACCTCTCTGAGACTGTCATAGAATTCGACATTTAAACCAAAAAGCCAGCAAAAGTCCTATAACTGGTAAGACACACAACATAGTGAGTGTAAAAATGGTTTCAGGTAAGAATTATGTCCATTTTACACCCAGCTTTTCTAAAGCCCAGCTGCTATCAGAAAGTAGGTCTTGGATTTTGGGGATGGAAAAGAAAAGGAGAGATGTTTAGGCTGTCACTTAAGTTTAGTCACACATGGATATAAGATGTTGGCAGCCAGTGAGAGCCCACAGCTGAAATCAGAAGGGCAAGAGAGGAGAAATATGCGAAAAGAGCAGAGAGAAAGTGAGAGGAAGGTAAGAGCAGGATAGTAAGGGAGGTTTGCAAAGATGATTTTGCTGTGGGTAATGCCTTTAAAGATGACAGTAGAAGTTTTAACATGGGAAAGCTAAAGGTTCTGGTGTGCATCCTGGAGCAAGAAGAGTTTGGAATTTGGTATGTCTCTCTCTAGAAAAAAAAAAGACTTCTGAGACAATGGGTGTGTGGAGCTGAAATACTGAGGCAAGAGGGTGGAGAGGTTCAAGCTTTTCATGCAGAAGGAGTGGATGTCTGGATCTAAGAAGGATGGTGGTTGCATTGAGTGGCCTTGGTTTGGGGAAGGAACTGGATACTTCGGGAACTTGAGTTTCAGTGGAGAGCTTGAGACTGAACTAGAGCTTGGGGCATGAGATGGTGAGTCAATGGGACATGCCTGCAGTCATTCACACATGATAAATGCTATTCCCTCATAAACCTCTCTGGCAATATATGATTTTTCTTTCTTGGAAATACAATCTCACGGCTCATCTTAACTAGAAAATCTTGCAATTTAGCTATTATGTTAGCATAACCAGAATATAGTACCTTTTGATGTGCATGTGGGAGAAAGCTGGCATTTATGCAAGAAGTTTGGGGTGATACCTTATTTGTGAAAGCAACATAAAACAGCTGTATACTTGGAAAATTATAGAATACTTGGAAATTTCAGTTTTTTCTTCCATGCTGTCATCAAGTCTGCAAGAAATTGGTGGCAAGAAATTGGTAGACTCAGTGGTGGGGCTGTTGTTCAGAGAGAACAAGTTGGAGAAATGAAGGTGCTTCAGCAGACAAAGACCCTTTCACTGGGCACCTAGAAAGAAGAACAGATCCAAATAGAACATGGAAAATACAGTGTAAAAGAACACGTAGCAAGCCAAATGGAGTCCTTGTTGGAATGCCACAGTGGTCTCTGTAGTTCAGAACATTCATGTGTGATTTGGAAAGTGATACATATACAGCTGGTAACATTTACAGTGATATTAAATTACTCACATCACTGATGATAGTAAATATGAACTTGACAGCTAATAGTTCTCGTGATCAGTGACCTTGAGGAGGCAACAGAATACGTTTTCATTGGGTCTGCAGAGAACAGCAAAGTCAAGGACAGATTGATAGACTCACCACAGGGCTGCTATTCAGAGATACCTAGACAAACTGCAGAACTGTGCTGGAAGGACTTTGTGAAATTCAACAAGGACAAATGCTGAGACCTGCACCTGGGAAGGAAGAGCAATGAGACAGGTTGGTCACTGACAGCCTGGGGACAGATCTCTGGAAAGAGCCTGGGCATCCTGATGGAGAGCAAGTGTGAGCTGGAATCATGCCCTGGCAGTGAAGAAGGCCAAGAGCATCCTGGGCTTTGTGAACAGGAGTATAATGTATGAAAACCTGCAGATGAAGCTTTTATCCCTTACTACTCAGCACACCACATCTAAAATGCTGCAGTTTTGCCTTCTCCCCAGTACGGGGAAGATGGCAGTAGCCTGGAGCAGGTTTAGCAGAGGGACATCGGGATGCTCAGAGGCCTGGAGAACCTGACCTGAAAGGAGAGGCTGAGAAAACTGGCTTCTTCAGTCTGGGGAAGGGTAGGCTTTGGGGAGGATCTCTAGTCAACCTTATCATACCTATAAGGAGACCACCAAGAGGAAAGACCAGCTGTTCACAGTGATGCATGGCAGGAGGATGAGCATTAGTGGGTATGAAAAGTTCACATTGCAAGTAAGGAAAACACTTTCACTGTGAGGACAGTCAGGTGGTGGAGCACATGCCCACAGAGGCTATCCATCTCCATAATGCATAATACTCACTGTGATGAGCTGTAAATTAGCTATTGCCATTTAAAAAAAGACATTTGGATAATACTGGGATTAATTTTCTGAAAACATTTCATGCACAGCCACAGTCTAAAGGTAGGCAGGAATTATTAAAATCATAACAAAATGGAAAATATTATGTCATTGTCTAGATTGGTGGTGATCCCACATCTCAAATTTTGCATATAATTTTAGATTACATCATCTCAGAGAAAGATAAAGCAGGGTGAAGCATAATGTGGAGAGGATAATTTGAAGTATAGAAGCTTTTCCATACAAAGGAAATTGAAAAGTTCTTTTGTTTGGAAAGTGTATTAGAGAAGACAGATACAAGAGGGCTGTAAAATTATGAATGGCATAAAGATGTTTTAGGAAAGATTATTCACTGTCTCTCAGAGGCATTCTTGCGTTAGCAATTATATGAGCCATAATAGAGCACAAAAATTGGTGCTGTGGAGTCAAATGTCCACATTTGCATGTGAGGCAACTTATTTGCAGTCCCAGGGGCTAAATGCCCATTAGTGGTTGAAGCATATTACTGGAACACTTTTGAGCTCTTAGAGTTCATCTTCTGTCTCTAGTTTTACCTGAAAGGAAAACAATTTGTTTGCTCCAAAACTCTTCCACCAAGGGACATAAAGTGCAGTAAACGGAGTCAATGTGAGATCTGGTTCAAAAGCATGCAGAGACACATGTAATGCTGTTTTAACACATTGTTCTGAAAACAGCTTCCAAAGATCTAGCACACTAACCTGCCAGTTGCTGCAAGGGCACATATGGGAAGGTCTCTGTCTGTACTTGCTTTTTTTCTCACAGACTTTCAATAGCTCTCTCCTATCTTCAGCAGAAAGAAGAGACTGTGCCAAAATGATACACCTTGGTATATCTGATTACCTCAGAACACTTTTTCATATGTAATTTAATTTTACATGAACACTTACAATGTAAATGGTTATTGTAGCTTGCATTATTATTCATTTGGGGACATTTTTAGAGTAAAATTTTCTATCTGATACCTTTTATTCTCAAGCTGAAAAAAAGTAGGTCAATTTATAAAATTGGGAAAATATTTTAATTTTTTTGTAGTTTTGTGTTTTGCTAGTACTTCAGCAGAAGGTTGCAAAATGCAACAGATGTGCCTGCTGATGCTGTAGTGAAAATCCTTTTTGGTTTGCACGCTTTGGTGCATATAAAAGTATGATTTGCACACAACATTGTTTTTGTTATCTAGTAGCAGGTTCCCACTAACAGTCTGCCAGACTCTGCCGGCACTGTGCATGCATATTCATGTGATATGAGTAGAAGTTCTTTTTCAGAGTATAGCAACACAGGCATGTGCAAAGAAGTTAAAAGACATTTTCTCACAAATACATGCCCATGCATAAATTATTTGGGGGCTATATTATTTGGAGACTGAAATCCTGTATGATAGGATTTCTTTTTTAAGAAGGAGAAAATACATTAGAAGGGGTCTGATGCTCCCTCCGGTCTTCTGTTTCATAATTCAAACCCCTACTCCATGTTGTTGTTCAGTTTTTGAGGAACTCTACAGCTCTCAGTTTTTATCTGCAGATGGCTAAGACACATGGCTTATTTCCACTCTGCCTGGAGATACTGACATCTGAAGGTATTTTTCTTGTCAGAATTTATTAAAGAATCACAGAATGAATCATAAAAATTGCACATTACATGAAAGCAGAACAAAAATCCAGAGTACAACTGTCCTGTATCAGAATGGGACAGATTTTCTGCCTTTGCACCACAGCTCCCAGGCTCTTTTTTGTGCCACAACCTACTGTCTGACACAGCTGCACAGACTCTTCTCTAACCTCATGTCTTGACATAGGGAAGAGCTTCTACAGTACCTCTCTTGCTACATAGAGAAGTCTGGGGAACAATGAAGAGGACAGACCTTTTGGGAGGACCCCACACTCAGACCATCTTGGAGTCACAGGATTTTTACTTCCACTTGACTTGTTTGCATCTGCCTGTATATTTTTAAGGTGTCACCAGCATACGAACAGTGATTTAAAAATTGAATTTTAACCTGGCATGCATTATATTAAACGTAATACACATAATATTAAAGCAAGCAGAATTTATTTTGAAGACTGTTTTGAAAAAGAATCTCAGACTCTAGAAACGGGAATTCAAATGTGTTGCAGCTGTTGAACTATGTATGTACAAGTCTGGATATGTTTGATTACTGAAGAATTCAGATGAGTAGACTTAGGGAATCCATCTTAATTAACTACTGAAGAGATTGATTACAGTATATGGAGCCTTTTACTTCTAGATCACTGAGTCAAACTCAGTGAAAGAAGGCACCAAAAGAGAGGTGTTCATAGATCTCAATAATATAAGCAGATAGCATTACTTTACTATAGTAGAAACAAACAAACATATTATTTTCTAGACATGGAATACAGTTACTTTTTAGATCTTACTAAATCACTTCCACAGATAGCTTCTTGTCCGACAAAGTGATGAAACTTAGCTGTGAGGTGTGAGATTTTCTGCTTCTATTTGTCTTTTTGATAACTTTTTTTTTGCTAGTCAATCTGGTTCCTTTTAAAAAGAATTTATCTCCTAGTCTGTTTTTCAGCAGGTTTTCAAAGGCGCTCAAATACTGTAACAAGGAGGCATTTCCCACATGCTGCTCACAGGATGGACTATATGGACTTTGAGGATGATAGCCGTGGATGGCGGTTTGATATGGACATGGTGATAATCTACATTTATTCAGTCAACTGGATAATAGGATTTATTGTTTTCTGTTTTCTTTGTTATTTCTTTTTCCCTCTTTAAGCTGTAGAAATAACAGTTAAGGAAAATGACAGTCATGTGAACCACAAAAATGTGAATAGAAAAATATTTACGAAGGTGAAATGTTGGATACAGCATTTTTATCATTCAGAATTGTAATAGACTGCATCAAGCATGCTGTGAAGCTATTTGATACTTTTGCTATATGTGACAAAGTACTTGAGTTTGGTAACAAATATAATGTGAAATCCACATCATACTTCATTCAGTGGGAGTTTTGCCTTTGGGAGATTTTGATGGGAAAATAATTTACCCCTAATTTATAAAATGATTACTCTGTAGAAGTACTCCCAGTTTTTAGGGGAGGTCTGTGTACTACAACAGAATGTCATCCATAGAGTCATTTTTGGATTTGACTTTGTGTTGACACACTTTGCTCACTCACTGGTGCTTCAATTCCTCATACATAAAAGCAATAAAGATGCTTCCCATTTTTACTCAGATCTTTTGGGAGCAGGAGCAGTGCTTCACCGTGCATTATATAGACATTCATCAGAGCTATTTCAGTGACATGATCCAAATCCTGGAAAATTTTGACAACTGATAGACCTGTCAGCGTTCCACTGTGGATATTTTGAACTTATTAACCAAAAAGAAAAATTATACTGCAGTGTGCTGCCAGTTCATCTTTTCAGCAAATAGCAATCAAAAGGAATTAACTAACAACCATAGGTTCTGCACAAGAAGAGGACCATTTTTGTGCAGATTCCCAGTGTAGCACCGTGCCTTTTTTACCCATCCAGATGAGTGTGTTTGGATCCAGCAAGACATCCAATGGAGGGCAAGCAGCAGGCCTGATGGCTATGATGCTGTGAGACACTGACCCAAATAAATACTGGAGATAGAAGCATTCTCCAGTGTAAGAAATCAGTATCATTATTAAATTGCTGTAATAATTGAGGATACTCTTAAGAGTGGGCTCTCCAGGACTTTATGTCTCATGGGAGAGTACATAAGAGGGCACAGTATTTATTTGCACCTTTCTTGTGAAACAATTCTAAAGCACTTTATTGTTATTTTATATATAGACTGATGAGTTACAGTACCAGACTGCAGCCAGTTCAACAATCATTCCAGACTTGCTGCTTTGCACAGTATTTTCAAGTGAAAGTGAAAGAGCATCTATTAAATTATAGAAAAAAATCCTAGAAACTAATGTGGGCATCAGGTGCTGAAGAATGTCACGAGGTAGTTTAGGGCCTTAGTTTTCAGGAAGGTACAAGGAAGTTTTTATTTCTAATGGCATGACTCTACAAAGTACACTGTACTTTCATCTAGAAAAGCATGTGAGTGTAGGTATATTGTCCCTCTAGTATCAGAATTTGTGTGGGAGACCTGTGGTTTTTCAGTAGGTGGTGTACTCCCCTGTTCTAGCAGAGAACAAGGAGAAATGTGTTGTGGAAGGTGCCATCTGCCAAATGTGATGGAATGAAATCAGAGTTTTATTAAGCATGAGCTTATATTCGTTTACTGGAGCAGCTCCAGCATGGTCAGCCTCTTAAAGGCTATGAAGGGATCAGGATCAGAAACTTTCACTTAATCTGAAAACCATCAGTAAATCAACTACTAATATTTAGTTTTCTTACAGGCTGCATAAAACAATCTTTTCAAGAATATATGAGTAGAATTAAAAATTAAAAGTGTAACTACACTGGTTAGACTCAATAAGCTTTGCCATCTTTTCTAATATATGCAAATTTAAAGAGATCTGAGAACTGAAATTCACCATCACCACATAGTCATGGTTCCGACAAAAATGCATTTTTGTAACAATAATCCACTTAGTTACTTTGTCTCTACCTAAAAGTGACTGGATCTACTATTAGTGGCATTAGGCAAAATGTTTTAAAAGCTGTAATGCTGTAATAAATCATTTGATGAAAGTCTTTTAAAAGCTAGTCTTTTAAAAACTAGGGGTTCCTCCTAAGTCATAGGCTCCTGTTTTGCTACGTGCACATATGTGGGTGCCTATGCTAAAATATTATCAGTAACTTTAAACATGTCTCTCATATATGCCAGGGCTGGCATTCTAACTGCAATTTTTATTTGCCTCTCTAAACTTACAATATTACTGCTCATATCTCAGCTAAAAAGGGAGGGACCAATTCACCTGTTAAGACAAAACTGCTTCTACCTTTTGATCTCATAAAAAACCTAAAATAAAAAAAAAGTCACGAAAAATTACTTTAAGTGAGATAGTCTAAAATTTCAGTAATAAGGTTATTTAAATCTTTTTAACCAGGATGTCTGATAAAGCAATATCCTTCAGTAAATATTCAAAAATATGTGGAGACATAGGAAATATAATATAGATGCTAACTAGTTATATAAGAAAAAGTTACATCATTTTTAATAAGATGTTACCATGGTTTTATTTGAAAAAGGGCAACAAAGAGGAGTAAAAATCCAATCTAATATTGGCCCCTTTTGTACACTTTTGACAAGCATTGATGGCTGAGAGTGGCAACATTTTTCTAAAGTTAGTAGGTCTCACAGTTTTGTAGGGCATTTCTAATTGTTTAACTCCACCTTTCTTCAAGGCCTAAACAATAAACTGTTTCTTGAGCAATATTGTTTTACTTTATATGGGTTGTTATTAATTCCAGAGGAAGATTATTTTTAAATTATTAAAAATGTACATAATGAATACTCCTCCAACTCTGAGAGACATCCTCCATTGGAAAACACCTAAAAGATATAGAGTGGAGATGCACTTTTTTTTGTCATGTATTGGGTTTTTTTGAGATACATACTTTTGTAAAAATGCAGTAACAATTCAAAGGCTCAAATTTGGTTTTCCTTGAAGTCTGCTGTAAAATACTGTTGATATCTCTTGGAGAAAGAGCAGGTCCTTTGTAGGCTATTTTCTGGTTAAATTTATCCTGATCAGCAAGCTTGTATTTCTTAACTACCATAGTACTAAAATGTTTACAATAAAATTTCAGTTGGTTTTAATACTTTGCAGCCATTTCACTAGATTTTGCTTGGTGCAATTAATATTTTTTTTCAATAATTTTCTTCTTTGATATCTCTTTTGTTTCTGCTTGGGGTGCAGCTAAAGTTTGCTGAACTTTTCACTACTGGGATTAGCTCTTTTCATACTTAGCAGCCTTTTATTTGTTTCAGTACTTTCCAGGCAGCAATCAGCTTTTGTCAGAAATCATCCGGGGGCATGGTCTGGATCGTAACACATTCTGATTATGAAGAATACTCAGTACTGGTGCTGTTAGTCAAGACCATTTAGCTGTTGAAGACAGCAGAAATCCAGAACAAGACTTACGTTTCACTTTTACAGGCAAAGGAACTTCATGAATACTCAGAAGTGTGTGAGGTATTTTGGCTAGCAGTGGGTATGTTTGTAGCTCCCCTACCTGCCAAAGGTTCAGTCATCTTGCATCTCTCATGAGACAATTCTAAAAAAAAAATCCCAAGCAATAGCTGCTTAGGGAGTATCTGCTGTGAAGCACAGCCGAGTCTTTCATGGCTGTGTGCCTGCCTATAGAAGCTCAGATCCAAGTTTCCAGTATTCTACATACACACCTCGTGTTTTTATCACATGTCAACAACAACCTCAGTTACTGATACTGAGATGGAAAAGAAGGAAGAACTAGAGTTTAGGTTTGTTTTGTCATTTTTAGAGAAAATTATTGCTGATAACATGAACGTCTAGGAGTAAGAGTAGCTATTGTAGCTATCACCTGACAAGTAACTGTCTTGATGGTGTGTAGTGTTGCTTTTGTGGATGTGTTTTCAGCATCTTTTGTTCTTTGCAATCCTGACAACATCATAACTATGAGATGTACACTTTCCTCTGGGGAATTCCAGGTCACAGATGAACAGAAAAGAAAGATAGGATATCAAGAGCATGTGCTGGTGTTCAGCCCCATACCCAGGCAGATGCTGCGAGGGAGGAGGAAAGATACGCTGTGGATTGCTCTGGATCTGGAGCAAGACACCAAGCTGTCCTTAGAGATGCCTTTTAGTTAGCAGAAAGTTCTAAGACAGACAGTAATAGTATAAGGACTTAAAGATCACAGTTTTCTGTTGCAAACACAGTTACCACAGAAAGACTTTGCCATGAGATAAGCACAGAATG
>VWZT01016661.1:0-18966 GCA_013397055.1 Pachycephala philippinensis | reverse complement strand
ACAACCCAGAAGAAGACTGAGCATGGGACTAATTATCATTAGAAGTGAGGGAATCATTTATCCAGTAGAATGAGAGAACTGTGTAGTGAATGACCATTAATTCCTTTGCTTACAGAAATGTATAAATAGTGAAAAGCTTTGAATGACCTCAGAACCCATACCACCAAGAACCCTCAGGTAAAGAAGGACCAAAAGGACACCACTGGATCCATGGGTGGTGACTATCTTCTGCTCTCTTTCTCTCACTCACTCATTCTCTCTCCCTCTCTCTTTCTCTTTCACTCTCATTTTATTGTTAAATAAAATCCGTACTGTTGACTTTGGCATATGGTCTCATTTGCACCTTAGTTCCAACCAAGGCTTCTCTCAGTAATAGGATCCTTAACAAACAGTGACGTGGATTTAAAACTGGCTGAACAGCCAAGCTCAGAGTGCTTTGATTAGGGGCACAAAGTTTTCCTGGAGGCAAGTAGCTAGTGGTGTATCCCAGAGAAAAAACTTGGGTCTTATCCTGCTCATCATCTTCATTAATGATCTGGATTTTGGGGCAGAGCATACCCTCAGCAAGCTGCAGAGGACAAAACAGGAAGAAGTGGGTAATGCACCAAAGGGTTGTGCTGCTGTCCAGTGGAACTTTGACTGGCTGGAGAAATTAACTGAAAGGAATATCATGCTGTTCAACAAGGACAAGTGCAAAGTCTCGCACCTGGGAACAGCCCTGCCATGCCTCAATACATGCAGGAGGTCATCCAGCTGGAAAGCAGCTCTACAGAAAATAACCTGGAGGTCCTGACAGACTTCAAATTGAATATGAGCCAGCAGTGCATCCCTATGTGAAGAAGGCTAATGGTGTCCTCAGCTGCATTAGGCAGAGTGTGGCCAGCAGGTCACAGGAGATGATCCTGCCACTCTGCTCAGCGCTGATGGGGCCATCTCTGGGGTGCTGTGTCCAGTTCTGGGCTGCCCTGTACAAAAGAGATACAGAGCTATTAGTGAGATGTCAGCAAAGGACTACTAAAATGATTAAGGGAATGAAGTCTCTCTCATATGAGTAATTCTGTGAGTCGTCAAGAATTGACTGAGGACTAGAATTGAGCCATAATTGAATTGGTTGAGGACTAGAATAAGTGGATTCCTCAGTAATGGGTAAATAAAAGACAAATATCTGTGGAGAACATCATGTTTTCCCTTAATAACAAAGGGCAATACAATGCTGGAAGAACTTGGCCCATATTTTTGTCCATTTCTGTTATTTTCTGTACATACCTGTAATTCTCTGTCTAGAATAATTAATTATAATTTTCTTTTCTTTAACTGTTATCTTGAGTCAATACAACCAGTCTCTCTTTGGTAACCAGTTCAATCTTTAAGCAGTTATTTTTCTTCCTACCTACTGAAATCTGGTTGCTGCAGTTCTCTGCAGTACTCAGAAGAATACCAAGGAAAGAATCACAGAAAGTTTAGTTGTATTACTTCAGTATGAGTCATCTTACTGTCAGAAATCAATATGCCGACTTCATATCTAAACTTTTTATTATTATTTAAATGTTAAAGCCTAAATTCTAAATTTTTACAGGTAAGGGTTTGAATTTGAATTCCAAGCAGTACCTCCTAATTTTGCCTGCCTCAGTTTGTCATTCTCAATGTGAGACCTTCCTTCTAAAGTGACTTGATGCAGAACTGAAGATCACATTTCTCCAAAATGGGTTCTTTAGAATTTCTTATGTTGGGATACAAAACCTTAAATATATCTATTTAAGATGGATGTCAGTAGTGATGTGGATCCCAGCAGAATCAGTAACAGTCATCATTGTAAAATCTAGTTTCTCATATACACCTGCAACTAGATATGTGTCTTACAAACTTTTTCTATAACTGTAAAATGTATTCTGATGACATTTCTGGAATTTTGAGAATTTCTTGTGAAAGCAAGTTCAAATTTTATATTTACTTACATTTGATTACTCTATGACTGAAAGTAAAATAAACCTCCAGATTCTTAAATGTATTGGGATTTCTTTGTTGCTGTGATATAATCCTGGAAAATAACTACTGCCAATATTAGCTTAATAAAATTACTTAGTTAAAAATAACTTAATAATAATCTATTTAATTTTCCACCAAACATCTTCTTTGGTTTAAATATTTCTACATTTCTGGTAAGGCACTAAAATGTAGTCCTATTTGAAAGTACTTTCTACTGTTACAATGTGGAAGTTTAACCAAAAAATGTAATAGTGTATAATTGAGGACATTTAACTTTTCACTTAATCATATTTTTACAGTTTTTTTATTATTTTAAAAAGTTCCTAAAAGAAGACTGAGGGTATGTATAGTCCCATATTTTTGTTTCACTCAAATTATTTTATTACAGACAAATCTTACAGGACAAACTTCATCTCTGATGAACACTGCAGAAAATGTACTGAATGAGCCGACAAATTTGATCAGAGGAACGCTTCTGGACAAGTCATCAGATTGACACTGGAAGAAAGCTCAGGGCTTGCTTCTCAAAGAAAGACTCTCATCAGGGCAGAGTTATGTAGGAGACTAAATGGATTTTCTTGCCCTTTGAGTGCTGTGCAAGGCACTCTCTACAGTCTCTCCTGGCACTTTGGGGTCCCCTATTGCACAGGTGTCCCATAACAAGTCCTCAGGAGTTATACAGGGCATCTGATGGCACACATTGATTTTCCTTGTCTGCTTCATTAAAGGATTCCCAAATATTCCCAGTTTTCTTAAGATATTTTGGTTCACCTATGACTGTTTAAATCTATCCAAAGAAGGCAAGATCATGTGCTGTTACTCTTCATTGTTTTTTTGCTCTCTGGGGCTGCATGTCTATTTCAATGAGTTGGTTTTGCTAAGGCATGACATACCCCCCTCCCAAAATTCTGAACTTATACGTAGGTGAGAATCTGTAACTTGACTTACTCTACAGCCTTTAATGTAAGTTGTGGCATATATAAATGGAAGGAAAATATATACACATGACAAAGAGGAACAAAACACCTTGTTGTACTAGATACAAATAAAACCTCAAGATCTGTTCAAAGGAACTTGTGTGTCCCTGTAAAAAAGATGCCAGGAGCTAGAGTATGGTTGGTTCTTGCAAGAAAGAAACCGTGAATGTGTAAAATAGCAGATAAGCAAAGGACAGTAAAGCAACTGCATCCAGGGAGGTACTGGATAGCAGTACTGGGTAGCAGTGCCAGGTACTGGATGAATACCCTTCAGCCTGGCTTAGTAAAAGCAAGATCAGTGTTAACAGCACAAGATTATTTTACTGATCGCTGCCTAGAAAACAACTGACTGTTTCCTCAGTTCTGTTTGAGGCTGGTAGGAACAGAAGAGTGGCTTATGGACCTGTTTGCTCATTGTTTCTGTTAAGATGAGAGCCCTCAAGGTCTTGGCTCAGCCTGCCTGGACCTGATCTTTTTAAGGGCTCTTTACACATTGGTCCTTGGTCAGGAAAGTATGCTGCTTCATTCAGGATTATTCATGATACATGGAAATGTTACTGAAAAAGCCCCAAAGGATTGTTCAAAATTTAAAATATATTCCTGTAATATTGTAGCAGCAGTCACTGTCCTGTGTGTACTTATCTAAGTAGTTTTTGAGTTTAAAAAATATTCTGGAACTCAATACTACAGATACCTCTCTGGTACTCAACAGCAATGCTGCCTTCCCTCAGCCACATTTTTTATTGTCCACCCTACAATAGGAAGGACTCCTTCAGCTTCATGCCCTTGACATCTCAATACTAATTTAAATGAAATAAAATTGCTCCCAGGATTTCTAGACTGATGTTATACAAGTGATCATGATGCTACTGTATTAGTGATGGCTTATTTAAATTTGCACTTTGATTTGAGGACGAGAAAACTGCAGTAATTATATTCTGACTGTTCAGTAGATACCATTTTAACTTATTCATAATCTATTTCATTTTCCATCAAACATTTTCAACATTTAGTTGAAGTATTTCTACATTTCCGTTAAATCATTAAAATGTAATCAGGCAATCACTTAAAAATACTCCATATGTAATCTTTTCTCCTCAAACAAGACAATGAAGCAGAGAGTGTAAATGCCACTAATAAAAGGATCATAGTAAGTCATTTGATACCGATGCAAACATTAAAAATTAATTATTTCAAATCCTTTTTGTTCTGTCATCCAAAAAAAAGAGTATTAAAATGCTAATCGTGTAATATATTTCACTGTTTCTGAGCTGGAGAATGAAATTCAGACTGAAGATGGGAAATCTCATGTAACTTTAATGTATTACCTGTATAAAGTGGAGGATATTAGATATTGACACAAAAATTTAGCTGACCGTCCTGGTAAACTAAAATGGAAATTTAATACTTTAAAAAATCCTAACCAATCTACCTAAAATAATCCCTGGGTTTGGGGGTAGTAACTCTTCATATAATCAGGCTGCTACCCAAGAAATATTGTTTAGACTTACAATCAAAGTGTGAAAATAACTGAAATTCACAAAAACCTGTCCTTAATCCATGCAGTATAAATCCTTGGGGAGCTGCATGATTCCAGAATTCATTACCAGTCAGAGCGTGGCATCTGATGGTGCCTGAAAGACAACACGTTCCAATTAGAAACATATGAGGTAAGAATGTGTTTGCCTTGCAGATGGCTCTAGATAGCTAATGTATGCATTTCAGCTGTCAGAAGTTAAACTAGTTCTAAAATAATTTGAATTAGACTTCAGGGGAGGAAGAATGTGCTAATTTTCTTTTACATCTTATCAAGCAGAGAATGTTTGCAAGAAGTTAATGTTACAGTCAAATTATAGCCCTCTCTGGTTCCATCTTATAGAACTGGACTCCACTACTTATCTTTTTAAAACCTGGGAATTAAATGAACATAGAAGTTGATAAATAGCTCTATGGTCACAGATTTTTCCAATGCATATACTGCAATTTTACATGAACAGCAATTGCAAGACCTACAAAATTGTCTGATAGTTTCCTTTATACTCACTGAGGAATTAAGGCTCACAAACTGATTTTTATTTGTCATGTAGATTGTGATTTAAATTCTAAACTACAAAAATGACATAATGGTAATAAACTATCAAGCTGTATTACTATTTTATCTCTAATTCTCCTTAAGATAGGAATATAATATAATGATAACAATAGCATAAATCAAGATACCCTTCTCTTTCCTTAACTATTACTCCTGAAGTGTTTTATTTTTCAGAGTGATTTGCAGGTCAAATTCTCATAATTTTTAATATCTAAAAACAAGTTGTTCAAAACTTCCATTTTTCATGTAGAGTCTAGTAGCAGTAATGCTCAATGTGCAAATCCCTTGGGGCTTCTCAAGTGAAAGGCACTTTTACAAGTGGGAATATACAAATGCAAGTATTACA
The DNA here is from genome assembly GCA_013397055.1 of Pachycephala philippinensis. NCBI lineage: Eukaryota > Metazoa > Chordata > Aves > Passeriformes > Pachycephala > Pachycephala philippinensis. The sequence continues at coordinate 13,565 of VWZT01016661.1, read as the reverse complement.
GTGTTAATCGAACAGGTTAACACATTTTTTGGCAACAGTAACTAAAAGATCATATTACCTTAATTTAAAAGCCAAATTATATATGCTTGACTTATATAGATACTAACTAAATTCTTTATTTACGTTAAAAAAACCCCACACACCCCCCTCCCATTTCAGCATTGACTGCTTTACAGGAAGTTTAACATTAAAAGACTTTCAGGAATGTCTATGACCCACTGGCTGGAAGGACATTTCTGGAAGATTCCAACTAGCCTCCACATACTGCTCAGCTAAGTACCCTCAATGGGAAAAGGAGAAAATGTCTAAACCCTTAAATAGAGCAGATAGCAAATTGCTTCAGGCAGCAAAATATAAATCACAATGTTGTTTAGTAAACAGCGTTTCTGGCTTTTGCTCACACGAAAGTTCAGTTTATTTCACAGCTCAGCTTTTTAACAAATACAAGTAAAGCAATCCAAGAGTTACTGCACAAACCCAAGACTGTCTCTTTGTGGACTCTTCAAAGAGACTGTGGACTGTCTCTTTGAAGAACACTATGATTCAGCCTTATGTTAGAAAAACATTACAACTGTTACATAGGATGAATACAAAAATAGTATTTTTTATTTTATTGAAATTATTTGCGGTTTAAGTAGTAATAATGTGTAGGTTTCATTATCAGGTAACATTATAAGGTAACATTAATTAAAATGTAATGAATAGTGTTAATTTTTTTTAAATCTTCAAAATGCAACAACTGTAGTTGATTTTCTTCCTGAAAGGTAAAGCAGTGGGTTGAACCACTGCACAGTAACCAAGTCACAGTAAAAGTACAAAATCAAAGACTTGAAAGAGAAAATAATGAGTCCTAACAGATAAGGATGAAGTTCTGATTCAGCAATGAACATGGTCCACCAGCCCCTTCTTTTTAACCTACTGTTACGGACAAATCCAGTCTCTCACTAGGCCATTTTATGTACTGCTGCAACAGCCATACTGCACCTGAAATTGCTCTGCTTTTTCCACCTTTTGGTGCAGGAATCCTCATGTGGACTAGACCCAGCATAGCTGGCTGTGTGCAGTACCACTTGGCATTAGGAAATCATACAGATGGCAGGCAGCATGGTCAGGTGACAATGCAAACTGCCCATGGTCTGCCAGAATAGGCTCTGGGTGACTGTTTTAAAGTGGATATTGAGTGTCTGCACTTACCCAAATATTTTTTGTTTACTCCCAGGAACAAACAGTAACATAAAATGAATTAGGTCTGTACTTTCGAAAGACACCTAATTGCCCTTAGAATAGCAGTATCTGTGATGAATACTAATGCATGTATTAATCACTGATAATAGTAATCTTTTTCTGCAGTTCAGTGGCCAGAGCACTCCAGGAAAAGGGTTTAAATGTATCCTCCTAAAATCAAAACTTTCCCTGTCCACAGCAAATGCTCTAAGCACTAGATGAACAAATAGGCATGTCAGGGAGCAACACCACTTTCTTTCAGTGTCAAGTGAAAGAAAGCTTCTGTATTGCTTGGACTCAATGATCTTAAGGGTTGTTTTCAATCTCAGTAATACTATCTGAGTTTAAATACTTTATTAAGTGCAGAAGATGGAATTTCTAAGTTTCCGTTTCAGAGAAATTTATTCTGTAAGTTACATCCTTTAGTCAGGAGTATATGAGAGAAGGGGAAGGGAGGCAAATGCTGCTTTTGGATATGCCTTTCATATTCTAGGGGCTGTTTCCCCAAGTCATCAGATGACTAGCATGAATTTCATTCTCTGGACTCTCATTTCTTTCTTCTAGATAAAGTGAATTCTAGGTAAACCTTATTTTGCATTTCAGTTCTCTTGAAAAACTAGAAGATCTGAGTATGTTGATCCCTTAAGCTTTTTTAAATCATGATCCTTTATTAATTCAGCTGCTAGACAACAACTTTTGTTTATACTTCTTAGGAAGACTTTCCAGTGTTCTAAAAGCAGCAACAGCTTGATGAGGCTACTTTCAGTACGTTCTGTGAAGTCCTTTAAAAATAAATAAGTGCAGCTAAAACCACTGTCTACTTAAAACCTCTTAATATTTAATTAATGCAATAGTATATATGAATGTGCTTACTGGGTCTTGTTAAAGTTGCTGAATGTTGGAAGATGGTATAACTATAATACTAAGAATATCAAAACTAGAGTATATCAAATTAAAACCCTGGAGATACTTCTCTTTTAAATTGTCATAAGGAAAGCTATTGGTGAGATGAGTGGATTGAGAGCAGCCCTGTAGAAAATTATTTGGGGATGCTGGGGGTGAGAGGCTGGACATGACCCAGCCATGGGCACTCCCAGCCCAGAGAGCCAAACGTGTCCTGGGCTGCATCCAAAGCAGCGGGCAGCAGGGCCTGGGAGGGGATTCTGCCCCTCTGCTCTGCTCTGGTGAGACCCCACCTGCAGTGCTGCACCCAGCTCTGGGCTCCCAGCACAGGAAGGACATGGAACTGCTGGAATGGCTCCAGAGGAGGCCCCCAAGATGACCAGAGGGCTGGAGCACCTCTCCTACAAGGAAAAGCTGAGAGAGCTGAGCTGTTCAGCCTAGAGAAAAGAAAGCTCCAGGGAGATCTTACCATGGCCCTTCAGTAGGACCACCTAAAAAAGATGGTGACAACCTGTTTAGCAGGGACTGTTGTGACAGGACAAGGGGTAATGGTTTTAAATGGGCGGAAAAAAGAACTCTGCAGGTGGTGAGGCACAGGAACACATTGCCCAGAGAAGCTGTGGATGCCCTATCCCTGGAAGTGTTCAAGGCCAGGTTGGATGGAGCTCTGAGCAACTTGGTCTAATGGAAGGTGTCACTGCCCGTGGCAGGCGGTTGGAACAAGATGATCTTTAAGGTCCCTTCCAGCCCAAACCATTCTATGATTCTATCATTCTATGAATTTGAGCTAAAAGTTGATCTTCAGTTTGACTACTACTGCTTTTTTCCTAGGCATTTCTTACATGCCAGTTATACACAGCACTGTTTTAAGATTTTGGACCTCAAATGCACAGGTTGAAAGAAGATATTTCAGAAATACCATTAACATACCCTGCAGTGAGTGCACTAGAGATCTATGTACATGCTGAGTCTAATGCATAGGGTGGGCATGAGATTGTAGTGCCCAGGAGCTTTTCAAAGTTTAAAAACTGCTGATCCATAGACTCAAAACTGCACATGTATTGTACAAAGTGAATATGATGATCAGTTAATTCATAGGAATTAATTCATCAGTTGTGGGGGCCCGTAATACAAAGGGCAGAAATCCTCCACAGGTTAAGGTGACAGAGGAAGCCCCTCCCAGGACGCTTTGTTCTACTGTACTGATGTACCCCAGTTGTGTTCCCCCGGTTGGCCTGTTGGGTTTCCTGCCCCTCTGCTCCAGAAAGTTCCTCCTTCTCTGTTCTCCCATTAACCCCTGTCCCTTTGTCCCTCCCTCAAAAATTCCCTATTGGTTCCTTTACCCTGGCCTCACCTATGTACCACCCCTCCCTGATACCGTCCCCGCCCCCTTATAAAAAACTCGGGCTTCGATTGTTAGACGTCTTTTGTGCCTGGTTCTGTCCATGTGCGGGGTTCAAATAAACTCTGCACAGTGGATTTCACACAAAGACTCTTTCTGTGTCTTTGCTGCCTGTCAAAGAAGCCAGCCGCAAACCCTGGCACGGCTTGTGACAATCAGTGAGTTTAAAAAGTATGACAACAAGAGAGGAGACAGAGAATTGTGCAAAAAAGTAATTTAATTTTCACTGTCAGGAGAAAGAGTTTAAATATGATGTGGAAATAAGGAGGGAGACAGTATGGAATTCAGAGAGGGAGAATAAGGTGGCTTGTCCTTTATTCATGTATCAGGAAGCCCAGTAGAGAGCCCCAGCCCACTGTTCTCATGAGCCATTTAAAGTAACGTGTGGACTATATTAGCTTTGGCCAGGCTGTGAATAGAATGACTTGCTGCAACAGGATCAATACAGAAAAGGAAGCCACTTTTATTATCCATCAAAAGATGCTTGTGCTAGGAGTAGGTACAGCAGGAAAATAATCAGATGGCTTTTTTTTTCATTAGCTTTTCAAAGAGAAAAAAAAAAGAGAATTGAGGCATTCACACAGCAGTACAGAGATAAAGAGGCACAGCCAGTGAACCTAAGGGAAGACAGCAAAAGAAAAGGTTTAGAGGGAAAATGAGGTTCTTCTCTTTCCCACTGAACCTTGAGACATCTACTTGAATCAGAAATTAATTCATTATTACATTATCTAGAGCTCTCAATTGCAAAATGCTAATAGAATTTCTAGGTTTGTTTTGTGGCTTTGACCTGATTTCCTTCATACCTTCTCAAAATAAAGCCATCTACTGCCAAAAGAAGTCTTGAAAAATTTACAGAAAGGGGTTAAAAATTACTTGAATGAAACTACAAATAGAAAATTTTGGCTAATATGAACGCTTTGAGACAGACATTTTGGTGGTTTTGAGCACCATTCGTAGGAGCATGTGACCTTTCACCCAGTTTACATAATTTAGATCTGTGAAAATGGTTTCAGCTGTCTTCACTTTTCACACCCTTCTTTGGCTCAAAAGTATGTATGTAACAGGTACTTACCACAGAATGTCATGTAGACTATAAACTTCCCATCCTCTTCTGGAAGAGATTAAAACATACTTGGTATTACTTCTACTGCTAAATGATTTCTCTGTCTCTCTCTGTACAGTGTACAGTACGTTTTAAAACCATGCACCATATTCTGCATTTCCTCTCTAGGAAGCAAAAGAGGCATCACTGCAAATTTGCAAGGTCAGACACAGCACTTAATATACAGTCTTTTGGGTACAGGTAAAATTGATCAAGACACAAGGTAGCCAATACTAGAACATGCCATAAAGCATTCATTTAAGTTAAAAAATATAGATGACAATGAATAATGCCTCACTTCTTGAAAAGTTTGTCTGCTGATACCAAAATCAGCCAGATAGAAACTTTCTAATGTGGATTTGANAGGTACTTACCACAGAATGTCATGTAGACTATAAACTTCCCATCCTCTTCTGGAAGAGATTAAAACATACTTGGTATTACTTCTACTGCTAAATGATTTCTCTGTCTCTCTCTGTACAGTGTACAGTACGTTTTAAAACCATGCACCATATTCTGCATTTCCTCTCTAGGAAGCAAAAGAGGCATCACTGCAAATTTGCAAGGTCAGACACAGCACTTAATATACAGTCTTTTGGGTACAGGTAAAATTGATCAAGACACAAGGTAGCCAATACTAGAACATGCCATAAAGCATTCATTTAAGTTAAAAAATATAGATGACAATGAATAATGCCTCACTTCTTGAAAAGTTTGTCTGCTGATACCAAAATCAGCCAGATAGAAACTTTCTAATGTGGATTTGAGTATTAGAAAGCAGGGATTCTTTACTGCCGTGCATTGGTCACTCAGAAGATCTTTCCTCTAACTGAGAGTGCCAAGCATCGGCTGAAGAGACTGTTTACCATACACATTTATTACATATCCATCAGCTATCCCTGCTTACTTGATCTGTCTGTATCACTTTATTTTACACAGTCGCACCCCTTATCCGAGGTCCTTCTGTGGTTCTTTGTTGTCTGTCTTCAACATCTGGTGTGCTTTTCAGATGGCCGTTCCTCAACCCCCACGCTGGAGTAAGCACAATATCATTGTTTTGCAAACCTTGTGCTTTGTCAGCCTTGCAGAACTGAGCTGGCATCCTGCTTGCATTTTGCATGGCTTCTGTTTGCCTAAGTTACATCCTTCATCTATTTCTCCAAGGCTGTGCTGTTCTGTTCTACTGTCCTTATCAGAATAAAATGCTGTTCTGTTGTACTGTCCTTATCACTGTCTTTGACTAAACAAGAACTGCTTTATGGACAATTGAAAGGATTCATTGCCTAAAGTGCCTGTATGTAAATTCCAATTTTTAGCTTTTTCTTTTGCATGTAAAACTTGGGACAAAGGCATAGTTTATTAGTATGAAAAAAAGAAGAATGTGTTTAAGTCTGTAAGATTTATGAATAGGTGGCAAAAGTCTCTTACAGAGAAGACCTCTAAGTATTGCAGTCTATCTAAAGAATTTCTTAAATCAACATTAATCCCTTCTTGTAAGTAAAGAGTGCTTGGAAAGAAACAACTTAATTTAACCATTAATAAGAACCTAAAAAAGCCCTTTAGAGCCATATTTTTGGCTGTAAAGAATAAAATCTTAGGTGGGATTTTTTAGACCTGCCCAAGTGAGTTGGGCCTTAAAATCCACATATCCCACCTTAATCTCATGTATGTCAAAGCTGAAGGAGTTCTTCAAAAAACAGTAAGGTCAAATCTCCCTTTAAAACCTTTTTTGGCATTGAAGTTATTTTAAATTAATTCCAACTTTTGTAGCCATGGAAAACACGGTTCAATAAAACTTCTGCCAGTGGTGTCTGGAGGAGATAGAGCAATAAATCTTTGCTCTCTGCAGATATTTATGGATGTTTATTAAATGTTTTTGAGAGGCTAAGAAAGAAAAAGATAGATGGTGACAGTGCAAGGATGTATCAGCAGACCTATATCCTGCATAAAATTTTTTGCCACAGATTTTTTGTGAGGGTAAGGAGACAACTTTGTCAGAAAGGTTTTGTTCCTTGAAAGCCTTATGTGCTGAATCTAAAGCCTCTGTATGTCTAATTCACCTCCCTACAAGGGGACTAGGATTTCAAAACAGGGTTTGACCTCCATAAGAGTCTTTTCTACCTCCTCCATTTCCATATCTCTTCAGAAACACATCTCTACATTCCTGCAGGAGTGGTTGCCCCACAATGATCAACTGTGAAAAGCCTGTGAGGCAGATTTTATCTGAGGAATTATTACCATATTCATAAAGTAGCAGCTCTGTGGATTAGAGAGTTGAGTACTCAAAAGCTGTCACAGATCTTTTCTGCCTTTTCTCAGCTACACTCTGAAAAAGTCTGTAAAGTTCCCATAGATTGATGCCCAAATATTTTCTATTTTCTGTATTACATAGCTTTATTTGCTTTATTAAAATTCTCAGTACACTGGATGATTAAAAGTTGACCATAAAACCCAAGTCTCCAAGACAAATAAACAGTCCCACTCTCATATATGACAGTTGTGTAAATGTACACATTTAAGTGCCTATTTCAAAATTACTTTAAATTGTACAGTTCTAAAAGCATTAGTAATAAAATTATAAAATTTTTGGTTTAACATGATTTTTTTTTGTTCATTTGAAAAGTGAGTTGAAATTGCTTGGAGCTAACTTCTTAAATAACTTCCAGATTGAGCATGTACATTTTGCCAGCAAATAAGATAGAGAGACTGTAACTACAAATAGCTATACTTGATTTGAATATGCAAAAATAGTATTTGCATGTGTGAACTTTACTAGAAGGCAAGTAGGAGAGTTTTAAAAACAACATTATGTTTTCTAGCCTTCTGCGTTATGACAGGAATATTTATCAAACTAAAGGCACGCATAGGAGTATCAGGAAATCAACAAATTTTAAAACTGATGGAGGAAAAAAAAGAGGAAAATACTCAAATTATAATCCAATGTATTGTCATAATTTAGGACTCAATCATATTTTACTTGCTTCACAAGCACAAATAATCGTAATAAACATATCGCAACTTACATTAGCTAAATATTTCTTAATGACAAGGTGGTAGACCTTGCTCTCCTTCAGATACAGTCCCTGATCTACTGAGTCTCCTACAGCTCTGTGTCCTGGTTCTGCATCTGGATGGAATCCAAATTCTATTCCTGCTACCTGAGGAAATCTGGAAGTTAAGAAGACAAATACTGGATAGGAAAAAGGAATAAATCAAATTAATGAACCATTCAGAACAATACAGTAAGAGCCAGACTCAGAGCAAAAAAGACATTGCTCCTAAAATAAGATTAATGATCATACTTGCACCAAATATTCAATATTATAAGGGTCTTTGAAGCAGCAGCTGTTACTTTTTTTGCCAGCAGTCTGTAACTGATCATCTGTGTTAAGACGCTACCAAATGGAAGGTGTCTACATTTTTATATTTCCGTTATTTAGTAATAATGCTAGAAATGTTTATTATAGAGAAGTAATCATCATACTTTGCAAAAGTGTAACACAAGTTTTGTAATATCATTATCAGCATTAAGTTAAACTGCATGAAATACTTTAAGTATCTAAGAAAACTAATATTTTTATACACAGGTAAAGCAGACTAAATGATCACTCTACAGACTTTCCATCAAGAGCTCAATATCTGTAAGCCTCCTTTAAAAAAACCTTCCAGTAGTTTTCTCCGCTGGATTTCCAAATGCTAGCAGGGGATCTAAAACAGTGAAGATAGCAAAAAGAACATACATAGTAAAATCTTTTGCAGGTTATACTCAGTTTAAACAAAGGGTATATATAAAATCAAAATAGAAAACTATGAAATTTCTAGTAAGATTTTTCTTCCATAAATATTTGGCTAAATAATACATTATCGTCGAAAGATACGAAGTTCACTGTGGTTTGAGGTTATCCTAAATGAGAGGCAATGTGTATTAAAAAGCTGTTCAATTAACAGTGATGCAGGAGTCAATACCACAAAGATGTATACACATACTTATGTGCAGTAAAAGTCTTACAAAATTAGGCAAGCATCTTGAGTTAATGACTTTTATATTTAAAATTATGTTGTTTGGTTTTATGAAATGTTGCACACATGGGAAGATGGAGAAGCCAAATCTCAATCATAATTCCACAATAAAAATGGTATAAAGAGAGTAATTAGCTAAGAAGAAGAGGTAAGTAGGGATAGCAATACCATAAGAAATTATTGTGTACGAAGATTTGTTGATAATTTCACTTTTTAAATAGTTTGGTAGCATTTTGGTTTCAAGCATATTTGGCAATTACAATTGTTCTGCAGATTCAGTTCAAGTTTTTATATGTGGGAAATTTTTTCTCAAACTGCTTCTTATTTGATTGAGGAATGGAACAAATTGTGAAAATCTGTCTTTCAAGACGAGACCTAGGATTTTACCAGTCTTTTTTGTCTCATTATATTACTGCTGTACTTTAACCTAGCATAATCCTTCACTCTGACCATATTTGTTGTACAGAGACCATGTGCTTGATTTCTGTCTTGTATATCGTACAATTTAAAAGTGGGGGGAAAAAAAAAAAAGGCGAAAAACATAGAGACAGGGAATGTACAGAAAAGTAGATCTTTAAGTTATGGGACTCACCAATATGCTATAACCTATATATACCAATTTTAAAATTATTTATTGTAAGACTTAACCTGAAGCAGTTAGCCTATGTGATTAGTTCATATGTTAACATGCTGGTATTTTCAGTATGTATATTGATAGATAAAACATTAAGATTTACTTTTAAATTTTTTTGCTAATTTTAAGTTCCTAATTTCTTCAGAGATTTCTTTTCTTTTAATAGAACTATATTTTAATGCTTTCTTTTGTGTTACAAGTCCCTGACTTCTGGATTTGCTCTTACTCAGATATTTTGGAAGAACTACTCCAAACTAAACATTCCTAAGGTTAAATATTAATATATTCAGAAGATTTTGGATTTCCAAAAATGTTTTAAATGATGACTTGAAGTAGTTACTGCTACATTAGCATAACTGGCTTCTAGTATGGTGTTGGCTATAGAATTTCCTAGACTGCTTCCTACTCCCACAGTATTTATACAATCCTCTAGATCTCTATCAGCTGAGCAAAGGACTACTTCTAAAAGATGATTAGTAAGATGATGAATCAATATACTTATTTACAAAAAACATTCCCTAATTTTAGAAATCTGTTTAAAAAAACAGATTCGTTTTATAAGTTTCAGCAGGAAAACGAAAACATGAAAAATGTGTATTATCTCTTCAGTCCCATAAATCTGAATAAACATATAAAGCATCATTAGTTTTGTTCTTAATTAGTGCCAACACTTCTGAAGCCACCTAGCTTGTGCTTATGCTTATGAGAAGTTTAGCAACACCAGCAAAGCCACAAAATAGTTTATCTAAGCAGGGGGGATTCCAATCTAGCAGTTATTTTAGTGTATCCAATATAAATGATTTCCAGATAATAATAGCAGACAGTAGAAATTGTGAAGACCTGCTGTTGGATGATACACACAAGGCATTTCCACAACAGTAAAAAATAAAGTTTTACCCATCGTACTTAGGAAGAAGGATTGCTTGGATAGCAAGAGACAACTCTGCAGATGAATGAACTAGGGGAGTTTGTTCTCATGCAGGGAATCGGTTCTGACATGCAAAGGATATCTGGGATTTTACTTGTGAGCTTTGAAAAGTCAAAATTACCCTTTTTTTTGTTTCGTTCTTCCACTTCAAAAGGAAGGTAAAAGAATTCTAATTATACTAATAACTCCTGTAGAGAAGACAGAAGAATTTAGACAGAACTTGAGAATATATGAAAACAGCTCATAGTCACGTACATCAAATTAACAGACTGTATCTTGGTGCTTAAATCCGTTCTTGGAACCATCCTCACCTATGAGCATTTCCTGAGCAATTTTCTTAACTATTCTCTCTGTAAAAACACCTGTGGTAAACAATGGAAAAATTTCTGTGGGTTTAAGGTCAGGGACTGCAAACAACTTCACAGTCAATCTAACAGTCTCAAAGTTTTACTTCAATGCTTGCTGGTTTTTGGCATCCCTTGTGAGTACCAATGATCTAATTTAGATTGTCTTGTGTTCTCCAGAGTCCCCTCAGAAGCAAAGATATATTCTCTGTATAGAGAATTTGACATGCTACTACAGCATGTCTAATACATCAGCCTTGTAGGAATGTACTTGTGGTTGACTGTGAATGGGATGAGTGCTGCATATCAGAGAAACTAGATTATTTTTAAGTAATATTTTGTAAGAAATAGTTTATTCACAGTAAGAAGGCACAGTGCAACTCAAGAGCAATAACCACATAGGTAATTTAATATAAAGGTCTAGGGGTAGGAGTATGTACTACTAATACATAATTATAATAAAAGAAATCCTTATGAATGTTAATCTTTCAATTAGAAAGTCCAAATATCCATAAAACAGAATGTTATTGGATGCTGCATTCTTTCACTTTGCCATTGTTTCCAACTGCTTAATGAGTAGCTGTCAAGAATAAATTACTTCATATTAATTCATATACCATTCATGTAACTCCTATGACATATAATTAATATTACTTGTACCAAAAATTATCTCAAGAAGTCAGCAAGTAACAAATAACTGATGTCAAGGTGTTTTTACTTTCTGCTTTCATATATTATGTAGATAAAGTAATATTTTAGAATCAAGCTGCATAAATTGCAAGATTTCTAAATCCCATCTTCATAGTTGAGCTTAAAAATATGTTTGATGATGTGTTGTTGGCTGGGCAATCACAAAACAAATGAAGTTTACCAAGGACAAGGGCCAGGTTCTGCACCTGGGATGGGGCAGCCCTGGATGTACAGACAGACTGGGGAATGAGAGGCTGGAGAGCAGAACCATGGAAAGGACTTGGAGATCCTGGTCGACGGCGAGTTGAACGTGGGTCAGCAGTGCCCTGGAAGCCAGGAGGGCCACCCGTGTCCTGGGGAGTATCAGGCACAGCATCTCCAGCTGCGCAAGGGAGGGGATTGTCCCCTCTGCTCTGGGCTGGGGCAGCCTCACCTCAAGTGCTGGGGGCAGTTCTGGGTGCCACAGTGTAAGAAGGATAGTACTAGAGAGTGCCAAAGGAGGGACACGAAGATGGTGAAGGGCCTTGGGGGAAAGCCGTATGAGGAGCAGCTGAGGGCACTTGTTCTGTTCAGCCTGGAGCAGACTGAGGGGACACCTCACTGCAGTTACAACTTCCTCATGAGGGGAAGAGGAGGGGCAGGCACTGATCTCTTATCTCTGGTGAACAGTGACAGGACTGAGGGAATGGCCTGAAGTTGTGTCAGGGGAGGTTTAGGTTGGATATTAGGAAACGTTTCTTCACCCAAGGGTGGTTGGGCATGTGAAGAGGCTTCCCAGGGAAGTGGTCACAGCACCAAGGCTGCCAGAGCTTAAGAAGCATTTGGACAAGGCTCTCAGGCATGATCACACATGATAGATTTTTGGTGTGATTTTTGGGGTTGTTTTGTGCAGGGTGAGGAACTGGACTCAGTGATCATTGTGAGATCTTGTGGGTACCTTCCAGCTCAGGATATTCTATGATTCTGTGGGTTTTTTTAAGGGTAATCAATTCACAGATCCACTACAGTAACGTTCCATTAAGAATTAAACTAAAACAAATACATAAAAAATAGACCACATTCCTCTGTGGTCTAAGTTTACTGAAGTCAGTCAAGTTCTATTAGGAAAAAGTATAAATCTCATTCCAAGATAAAAAGGTAAACTAATTCAAAAATTACTGCTACAAATAAATGTTACCTGCATTTTAAAAAGCAGGAGAATCTCATGATTGCAATGTTCACACAGTACACTTAATCACAACTAGAATACAGACTATAGGACAGAGTACTTACAGCATCCCACCACCTAAATTCATGCTCAGATATGAAGTCAAGATGCAGATCTTGTAAAACTCTTCATCCAAGAATATGGAGATGCTTCCTGGCCCAGTATTCATAGAATTATAGCACGTGCTGAGTTGGAAGTTATCCATCAGGATAACTGAGTCCAACTCCTGGCCCTGCACAGGACACCCCAAGAGTCACACCTGTGCCTGACAGCATTGTCGAAATGTTTCTTGAACTCTGTCAGGGTTGATGCTGTGACCATTTCCCTGGGGAGCCTGTCCCAGTGTTACTGATATGGACATTGAAAACAGCTGATCAAAAAAAAACGCCCAAACAAACATTATTCTTATTAGCTCTTCATTCTCTTTTAAAATAAATCATTAAGAAAAGCATACCCACCTGAAGGTTCAGAGTACACTCAGTGATCACTGATTTTACATGAAAATCTTTTTCTGCATTTCCCAGAATGCTAGTTCTTTGAAAATCAAACTTACAGGATGAACAAAAGTTGGGGGGTTTTGGGAGGTTCTTTTTTCACTAGAAGTTTCTAAACCCAGATTTTTTTTCCATAATGCCTGCTCCATTAATCTTTTCTACACTTGTGTCATAAATTGTGATAAGCTCTGCCCCTTCTGCTTTAAGTTTTGAAAATATTTTTGTTACCTCCTGTATAGTTTAGGTTAATTAGCTTATAGTAGCAACCATAGTTAGCCTGTTAACCTGGTTTTTATACTATTCCACATAAATTTGAGTTTTGTGGCATTTTTTTGACTGCCCTGTAACCTAATGGTTCCAAAGTAAATCTGGGACATACATTGAGGAGGAAGCCTGGAAAACTGTATATGTTGTACATATTCTTCCAGGATACCCAATGCTAAAATCAAATTAATGGTTTCCTAAATTGAAGTTCAGAAAGTAACTTTTTCTAAGTTAATAAATATAACTGTACATTTCAGCCAATGCTTCTTTTATATATCATTTACCATGAGCTAGAGATTGAGAAAACATACACTTCATCATGTCCTTAACATAAACTCAATAGGGAAGTTTAG
>VWZT01016658.1:11150-35009 GCA_013397055.1 Pachycephala philippinensis | reverse complement strand
TCAACAGACTTTAATTCAAATACATTTATAATAAGTAAACATTTCAAAATCAAAATTGGAGGGAGTGGACTGAAACACCCAGACATTCTTGCTTTACTCTCCACCCTCCCAGAGAAGGAATGGTTATTTCTCATACCAGTTTGATCAGTACAGAAGACTCCCACAAACTAAAAGCTTTTGTCTTAGTTAGGTATTAGCTATGTAGTAAAAGTACATTCAAGAAGTCCTTGTATCAATTTGGTGTTTTTCAAGTACCTGACAGCTGGTCCTTTTACAGATAACAAACAGCCCCTTTTGGTGTGCAGTGTTAAATCAAAACCCATCTCTCCCAGTTCACAGATAAACTNCAGATAAACTGAGAATCCTGTCTAGATGAAGTCTACTAGCTGACTCAGGTATTATTAATGTTAACCTCTCTAAAATGAAAACATTATGAAAGACTTATTTCCTATTTAGCAGTATCACATCTCCTACTGATAGATTTGGGTTGTGCTACTGATCACTTAGACCACATACACCTAAGAAATTTTAAAATAATAAAATCTGAATAATTAAAGTACACACTATCTGGAAAAATATCACAGATGTATAAGAATAGGGAAAAAAAAGTAAAAGGCTTTAATTCATTACATTGTTTTGTGCAGATAATATTTTTACAGACTATGGCCAATCAATGAAGAAACAAAATACAAACGTTTCAGTCTTTTTAGCTCTTTTTTCAAGACACTTGACTTGTACTTTGAGCTTAAGTAGTAGTTAATCCACTGATAAACAAACTCAGCAGAAAATAATTTTTTAGTTGTACCACTAAATCATTAAAATCATTAATATCATTCTGTTGTACAGGAGTTCAGTGCTGTACCACTAATAAGATTTTTCCTGGTCACTGTAGAGGTAAATTTGTAATCCAGGTAATTGGACTACAACAGTAGAAAAATCAAACTATCCCCATGTTGTGTTCAGGTAACGTTGCACAGAACAGCTTTAGATTTAATTTGCATTTGCTTTTATTCCTAGTATTGCAATGATGGGCAAAATTACCTCTAAAAGTAAACATGTATTACAAAAAAAAAAAAACAAAACAGATTGTTAACATTTTATGATGACTAAACAAAACAAATGATAAGTAGGTATGAAGTAAGATTCAAAACTCTGTAACCAGAGCTTATTTTTAATAGAAAGTTTCGAGTGTCAATTCCTTTTACGTTGGAATAAATTGATAGTTTGCTTGATATCTCAAGTTTTGAACTTCTCTTCCTTATAAAGTGAATAAATCCCCAAAAGTCCTTACTTAACAGAAATAGCTTGAACACTACAATCTACTCAAGAGCAACAGAACACTTATTAGCTGTACTATAAGAGCTGGTTCAACAAAGTTGGGAAGGTGAAATTTGATTTGATAAAGTCTCATTGCAGCAGACAAAATTGAAGCTTGCATTTTGTTTGCTGGCAGAAAAAGAATATTCAATTCACTAGAGTGCATATAACAAAACCAAACATGCAATCTATTGCTTTTAAAACTTTTACTGCAAGATAACATTAAGAGAACAGTAATTAGATATCTATCATTTCTTTTTTTTTCCCAAAGAGAAAATATGTAAACAGGATAATAATTTTTTTCTGTATGTATATAGCTTCTCGGATCATTTCAGGGGGACAAAGGAGGGGGTGGTGTTTCTCAATAATCAGGACACTTTTAACTGTAATGGGTTTTCATTTGAAAAAAAGAAAAAAGTCAACACTGTTCTAATTCAGCATGAGACAAAAATACTGTGTTTCTTGCACTACTTTAACACAGCTGAAGGAAAAAAAAACCCTGAATACCCCTATTTTGGCATCCAGGATTACATTTGCTCAGATCTTTTAGATTTCACAAAGCTGCTATCCAGTGTTGCCATGAAATACAGACTGTAAAACCTATGTAGCACAGGCTACTTCCAAGGTCAATACTAAGTGGAAAGGAACATGAAGCAGTGCATTACACTACATTTCTGGAACTAGTACAGTAAGAGTTGAAACCTAGAAAAAGTTAACCTACAGTTTATAGAAGGAACTAATTATCTGCAGAAGCTGATTTTTTGGTTGTATATTTTTTTTTTGTTTTTTACACTGTGCGATTTTCTGCATCTGCTAATTTAAAACAGATGTTTAAAACTTTTGCTTTCTTTGCTTTGTTTCCCATGTTCTCCCTTCCACCCACCCCCTATATGCCATACACCAAGCATTATGAATATAAGCCCAAATATCCTAGACAATCCAGTGAACAGAGTTAGTGTAATGCACTGGTGTGAGGTGTGAAATAGAAAAAAAAAAAAATTCTCTCAGTCTTCGTCGAAGTTCTGCTGTAGAAGAAAGTTGGCAGCCAGGTTTTCATTCTTCTCACAAGCGAAATATGCCTGTATCACAAGTCCTTCAGGAAATCCTAATGCCTTTAACTGAAGAAAAAAAACATATTTAGGAAGTGCATTTTGCATGTTAGGCTTCTTTGTATGTCTCTGTATGTCACTTAAGCAATTACTGCCTTCTTGGAAATGACATTGCTGCCTAGCTCAATGCAGACTTTAGTGACCGGAAAAGAAGACGCTGCCTCTGCCTTTAGTAGAGAGGATCCTCGCTTGAAAAGGTGATTTGATTAAGTTTAATGAAGCACCATAAAAACTTGTCACTTTTTTAGTGACACAGTAATTCTAAAACAGACCTGGGTCACTGTATTGTCAAGAAGTAAGGGCACATTGCACTGCTGCAGAAAAAAAAAAGCAACTTCAAACAATGCTCATTTTAAACAATTACACAAAGCTCCAAAACACTTTTAACAAAAATTGCCTGGAACAAAAGCTCCCAGCCTGTGATCTTTAGTAGGTTGTCCAGCACATCACATTAAGCCATACTTTCAATTGTTTATCTTAAAAAAATTAGCTACAAACTGCAGCCAAGACAAGTAAGCTGAGAGCAATTTCGTTTTCAGAAGTCAAGTAATTAATGAATGTCTGGAACACAGTGACAACAGGGCATGAGAACACCAGAGAAGAACTTATTACTGTGCCAAGGGTTTAGCCAGCACCTAGGGGCACTCAGCAAATCCCCGAATCCCTGCTTCAGCCAAAGGCAAGTACACTCCACTATTTGGAGATTTTCTTAAAATCCTCACAGCACCTGCAAGGTGTTTTAAGTATGGGGCAGATCAAACAACTGTGAGAAACTGTGTCCTATTATCCCTCACCTGTCATTCTTAGATTTTATTTCAGGCTCACAAACAGCATGAAGGCATCAGCTGCAATACTAAGACACTTAAATTTTGAGGTTTGTCTTCCATGGAAAGAGAAAGAAGCGTATGGATGGGTCTCTGCTGGGTTTTAGAACAGACTGGAGAGGTAATAAAGCTCTACTGCATAAAATGGCTTTAAAAGGAAATGCAGCAGACTAAAGAAGATGACCCGTGAAGAAGTAGCCGGACAAATAATTTTGTTAGACTAATTTTATTGATTGCCAATTTCCTCAAGATCTAGAGGACTGACACCTATATTCAAATAGGTATCTTCTGATGATTCTTACATAAACTTTTGTTTTGCCAGCTGAAAAAACACTGTCTTTGGGGTACAAAACCACTACCACAGTATGACAAAAGTCTTGCAATTTGTCCTGAGTAAAATCTCAGAGGCATTGCCATCCATGCAAATTTAGTCAGTTACACAGTATTTATGAATGCAATATACCTCCCCAGAGTACGTTTTCATGCTTACCTGTACTTTTAGAAAACCATAATTAACTAATTCTCATGGACAGACAAATACAAGGGTAAAGCTTTGACTCCAACTAATCCACTCAACTATGAGTGTTCTTACTTTCCAATACTTTGCAAAGAGTGCTCATGCAGCCAGACCTTTGTACCTGGAAACCTGTCATGCCATGATCTAGAACAGTACTGGCTGAGGCTTTTGCAAGAGGAATTACTTTCTGAGTAATTCCTGAGGGAAATCCATTCCATCATCAATTATCACAGGATGGTCTCTGATCACTTAAAATGCTCTGCCTCTTCTCAGGAAGACAGATTTAAGATATTTTAGACTCAATTGCTATAAAGCAAGAAGAGGTATGATTTGAAACAAGGCTACAAGAGCTATGAAACGCCAAGCATGAAAACATCAAATATGATGCAGAAGTACTGAGCTAAACAAAGCTTAAGTTAGGTATGTCTTAAGCAAGCTCTGGAGTCAACACCCTACAGCAACAAGAATTTCAAAAAAGAAAGGAAAATTTCAAAGAAGAAAGGAAAATTTCAAAGAAGAAAGGAAAATTTCAAAGAAGAAAGGAAAATTTCAAAGAAGAAAGGCTCACCCTTTCTATAGCTTCTTTTTCCTGAGGTGTTACTTGAATGTAGTTCATATGAGCATTCCCAGCTTCTCCTATTCCTCCAGTGCTGGCACCATCATCACTGCCACTTAAACCTTGGCGAGACTCTAGAACTGGCTCGTTCAACATATGAATAAAATGTTCCTGGTGTTGGCTTATTTGCTGTGATGCACAGAACAGAAAAAGAAACACATATATTTAAATAACTCATGTTTAAGCCTGCCAACAGACAAGTAAAAATATTTATTTTCAGAGAATTAAGAAGTCAAAGGAACGTGTAAAAAGCGCACAGAGAAAAATTATTAAATCTAGCCATAAGAAATGCAATTACGTTTCAATTCAACTGCAGTGATCCTTTCCTCTTCCTCACCCCCTCTGCACCCCGTATGAAATCTCAAATTTGTATCTAATATCATAGAAAATACATTCTGTACTGCAACAACTGGAAGCCTGTAACTGCTAATAACATATTATCCCAGACAACATCAACATACAACTATCTTGTAAAGCTAAATCAGAATCAGCAAGCATTATTTTCTTGCTTTAAGACCCACCTGCAGTAGTTGGGGGTTTTCCCGTCCAATCTGCTGTAGCAATGCCGGCAACAGAGAAGGATTTTGCTGGATAATTTGTCTCATCTGCTGGAACTGAGGCTGATTTCGTAAAAACTCGAGTGGATGCCCTGGGAAAAAAAAAAACCAACAAAACAGTGAAATAACACAGTTTTTGAAAAGTTACTAAGAATCTTAATAAAATACATACCTAAACTGTAAATGTAGATAGAAACAGGACATGAAAGTGGGTAATACACCCCTCACTGAACAACAGAAGAATTTGCTTCCTCACACTAACTCTAGCTTTAAGCAAAACTTTTTTCTAAGGTTAAATAAGGCATTTCCTTTCCACCCAGTCTTCTCTTAGGATCCAACAGCCTTGTCCTTATCTCCAACACTTTCCTCTGTATGTCTCATCTCTGGTTAATCTCAGACACATCTACCCAACCCACTTGTCTTGTCTCTGCATCCACGCCACAGCTCTCCAGCTCCTGCCACAGGTCAGCTCTCCAAGGAGCCCTGCCTGCCCATACATCCCACACTGTTAGCTACTGAACTGAGCACAGCAGTGTCTGAACTGCTCTGAAACATCCCTCCTCCCCCCACTCTCTCTTCATGGATCGTGTGTGCCTGCAACTCCTGAATGCATGTTTAACACTCTGGCCTCTATCAGGGCTTGTATCTCGAGCACCATTTCTGCCACAGCCTAAGACAGACCTTTCCTACCCCTTCTTTGGGCTCCTTTCATCTATTTATCTAGCTCCTTTTAGGAGGGAGATAAACACGTGATAAATACCCTCCTCTTCACCAGGCACCAACCACTGTCAAAGAGCTGCACTGCTGAGTGAGGAGTCCTAGGTCATTTATAGGGTCTCTCCAATGCTACACTTCATGGCCTAATTCCAGGTTACTCCCTTGATATTCCAACTTCTGTCTGGTAAATATATGAATATAGTCATAGTGGACAGTGCCCAGTCAGCCACAAAGCAGAAAGCCAGAGGTTAAGTGAGAGAAAACACAACCCCAACCATATCTGTGCTCTTGCACTTAAGCCCAGAATACTGAATTAAAGAAATTGTGCAAGTTCACTGCATTTTTGGAAAACTCATACTTCACTGCACACAACATACAACAAGCCACTTGTCCCAACAAAGCACCACACCTGGAACTTCCATGTTAACAGCTCCTACCAAATTCCCTTTGAACAGCCCACAAGCACCTGGAACTTAAAACTGACTGAAAAAGAGATTGATTAATTGCATATTGTTTATCACATCTTCTCAAACACAGCCTTTCTTACCTCCTAGTGAGCTAGTAGTCGTGGGTATAGTTGCTACTGCTGCTGCCACTGCTGAGGACTGAGATGCACCAGTGGTTGGTGGTTGAGGGGGTTCAGCCACAGCCTGATTATCNGAATGAAGGGGGGAAAAAAAAAACAACAAAACCTTAATGCTTTCACTTCAAATACAAAGCAAGATCCTGCGAGTTATGCATTTACAACTGACAGAGAACACCGTGAAAAGATTAATTTTATTTTTTGGCAGGAAAAATGTGTGGTTTGTATAGAAAGGCAGTAAAGCATGCAGTACATCACTTTAAAACACACTTTTGCCCGATACAAAATACTTGTTTCGAATCCTGTTGGAAGATATTTGATGTGAGTGAAAAAGTTAAACTAAATATACTGTTACAATATGTTATACTGTTATGCAAAAGAAGTGACATAACAGCAACAAACTGCAGTACAAAATTCTAACTAAGATTAACAATGCCATACAACTGGAAAGAAACTGAGAAGAGATACCAAGAACACAGCTCTTGGGACCTCATTCCTCAATGAAAAGCTGTCATTTACAGTATCTTAAAAGTGAAAAGGTCTGTATGTCACCCAGCTTTAGCAGTTTAAAAAAAAAAAGTTAACTTGCCTTTTGTTTATTTTCTATCTGCAAGCAACTTTGTGTAGGAACTGATTGCTATGGGGGCTGAAATGGACAAAGCTAAAACATAATATTATAACAAACTAGAATGTAGGTTATACAACCATGACACCTCACTCTACTACTTTTCTCCTGCATGGAAATCCTTCAAGCTTCCTACCCTAACCCTGCCTTTCTCACTGTCACTGAACTCCTGCACCAAGTCTGTCCTTTCAATCTACCTCCCTGAAGCCTGGAAACTTACTCATGGGAGAGACACCAAGAGTATTACAACAAGCTCTGTTGGAACAGCCCAGAGAAGTTACCCAAATGAGGGTCACCCTTCAGCTGGGGAACCACAAAATTGTTGGAGTTTGGGTGGGTGGAAATATTACAGAACTACAAGGTAACCGGACAATGAAGAGGTTTGTCAAGCCTACTCTAAAAATCACTGGTAGGTAATGTGTATTAAAAGTCCTGCTGTAGCATGATCTTCACACGGTATGTGAAGAACAAAAAGCACAAATATACAGCTACTATAGAGGGCACATCTAGAAAGGGAGAGCTGGACAGTGCTCCAAGCAATGCTTTGCCTCGCCTGTTTATTAAGAAACACATCAAGGTATAAATCACCTAATCATCAACTGCATGTTTAAGCCACTCAGGGGAATAAATGCAAGATTTCCCTGTCACACACTTCATTACCTTCACATGGCTCAGTGAGCTTGCTACACATCCCTCCCTCCACTGAGGGGGAGGAGAATTCCATTCATGGTATAATTCTGAGGTAACGCTCCCTTATCAGCGGCTTGCAGAGCACTGATTACATACCTTTTCCCATCAAAAGAAATAATTTCTGGCAACCCAAGTATAATGTAACAACTTGGGTTACTCTTATGAAATTACTAGTTGATTTCACCTATTCACAGGCGTATGTCATCATTGCAATCTGCGTCCAGATCAAACAACGTGTGCTTGTTTAAACTTTTCAGTTTGCTCTCGAATGAAAGGACTATGTAAACTCGTTCAAACAAATTTACTTAGAAATTATTTGTCATCTTGAACATCATCTTAACTCTTGAACACAAGCTTGAAGTATCACTCTCCAAATAACAGAGACTGTGTACAGTTGTCATCAGGCAATGCCAGGGAGGCGTGTGGACCTTGTTCACACAGCTACACGACAGAATAAAGCATGGTATTAAACCACACACAAGTCACCCTGAATGCAAACACTGCTTGGATGGCAAAAAAAGGCCACTGTTGCCTTATGGTGGATGAAACAATTGTTTACTGTTTAACTGAGCAGTACAGTGGTTTTTAGCTGACATTGCTCTCTGCAGGGCAATAATCACACCAGGTCCAGCTTCTGCATGGAACAGAGAACAAAATAGTTCCAGTTGGGAGGTATTTACAGTGATCATCCAGTCCCACTGACTGACTGATTCATGGCTGACCAAAAGTTAAAGCCTGTAAAGGGCATGGTCCAAATGCCTCTGAAACACTGACAGGCACACGACGCTGACCACCTCTTTAGGAATTGTGTTCAGTATCTGACTATACTCACACTAAAGAAATGTTTCCTAAAAATATCCAAACTAAGAGGCTGGTTATTGAAGAGATGACAGAACTCCTTCCTAGTTAAGGGTTAGGAAATCCTTGGCTCAAAGGGAAATCTGAATGTAAATGCCTCCAAAGATAAGCCTCGGGCATAGAAAAATAAAGAGCATCTTTTGCAACTGAGACCTCCTTCCATGACCACAGGTCATGGACACAGGATTACATCTACATCTTCAATGAGGAAGCCATGAAAACTGAAGAGCTTGCCACCTGAACCATGGACAACACGTAGAATCTTCAGGGCTCATCTGAGGAACAGCTGTGCTTTAATTACAGTTTAAATCCTTTCCAACACCTTACAGGTACCTTTGGTGCACTGGTTCTTTGAACACTTACAGATCTCAACATCCTAATCCTCATCTGCAGATTATATAAAAGATAGTCATGATGATAGTTTGGAGGCAGATAATGTAGGGAAAGGGTCAAAGAACAGTGTCACCAACATATCAGATCAATAGTAACTGAAAAGAACCTTTTTTTGATGCAGCAGGAGACTAAGGAACATATTCAGACCCCAACAGATCCAGGACAGTTAGAAAGACCATTTAGAGCAAAAGGATTCTTCTAGAAGGACAGCAAAAAGTCTGACAACTAATATGGTCTCCAAGAGCAAGACCATTCCTCCCTACTCCGTTTTCCAGAAGGAAGAAGAAGAAAAAGTATTTCCAGTGAAGGATAACACGAAACACAAAGGGATATCTTACGTAACAGAAGGAGCCATTTCATATACAGGACCTTCTGAAGGAGTAGAAACGAACTGCTCAGAGCAGTCAATGTATTTGGCAGATGTGACATGTAACTCCATCACAGGGATGCTCTATCACTACTCTGGAGTTCCTGAACAGAAATAATAAGCTAGAGGAGGGAAATGCCAGACTCAGTGCACAAGATTTGCACACTCTGTGGGACTGCCACACGCACAGCAGGCCCAACACTTAGGGGAGGCACTGATCTCATGGTGTATTTACAGACTAGATGAACAGCAAAACCAACATTTTGACAGCATGAAAAACAAATGTTTGAGCTGGCAGACTTATGACAGAGAGTTGGGAGCTACTGCATTCACCCTTGCTTGGCCTAATGCTAGTTGGGAGTTGAACTTTTTTACATTCTCGTACTCAAAACATTTGTTGTCAGTTTAATATCTGAATATTACTAAGTCTTGGGAACACTAATGTAAGTAGGAAGCATGCCAGGGACTTGTAGCTACTGAAGGAAAACTTCATTAACAAAATTGAAGTTTTATAACTGGAGGGCAAAGATGCCAGATTTCTTATCAATCAATCGATCAGAAATTCAATATACATGTATTTTGCAGGGATCTGATCAAGATATCTGGTTGCCAGATTTTAATAAAGTTCAGATCTGCTAAAAGGAAAAACCTCATCAGGAAAAAAATGGTATGCCAGAGTGAAAATTAAATGCACTGGAAATACTGATTAAGCAACAAAATCATGGACAGATTCAATGGTGGTTACAATTCACTTGTCAGATTAAGGTATACAATGAGAAATAAACCAAAAAGCCCCTAAAACAACTGACAGAGTTTTCATTAAAGTGAAATTACTCTTCTATTTCCTCTCATGCCAATGAAGTTCATTTAACCCTTCAAGCTTTATTTATCAAATGAAAATTGTTTCTTCTCTAAAACGCTGCTGAAATGAAAACACCAGTTAAATTAAGCACGGTTCAAAAAAAAAAAAACCCTCTCAAACCTTTGTGTTTGGAAAGTTTATTAAGAACACTGTGTATTATTAGCAACAACAGTGAATTGGAAGTTAAGGAACAGTGAAGTTATAGATACTAGTGCAAAAGTACAACTAATGCTGTCACTAAGAGGTGACACAAAAACACTGAGCCAGCCATCGGCATTTAAAGCTATCACTGTAACTGGACATACTTTATGTACAAATCCATATAAATCAACAAAGAATGAAAGCAAAGCAGTGGTAGAGGTGGTTAGGGATTACCTCAGTGTTTTCTCTAACACATCATGTCTGTCAAAATTTCAATCTCATCTTTCCAGATGGCGAATGTCACTCTCAAGTGACTGAGTAATCAAGTAACACCAAAAATCAAAATAACACCAAAATCAAAGTGAAAGGTTATTACGTGGCAAACAAGAACTGAAAGAACGAGGTGCAGGCAAGGTAAGTGCTCACCATCAGAAGGTATTCCACGGCTCTGTCAGGATTGTTAAAGCTGGCCCTCAGCGCCGCTATCACCTGCTCTCGCTCGTAGCCCATGGACATGATCTCAGTCACCATGTTCTCATAGGACTGGCCTGTCACTGCAAGTCACAGCACCACCATTTTAAGGGAAGAAGATGAAAATAATCACACACAAAAAACAAGTTTCAGCAAATATACGTCATTTCTACCCAAATTTCAGTCGTTCATTGAAAAGAGTACTTCACATTAAGTTGTTCTGTGGCTTTAATTCCAAATATATTCAGTGGTTTCATTATGAATTTGATTGGAAATGGTGGAGGGTAATGAAGAAAATGTAAACTTCTACTGACAAAAGCAGAACTCGTGATACTTCTGTACTTGTAATTGAAATAATGTTCTCTCTTCAAGTTTTCATTTAAGGTCAAGGGCATCCTCACAGCTAATATTCAATTCCTGATGTAATCAAGAGAAGTCTCCTGCAGCTTACATTTGGAAATCAAAACTTCCAAGGCAGAAATCTGCCTGTCAAATTGTCAGCCACTGTGGTTTTTCCAAATACAGACTTTTTGCTGTTAGATAGATGACAATTAGTGATGACCAAGTTATCACTATATATTGCTACGTGCTGGTGATGATGATCAAAGTAATTTAATCAACTTAACATGGACCAACTCAAATCAGGCAGAACACTTAAAAGTTGTTTCCAAGAAAGTCGCTCAACGCCTCAAGGAGGGTTCAGGAGACCAAGTAATCTCATTTAATTCTTATCTCAATTTAACATTTGACTAGACATCCATCACATCAAATCGCCCACCTCTTACAGCAAAAATGGATGAAAACTGTCCCACACCTGCAGCAACCAAGACAAAAGGTACACACACTATATATGGAGCAATCAAAGGGCAACTGATCACTACACTAATCTCATTGTAAGGAAGATTATTATCTCTTTTCATAATCCATTTAATTTTCCTGCCCTAAAAGCAGGTATATCAGACAACAGGTATAAAAATTTTTTGAAAGGTAACTATTTTATTAGACATTGTAACTGGGCAAATCTTAAAGGTTATCTTCCTGGGGGGGAAAAAAATACATACAAACCCAGGCATTAAAATACCATCTCCTTCCTTGGATAAAGGTATTCCTGATCTCAGTGAAATCCTACTACTGACTGACTCTGCAACTAGCAAGTTAGTGGCAGGAGAGTTAAATAATTAAATAAAAAACAACTGATTAATAATAATAAAAAAGCCCCAGAGGAAACAAATACAAGAGCAACTCTGTTAAGACAAGTAAGTCATAATTAAAAGAACCAAAGAAAACATGAAGTTTTATTCCCTTAGGGAGAAGGTGTTTAACTCAAGCCAACATTAATACAACCCCATTGCCTGTTTCTTAACGTGTGCTTCTAAATAATCAGTGGGTGTATGACTTAGGGCAGTATACTCAAGAACAAACAATAAAACAGCCCTAGCCCAAGGGTACTTGTGCATTATCCATAAATAAAGGATTTAAAAGCCTTGACTAATTTGAGTATTTATTATTAGGGCTTCAAAGTAATAGTGCCAACCTGAGTTTAAGGAATGGTAAGTTCTTCATACGGAACTACAAAATCATTCATTTTACATCTACCTGCATTTTTTGACATTACAAAAATAAAATCACCTAAACTTGCCCTAAAGATACATACTTCTATACATCTCTTCAAAGAAGCAAAAAAAGCCAAGCCAACAATTGTCCCCACACAATGATTTTGCTAAACTTCTGCTCACATTCCTCCTTACCCAGCACTAGTTTACCCTTACTACTCCTAAGAAACTCACCAAGCAGAACACCTGTTGACATAATTAGCTACTACTACTCAAACACTTCTGTATTGCTTTTTCAGTATAAGCAAGGCAGAGACTAGAACAGTATGTGAGATTTGATACAGGAAAACGATGCAAAAAGGCTGCCTTGCTCTGCACTGGCTGCTACCTAAGGCAGAAATAAAAGCCAAAGGAGGAAAACAGAATTACTGAAAATGTAGGTGCATGTACTCCATAACAGACTAGTTAACAAGTTGAGCAAAAGTGAGATCAAGAATAATAATTCAGAGGTTGCACACCAGCAATGTCATGATACAGAGTCAGGCCCCTCTGTACCCAGTGCTAGTGGAAATGTTTGAGGTCAATGCTGAATTGATTCTGCTCTTTGCTTTTGTCTTTCAAATAACATTTTAAAGCTGGATTAACTCTCAAATCCAGTTCATCACACTCCCCACAATAATTCTTGTCCTATGCCCTAAAGAAATCTTGGGCTGCTCCTATGAAAGATGTGGTTGCACAAGAACTGCAAGACGTGCAGATCTTCACGTAGCACACAAAGCCACATCACTTTTCAGCATTTAACTGAAAACAACAGCAAATCATAGAAACCAACCCCTGTTTTCAAAGCAAAGTCAATTAATTTCAGACAATGTAATTGAGAAGCCACAGTTAGAATATGAGTAGGATCCAACTTATGATGTGAAGACATAATCCATCAACTTCTGCAAGCAAATTCCCTCCAGGACAGTTTTTAAAAGAAAAAGAACCACAGAGTTCATGCCCATTGCCCTTGAAATTTTTTGGCTGACAACACTTACAGTACGCTTACCCAGAAAATCACACTCAGTATCTGTTACTTCCAGACATGTCAGGGACACATGGGTTTACTCCATCAGACACCAGCCAAGGAACTCCCATATAAAATGGATAGTGAGGTAATGCTCTTGAAATGGGATTTTTTTTTTTCTTTTTTTCCCAATTTTGAAGAGATTAGAATCAAGACCACCAGCTTCATTTAACTTGCTGATCAACACTGTTAACAGGAGTGTTTGTGATGACCTCATCTTGGCCACTAAGATATTAAGAATGGTTAAGGAAGCACCTTTGGTAGCAGCAATCACTTCAGCCACTTTAGTTCTGCTACATTTTTGTCTCCTGCAGTATCCATCAGCTATTTCAGGTCATACAATCTAAAACAGTATGCCACACCTAAGACCTAAGCTGCAGCTGGACAGACTAAACCTAGTAGCTACCACTAATTCATGTAAAACATCACTGCTGCTTCTAAACCACCCTGGGCTGCTTAATCACAGCACCTGCCTCCAATATATCGACACAAAAATGTAAGTGAAACTCTTTACTTGGTTCAACTCTTTGTACCAAATTGCAGCTTCATATTTAAAGACAAAAGACAGAATAAAAACCCCACCTCCTCCTCCTTATTTCTGTGCCTGAATTTGTTACACTCCAAAACAACCCAAATATTTCAGTAGGAGTAAGGAGTTGTGGGTTTATCTAATAATTTCCTAGCTACCCAAATCAGCATAAATGAGGGGCAGACCTTCCTATTGTCTTTATTCTATCTATTCCACTGAGAAACAAAGAATATTTAAAAGTAAAATAAAAGTAAGTTGACTGTAAATACATGGAGGCATTCATTTCTCAGCCCAGACAGCAGTGAACTTGTCTAATCTAAATGTGTCAAAAAGCAAAATATCTTCAAAGCTGGAACAAGTGAATAACAAAGGCAGCCATTTTATCAGACCTGCACTCTGGGGAGCAAAAGTGAACAGCACACACATATTTACATCTAGTCTTCTATTCAAGCTACTTCAAAATGAATAGTCAGAAGATAAATTAAGGCAAATGGGAAAAAAAAAAGCAGGGATGATAAGGATCTTTCTTTTACACAATAAAAATATGCAAAGGGAAATATTCTTCAGTAAAGCAGTTCTCAAAGCTGGTTCCAAGATATCAACTTCAGGTCTTAGAGAAGAGCACTTTGATTATAACTTTAACAATGACAGATACAGAAGGAAATATCAACATCTGCTAATCCGTCATGTTTCTGCTGCACCAAAATAATGTCTACATTAAAAAAACTCTCCACTTACCAAGTGCACTTATAGCATCCTCAAAAAGATTTGATCGAGATGTATCACCTGTTGTACTGTAAGACGAAGACAAGTGCAATGGTAATTACAAAACTTTGGAAAACTTCCTGTTTTTCAAAAAAAAAAGCAAAAAAAAAAAATAAAAAGCAGCAGCAGCTGTAACTCTAATAGCCCCTTTTGTTTCTAAAAAACCAACAAAGCTTTCCAAAGAGCTCTCTTTTGGTCCTATAGTGAGAACAGATTTTACAAACTTACAATGCTAGCATTTTCAACACAAGGCCAACCTTCCCCCGCTACCCCCCAGAAGTTTGGCTCTTGCCCATCTGCTCAGGGATTAGCCATCTGCTTGCTTGAATGCTTTAAAGGGTGGGAGAACAAGGTGGATTTTCAAAAGCACACAGCAGTCTCACTAACTGCTTCCCCACAGTCACCAGTTTGACCTCAATGAGGACCCAAGGAGGTCGGTGGCAAGCACTTATTAAAATCTCAGTATACCACTTTCCCAGGAATATAAACTGCTAACATTTGCAATTACTCCATCTCAAGTTATCAAAGTTGTTAAATTACAGGATTAAAGGCTCACCTCCATGAACAGCGAGGAACACAGAGGCACAACACTGGGCAGAGGAACACCAGTTTTAATCAGCCACAGCCAAGGGTGCCCCATTCCCAGGGCTGCAACTTAAATCATCAGCCCCTTGGTCTCAGGGTGACACCCAGGGTGGGTCAACAGGACTCCTTCAAGGGCATTACAGCCTATGACAGGGTGCTGCAACTCACCACGGGGTGCCAGGAAAAAGTGTTGGGGGAAATCCAGAGCAAGAACCAAAGGCAGGGAAAGGAAAAGCACCGAGGCACCATGCAGGTGAAAAGCACGGGTTAAGAGAGCAAAAAGAGGAGAAAAAGGGCCAGTTATAGGTAAGAAACACTTGCCTGGCCATGCTCTGCACCTCACCACCAGTGCATCCCGTCTTTTTATTAAATTCTACTTCTAAAAACTTTTCATGATGCAGGGTGTCTGTGTGTATGTGTCTTTATTCTACCTGCACGTGTGTATATGGAATTCCAAGCGTTCACAGGGGCAGGGAATGATGAGTTAGGGGGATCCAGACACCTGTGGAGCCAGCAACTGCTGAGACCAGACTCTGTGGAAGTCTGAAGGCCAAGGACTGCAGCCAGTTCCTGGGTGAGCCCTCTGTGTGTGTGTGTGCATGTGCAGGCAAAGGGAATCTCAATATCAGGGTTGCAGGGCTCAGGCAGGTCCCCATGCCCAGGTACCAAAAACTTGGCAGACCCTAAAGGCCAGCTATCAACACAGAAATTTGTACTTTTCATTTGTATTTTGTACATATTCATTTGGCAGCAGTGGGCTTTGCCCTAAATAGCCAGAGGGGGACAGGATGTGGCTGATGTATCTTGCCTGAGTGCTGGGCTTTTCCCTGCCTGAGCTGACCTAAGCAGCCAGACATATATTTATAGGTTTATACATATTGTGTGTATATTTTGGGAATACATGTTCAGTCTTGATAACGTGATAGACTTGAGGACATGGAGCTGCAGGAGCCTCACATTTATCAGGCTACCAGAGTTGGCAACTCCTACCAGCAAGTGAAAGATCATCAGATTGATCTGAATGTTTCCACAAGACGCCAGTAAAAAATGCAACAAGGCACTTACAGAGATCTCTGTAAGATCTATGCAAGAAATAATTTGTTCCAACAAGAATGCTTCACTAGTATCTGTCAGCAGTAAGATTTACAATCAAAAAAAGATCAAAGGCAAAGCAGGACGCCAGCTGGCCTGGCCTTGGGTCAATAAATCTTGCCTTAGCAATTTAACTTCTAAAGCAAATCAGAAGGAAGCAGTACTCACTGAAATCAAGGCAGGTGATAACTTTATATGCTAAATTATTTTTTTCCTCCCTGTTAAGCATGTACACTGAGGCTCCCTTACTGCAGTTTCATAAAACTGCAATCTGTACATGAAAAACATGGAAAACACTATGTCAGTATGAAAGACTGATCTTTGAACCTACTGGACAAACTGAGCATAAAAAAAAAGGAAAACAACCCACTTATAAATATTTTTTAAAAACTAAGTTAATTTGACTGATAAATGAAACTCCATTTGCGCTCCATTTCTAACATACTCATTTCTCAGAAATGCAACATTAAATCACCAATTTGTGTATTTAGTGCAAGAAATTTGTGATGAGTTTTTCAAGACATTAGGCAATTCTAAGTTTCGCCTTGTTATCATCAAATCAGTAGTCCATGGTGTTTAAATACAGTCACTTAAAAAATACTGTCTTGTGCACCAGTATTCCCAGAAATAACACACAAATAATTAAAAACCAGCATACAAAAAATGAAGATTTGATGCTATGCAGCACTTCAAGGGCCATTTAACTCCAGTTAACAACATTTTAATCCCATGCAGTACTTAAGCAATTCAAAGCAAGCAAAAAAAAGAAAACAGAATACAACAGGGATGAAACCTCCAACTTCCATTTGATTTTCTCAATTGTAGAAAATTGAGGTGAAAAGTTTTCCCAACTCCCACAATTACCTGAAGATGGGCCAAGGAAGATTCAGAAAAAACAAACTTGTAGCTTTAAGGCACTACATGATTAAGAGCAATACCATACCCCAGATTTTGGAAGAAAGAGCTCTTTCCAGAAATTAAGAGCAATAAAGAACTTAGGGTTCAAATCTGACCAACATGATCCAAAACACAATCGGAGGTTTATGAGCAGGACAGGACACATTCCTCTCAAAACTTCAAGAGTTTTGTGAGCAGGAGAGCCCCACTGCAGGTGAATATCCTCAGTCTGAAAAGCAACTTGCACGATAGCAACTCTGAAATGCCTAAGAGGAGCATAAGTCTTGTGTCTTCTAACTCTCCCCTCCACAGGTTTATTCCCAAGACCACACTTCCCACAGGAGAAGGCATAAGCAAGGAGGGGTGCTTCTTAAAATCACTAATGTTATACTTGGTGAGAGACTGAAATTACAGTTAAGAAAGAAGAAAAATTACATAGAATGGAGATAATGGCTGTAACTAGAAGCAACAGAAATGGACAGAAATGGGAAGCCATTTTTGGAGGCTCATTTGTACCTGTCAATCGATGATGGACTGACCGCAGCTGGTGCCTCAGGTGGTTTTTCTTCTGGCTTCTCCTCTTTCGGAGCACTCACAGGTGCAGGTTCACAAGAAGCTGCTGCATCTGGTGCCGGTGGTGGAGGGACAGGAGCTGGCACGGGGGCAGCAACAGGGATTGGTGCAGCAACTGCTGTGGGAGCTGCAGTTGTTGAGCCAACAGTGGAAGTGGCATTTGACGGCTGAGTCGCTCCAGCTGCTGCTTTGGGCTACGGGAGGACAACAGAGTTCAGGCACAGCACAAAGCTCGTAAATCCACGGATCTCTACAGGAAACACACTACGTTCTGTTAGGACCATTTGTGTTTGATACTGCTGCCTCAACATCAACATTAAAACATTGCAGGACATTAAATCTCTAATACCTTCCTCTGTGTTTAAATAAGCAACTGAGAGTGTCACTGAAGAACTTACACACCTGAGCATTCACACTCTGAGGACAACGTGAAATGCAAAGATCTAAATATTTACAGACCACAATATCCTAAATATGAAAACAATCCTGTGTTTTACAAAAACACATTTTCCAAAAGAAACCAAGCGAGTTGCCAAAAAGCATCTGCAGACCAAGCATAAGCTTTTCTCACCACTCCGGAAAAAAGTGATTAAGACAAAAATCACATTTCATTATGAATGCTGTTTGCTGGAAAACAAGACGCAAAAAAAAATTAAACTTCACCTGTAACATGTTTTAGTTATGCAATCTTTGCATTCAAAGCACTAAAATAAATCTCAAATACTTCGGTTCTGAAGTGAGCACCAAGGATACAGCAGTACGAAGGACTACCAAATTTACAGCACAAAATTCAGAGTGGATAATACTTCTATGCAATTGTGAAATAACCGTCACATCTCTAATGGATACTTGAATTTTGCTTGGATGCAGTATTAATCCCATTGCACAGAAATAGCCCCAAGGGCTGACAAAGCTGACCCCAATCTTCGCCTTTCCAAGAGAAATAGCTGAACTTTAACAAAACTACTTATTCAAGGTGCACCACTTTCAGACAATGTTTGCTTCAAGTGGGAAACATTTACTTCCTCCTTTTGTCAGCCGGGAAAGGTAAAGTTAAGAATGAATAGCTTCCAATGTGACGGGCACAGCAAATAACATTTTAATAAGCACTCAAAGAAAAACACTGACACAGTTGGAATGCAAGGGGGGTTATTTTCTGCTGGATTCCTAAACCCTTAATACAACAACATCTGAGCATCAGACAAAGCTAGCCGTCTGTGCCTACGTGACTGGGCACGTCTTACGCACAATAGAAACAGGAAAGGGCAATTGAGCTTCAAGACTAGCAAAAAGATTGTAAGAGTGAAGAAATGCCCAAACTACAGGTCCTTTAATATCAGAATATACTGGGTTTAGCAGTTCTTCATGGAAATCTGTGTTTAGAATCACAGAATTGTTGAGGAGACCTCTCAAATGATTGAATCCAACCCACCACTAGAGCATGTCCCTGAGTGCCACAGCCACACATTTATTGAACACTTCCAGGAGCAGCAATTGCACAACTTCTCTGGAGACTTCTGCTATCAACAAAATGAAAAACTGGACTCTGACATCTCATCTGCACCTGTTCTCTTGTACTGATAAATGGCTCTGTGGCAAACCACAGACTAGAAAGCTGTTCACTCAGGAAGACAGCAACAACAGTTATCTTTAACAAGCTCAGATGTTTAATTTAGTTTAATAATACCAGATAGAAATAAAGGGCAACAGAATATATGTTTCCTTTGTCAGGAGGAGGAACTCCAGCTTCAAAATTAATTTCATATTCCAAAACAGAGATGAAGGCAGTTTTATTCAGATGGCAGTGGTCTGGAATGCCTGGAAAATCAGTGGCTTGATTCCTGGAAGCAGCCTGACAAGTGGTTCAGAGAAGAAATACTTCAAACACGTGTCACAGTCATTCCCTGTAAATTGCACTTGCAGTCTCTCAAAACCCACAGGTTTGTTTACTGCCAGATGTATCCTGTCTCTACTGGTTTATGCTGTTGAGCTTGACAAAAGAAAAAGCCATGAACTATGAAAAGCAACATGGCAAGGCTGGAAGAGTCCCATACAGAGGATTTAACAACAAACTACCTGGGTTGCCTTCTTCCTTTTAATAATAAAAGGAAAAAAAAAAACCAAAACAGAGAGAGACAAGAAAGAATAAACAGTAAAATCACCCATTAGCAATTTTTTTCCTTTGATATAAACATTCAGCACAGAACAGCAGCAAAAATCAGCCTAGGCAAACCAGGACTGTGATGCAGTATTTTTTATCTATTCACACAAGCATTTTACTGTTGACCATAACTTGCACATGATGAAATTCCACTGGTTTTAAGGATGGGCATATACAATCACTCATCACAAGATAAAACAGGAACTAAATGAATGAAGCTTCCTATTCAAAAATAATGATTACTTACTTTTGTCACCATAACCACCACAAAGTTCTTCTCATCTATCTTGTATTCTTTAAGAGCAGTTTCATCATTAAGGATTTTACCTGGGAAATAAACAGGGAAAAATTAAGAAGTTGTTTAGCAAATCAAAGAGATGATCTTGGGATTTCCTCATGAAAACATGTTTTATGCAGATTTATAAATGTTAAACAACACAACAAAAAGCAGTTTGGCTATTGAGCTTTGGCAGCAGAGGTACAATTTTCCTTGTATGATGTACAGAGTACTGGATAGCTTGAGGGTTGCTGCCCTAAGTGCTAAAGATGCTTCAAACCATTTAAAATAAAAGCATTAAATCTGGAAAGATTCACTGGACCCGTACAAAGATACATGTAATACAGAGGAAAGGCTTTAACACACAAAAAGCTTAACCAAATAACTCATGTCTGCTTGCACAGTAAGGGAAATTCCTTTCTACTTATCTTCCATTTGCTCTCCAGATAAGAGCATTACCTGTAATAACAGGTTTGTGACCTTGCAACTTTAACAATTTGCAAGGCTAAAACATTAGAAAAAGCTAGAACCATTCCCTAACTTGCCACCTTGACAGAAGGATGAAAAAGCTATCAGACAAACCCAGAAACATTTGTTATACTACAATTTTTGATGTTTCATGAGCAGAGGTGGTACTGTGACAAAACAGATTTGCACTACATCTACAAGAACTTAGGAACACAGTAAGCCCCATACTTTTTTGCCTTTTCTCAGAATAAGCTGACTTAGAGGTAGCACCACAAATCAGAAAATTACGTCTGTATTTCAGAGAGTTTTATAGCACCGATTTCTACCCCAGAATTTTCAGGGAATATTTTACAATTTAAACTGATTAATTTTCAGAAGATGTGCCACAGAGTGCTTCCATTTCACAACCTCTCTCCGTGCTACTGGACTGCAACTAGAAGGGCACATCCTTATCCTGATGACTGCCAGGAAATCAAGCAACACACACACTTCATGGCACTCAGAACACAAGAGACTGGTTCCACCAGTCTTACAGGTCACACATTCAAGAAGGTATTACATGTACTGCAGTAATAGAAATACCTGTAGCATCTGAGTCAGAACCTACACGGGTTTACTTACAATTTTTTATAGGCACTTTGGGGAAGGCTTTAATGAATGAGTATGCAATATAATACATATACTTTTGTAAAGTATGTATACAGACATCCTGTCTTCTCAGGACACACCACTCTCAGGGTTTCTAGACCTTGCCCTAATACAGATGTCAACACAATGGATCTGCCTCTCTAATCAGAGTCAGCTGGGGGTATCACTTTGCTTTACCAAACTATGAAAATTCTATAGGGCATTTTCATAAAAGTAAAAATGTCATCAAATGTACCCTTGTATCTCTTGTTCAAGAAAAAGAAAAAAGAAGATAATAAATCTTTGGATATTATATTCTCAATCTTATTTCCTACATTTCCTACTGCTTATGAGGATTATACAATACTGCAGATACATTCTGGCTTCATAAAACACTCCAGTCATGCCACAGAATCTTACGCAATCCTTGCTTTTTGCAATCCCAGAAACACAATATTAAGAGTGCCATGCAGTTACAAACATTGCACAAAGCCTTCTGCCTTGTTAACATTTCTTGGTTATACACGAGACATCCACCTTCATGTTCCTGACACGCATTCCCCTCACTGAAGTACCATAAAACCTGCTATGAGATGTAGTCCTGAGGAGCTGTACAAACACAGACTCACAACTTCTCTCCCATTACCACCTCTCCACGACCACCAGTGGCTTTAGCTCATTACAAGTGAAAAGACTTGTACTTGTTACGAAGAAGTACATGACAGAAGCAAAAAGTCAACCAAAGTTTCTTTCAAGCTCAGTTTTAGAGGGAAAAGAAACACTAGAGGGAGTACTGGAATAGCACCAAAGTTCTGACATGAAGTGAGAACAAAAAAATGGATTTCTGTATTAGTGCCAGAATGAACAAGGCAAGTAAAATAAAGCCCAAATAAAGTTAATTTCATGTTTTTAACTGACATTAGCCTGCTTTTTGCTAGTGCATAATACACGTTTCTAGTGACAGAGCTTAAAAGTATTGAAAGTTCCTTTGTACAGCCAGGATTTGGTGGTGGGTTTCTTTTGTTAATCCAAAAGAAATAATCTGGTTTTTAATTCTCTGAGGTATATACAGCAGTGCTTCAGCTATACACAGCATAAATTGAATAAGAAAAGAATTAAGCCAGAACAGCAGCTTTGACCTGCTTAAATCTTGAATTCCTGTAACAAAAGCTATTTCTTCTTCACCCAGCATTCCCCAAAGACATCATGTTGTAAGAGCAAAGATGACAGACACACGTGTATTAAAACCTAAAAAATTCGAATTCAAAATTAAGAGCTCCCTTTGACACCGAGTTTGTTTTTGCGTTTGTGGGGGTTTTTAACTTGTCTGTACTTCAGTTCTTAGAATTCTTAGAAGACTTAACATTCACATCCAAGTCAAACAACAACATAAAACAAGGCACGTTCAGATAAGGTATCTTCAGAAAATCCATTACCTGCATAAATTAGTTTTTGGCCAGCTACTGGAAAGGCATCTTTCCCCCTTTCTGATTCAATCTTCTCTTTCAGTGCCTTCACCTAAAGCATAAAAACAGTTTTAATGAAAACAAAGTTCACAGTACGAACTTAATTAAGTATACTTTAAGTTTCAAATACTGAAGAGTAGTTTCAATCATGTCTTGATTATGTCAAGTTTATCAGTCTTCTGAATATGTCACTGTAACCACTTGCAGAGCAACATGTCCCCTTCCCAAATAGTCTCCTGTGCTGAATCAAATTAGGTAATTAATTTCTCCATGAGAAGTTATTAGTATGAGTGTACAACACAGTGAAAAAATAAATTGAGAAATCTGGGGAACAAAAATGTTTTCATGTCTTGACCCATTTGCCCTGTTCTTTCTCCGAATGCAGAGGGTACACCTGCTATAAACAGAGCTGAAGGTTTTCATCACCACAACCACTCTTCAGGGAATGCCTGGGTTTTTTTTTGGTAAGATCACCATGACATTCAGCCTTGAAGTCCCCATATGCAAAGACTTGTGCAAACTGTTCAGATGCTTGTCTTACATAAGCTGTTTTCAACTCTTCCCCCTCCATCACAATTTCTGGAGCTTCACACAGCAATTCTAAGCCTACACATCTACTTGCTTGCATGGACCACTGTTGCATCATCCACACTTTCACAGCACCACATGCAGCAGCTCAAGTGGCACTGTTTAGTTTGTCATGTGTAAGAATGCTCCCAGCTCTCCAGAAAGACTCCAAAATGCTACCCTGAGGAGTCAAAGCAAGCCCCTGTAAAAGCGTTCCTGTACTGACACATCTGAAGTCATGTTTTGAGACAAACTGCCTGCACACACAGTCATTCTTCTTGCTTTCGTACAGACACTCCCAGAACACACAGAACAAAGACAACCAATCTGTTATGAGCTTATTACTACGAGCCAACACCACCTTCTAAAGGTTTTATTTTTTTTCTGAATATTCAAAAAACCTTTTTCATACAACTTTGCAAGGATATGGAACGCAACATATTGCTTCCCTCTATGAAGCTACACCAAAATAGGGAGCCAGCTCCTTTTCCCCAGCAGATGAGGAAAGGATGCTTTTGGTATTTTGTATCATACGTGCCACCCCAGCACCTGCCAAATGCTTTGGAATTAGTCTCCAACCAGGCAG
>VWZT01016658.1:0-11099 GCA_013397055.1 Pachycephala philippinensis | reverse complement strand
GGACAGCCAAACCATTACTTGTTTTAATAATAATTTGCTGAAAGCATCATCATTCTCATGCCGTTACTTCACAACAGTCCATCCTAGATAAGACAGGTAAGATCAGATAGATAGGTAAGATCAGATACATCCTTGGATTTACATTTATTTTAATAGCTTATTCTCTTGAAAATTCAAAATACAACTTGTTAATTCCTCTCCAATTTTAAGGATGGAAGTCACTCACCTTGCTACTGAACAGTCTCCTTCACCACACAAATCATCAGGGAGTTTTTTCCTAAACTTTAAGAATAATACTGCCTGATACTTCACACAACTTCAGTTAAAGTCATGCATGCACTAGGGCAAATTAATCCCCTGAACCATGTTAAAAGTTATGTTTCCAAATGTCTACTTTTTAACACTATGGTTACATATTCTTATGCACTTGCACCAATCACTCAAAGATAATGACTTGACACTACTTCTTTTATACCCAGTTACCATGTTTGTCACAGATTCGTAACAAATATTGCCATGTGACTAACGTATATATTCTGTTTTGTGGGAGAAAATGAAAGTTTTTTCAAGTCCACTGCATCAATCAAGGTACTGGCTTCAAATGTCTACTTTGTCTTCTTCGTTTTCTATTGTTTTATTCCAGAAAAGTCTTTTTCCCACAAGGAACAAAACCAAGATGTGTTCTCTCAAACATAAATGTTTGAACAGCTAAAAGTCTAGGTCAGGGCACGCTGAACACACATGTTGATTTACTACACAATAATTGGATCCATGAGAAGGAGTTAAGATATTTACTGTAGGAGGATCCAACGATTCCTTTGCCTTTGCTGACCACCTGCATGCAGCATTTCCCCTCATTATTACCGTGGTGTGATTGATGTACTGCAAGTGACCTGGGGCACTGCCTTCTTCCAAAACCTCCCAAAATGCTCCCCCTTCCATAAGTCTGCAAGAAACAGCAGTATGCTTTCATCCCTTTGGCAGGTGGCATTCATCTTCAGACATAGGCAAACTTCCATTTACACCATGGGGCCAAGGAAAATGAGGGGGAAAAAAAAAAAAACAACTTATCTGGGCATCTGTTCCAGTGTTTCACCACCTTCACTGTACAAAATCCCCTCCTTACATCTCCTCCAAATACACCCTTTTTTAGTTTAAAGCTATTATCCCTTGTCCCATTGTAACAGACCTGCTAAAAAGCCTGTCCCCATCTTTCTTACAAGCCCCTGTTTGGCACTGGAAGGTTCTCCAAGGTCTCCCCAGGGCCTTTGTTTCTCCAGCCTGAACAACCCCAGCTCTCTCAGCTTGTCTCCATAGCAGAGGAGACACCCTCTGAACATCTTTGTGGCCTCCTCTGGGCCAGTTCCAGCAGGCCCAAATCTTTCCTGTGCTGAGGACCACCAAGAGCAACAAGCCCCATGTTCCACAGGACTGCACCTAGGAAAATCAACGGGGCAGCCACAGGCAGTTTCAGCCTTGTTGGACACTCAGGAGACTGTGCTTCAGCTGTACAATCCCCTTCCACAATCCAAAAATCATCTTTGGATACTAATACTGACACAATTTTTATTATTGTGGTGGC
Organism: Pachycephala philippinensis; assembly: GCA_013397055.1. NCBI lineage: Eukaryota > Metazoa > Chordata > Aves > Passeriformes > Pachycephala > Pachycephala philippinensis. The sequence continues at coordinate 9,517 of VWZT01016658.1, read as the reverse complement.
CTAGGTCAGGACAGACTAAAGACATATACTAATTACCATGCAGTAATTGGATCCATGTGAAGGTGTGAAGTAGTTACCAATGCAAATAACACCATGAGGTTACAGAACCATGGTGGTTCTCAACATAAGAACAAACCACAGGTTTGCTCCTAAAGAACAGAGACAACCTTCGACTACAGCTTGCCAATACAGGGGCCACCATTAACTTCTTAATTCTTGAAAAGACTGGAAATCCTGAGGAGAAAAGGCCATTACAGTTTTCAATGCTGGTCTTTATTCTCTGCCTGTATTCTTGCCATGTACATCAAACAGTTTAAGAACAGATTATATCCTAAACTGGAACACAAATTACTTCAGTTCTCCGGCTGACAGCTTACAAAAATCTAAAACAAATTTAAGCTTAACATAACGGAGCCAATTTACAGTATTTTGCTATCTATGTCCAGAGATACTCTGCCATTTGTAAAGGGAAAGATCATTAACATAGGTCTCTCATTTAAATGGACATTCACTCTACTGTGAACTTCTGCCATCCAAAGACACCCGATATGTTATGGTGACTGACAGTAACGCACTATGAGCTCCAAATTACAAATTAAAAATTCTGTAATGTCATTCAAGTTGCTCCTTTAAAACTGAAAATACACAAAATAGAGTAATTTCCAGATTACATTTGAGAACATTTCAGAGCATTGCTTAACTGCTTTATAAAGAATCGTGATTTAGGTAAGGGAATCTGTCATATCTTGAATGAACACAATGAACTGATCACATCACACCTATTCAAAGGAACAAACAAAAGGACTTAAACCAACTCCTCACTACTAGAGCTTGAATCTAGAGATTCAAGTTAGAGACAGAAGTTCAAGAAACACTCAGGCTAAAACAAAAAGTGCTTGCCTGTTCTTCTGGCTTTCATCACTGCCTAACCCAGGAGGCCAGAAACACATCATTTGCAGAGGATGTAATACTAATTCTCAGAAGAAAAAAAAAAGGAATAGATAAGATCAGATACATCAATTCTAGCAGTAACATTCCAGTGGCATAGAATTTCCTCCTGTAGTTCTAACTGGAGTGACTGAAGACTTAGTGAGAAATAACTGTGCCATTAATTCTGCTAAGAGAAGAAAAAGCATGACGGTGCAACAACCTGTATGTCAGACAGTAGTCTGATCCACTTTTATTTAGATTTAAACCATAGATGTTCCATTTTCAAGGAGGAATTAAAAAAACAAAAAAAGAGAGAGAGAGAGAGAAGAAGCCCTCTCAATGGTTTCCAGAAAGACAGCTGCAGTTTCCAGCTGCTGGTGCAGTGAACTGCTGAAAAAAGCAACATCCTAAACTTTAACTCTAGTAAATTAGGTTGCTGAGAACCTAGACTTCAGCACCACCATTGGTTCATGGTTATTAAGTGAAAATTAATTTTGGGGAAGCACACCCAGCACATTGATCTGTCAAACTGAGAAATCTTCCATGGATTATGATGTATTTTTCTCATAAATACAGATCCACAAACCAAATGTTCACTGAAGGTGAGCTGAATAGCTTTAGTCAACCTGATTAGAGTTCAAAATGTATTTCAGTCCTCACCAAATCCCATTTTTCCTCTGCCCTTATTAAAATTTCACAGCACAATAAACAGAGTCTGTACTTTATGGCAATCCCTTTAAGAATGAGCATCAATTCATCTACAAACACTTTACCCTAAAGATTCAGAACAGCACACTTACAAGTCAGGATGATTTTCTTCTGTCCCCTATGAATTTAGACATTAAACTCTCCCTACTATTCAGAAACTGAACTGAACACAGTGTCCTCAAGAATATATGCCATGCAATCTCTTTAATAAACAGCCAGAGCTGATCAACTCCTAACTGAGAAACTGAGGTCTTCCAAAGCAATACCAGTCATCAGCTGCATCCCAGACAGGCATCCTAAAAATGGGTTTCATGAAGTCACCAGTGCTGAGTTTCCCAGTTGTTCCTTGCAGTCACTTGTTGCCAGCCAAGCAAGCAGGGCATGCTGGGTTCCATCCAGGAAAGCAGCTCCCACTGATCAAACACCCTCCCCCTTCCCTCTCACACACCAATCTTCATTTCTCCTACCGCATACAAATGCTAACACAGAAGAGGCAAAAATCATCAGTTTATTCAGAGACTCATTTCATAAACCCTAATGAAAAAGTGAACAGTGTACTTTCCTCGGTTTTAATGTATAATTACATAGGCAAGACAAACTGCTGAATTTCTTGAGATGCTGGGAGAAACTGAACACAAAACTGGAAAGAATCTCTTCTGTCATCAAGCCACAAACCCACCTTCCACACCACAATATTCATCAGGAATCTGATGCACCTAGAGACAAGTAAGGTTGTTTGCTACTTCTACCAGGAGGTTGCTACGAAGCTTACTCTGATGTTGGAAGTCTATTCTTTAATTTCCAGCCCAAGTTAATTCACAGACTATTAATACTGATTTGTTCTTATGCTGATGTTATAATTCAAGCATGAGTAACCTTCCCACATCCCATGGTTGTTGCCATTTACACAACTTTATCAAAACCTGTGAGCTAAGCTAAGCAAGTCTCTTCAGTTTCCTTTCATGTCAGAGTCTCACAGTTCTCCACAGGCTCCAGGCACCTCTTTCCTAAGGTAGAAATTCATTCCCCTTGGGAACAGGTGGCCAGCACACTCGAAGCAAATAGCATCATTACTCTCCCTGGACATTTCAGGATCTATCACCTTCAGGGCTTCACCTTTTCCTGAACCCGACTCCAATTAATCTATGCTGCTCATTTGAGAGCCATTTACCTAAGTCTGACCCTCGATTACGCAGCCAGGTACTAATGTCAAACTTTGTGTTTGTCAATGCCATCATGCTTCTGTTGATTTGTACTCAAATACTTATCAAATGAATAAAAGGACTATGAAGAGATGGATCCCAAGACCAACTCTGAAAGACCTTCACTACCAACCTACCTACTGCCGAACTGCTTCTCTTTGAGAAGAAATGCTGCACAGAGGGTTTTTTCTTTTAATCTACCTTATAGTTCTCCACCACTCTTCATCTTCTTCTGTAGTAGGCTAACAGGCTTCTCCCAGACTTTGGGGAAAGTCATAGTTAGACAAGGACAAAAGCTTTTACTCCAAAGGGCTTTGCTCTTTTCCTCCTCCCTGACGGAGGGCATCATAGTCCAAAAACTTGTTTAGAATTTAGGCTTAATATTCCTGAGTTTTCTCTTCCCACTGCCCTTGAAAAAATATTTACCACACGTTATAGTGCTATACAGACACTGCTCAAAGTCAGGCGAGGACAATGCAGCTGTGTCAGACAATAAACCTGCTAATGAAGCAACAAACTGACCAGTGCAACAGGTTTTACTACCCTTAATCAAACTCCATGATCAGCAACTGATTAATGACAAATATTGTGCCTACTACTGAAAACACACTGAGGGTAAGAAACTACTAAGCTCCTAAGTCAATGCTTTACAGTAGCCTTACTGGTAAGAACACATTTGGTTCCAACTACTTCTTTCTACAAATTATGAAAGCAGGTTTTTCTGGCACAAAACTCCATTTACAGTGTTCTTATATTGTCTTTCTAAACAGGACGCTCGTATTTAGTCAGGAGACAATCATGGTGGTTACATGAACAGATCACTGCCCTACTTCAGGCCTCAAAGGCATAACAGATACAGTAATTGGGAAGAACCACAGGAGAGGAAGAACCTTGTGAATCCAGTCAGGTTTACGAGCTTAGTAAGTGCCTGAAAAAAAAACCAGTTGTACTCAAATAAACAAGGCATCCAGAATGACTCCAACATTTAAAAACAGACAGGATAAAGCATTCGTAAACTCCTGTGTTTACTTGTTGTATTTGCTGTGCTGAAGTTTGCATACAAAAAAAGGAGCAGCATTCTCTGAAGAAAAATAGTCTGAAATTGGCAAGGTAAAAACCCAATTTTAGCCCTGACATTTACTTTCTATGCAATTACCTCTGCCTTTCTAATTTCCTCTACAAAATTGAGCTCATCTAAACGCAGGTGAAATTTGTAAGTCTAGTAGTTGTTGTTATGCACTGCCCAGAGATGAACAGAAATAATTTCTGATCTCAAAGCTGGCCTCCAGGCCTCCACACACTTCTGCCCTGCATTTCAAAAATTATCTGAGCCCTGCCTGAAAGAGGAGACACCAGGGCCAGTTTTCTGATGCAAAAAGGTGACTAAAAGAGCTGCATTCATGTAGCTTTTAACACAGGAACACAGATTTCAACCTAAAGCAGAGCTTTCAGTTATCTGCAGCTGGAAGAAAAGCAGGAAGATGGACAGTCCTGCCTGAGAAGCCACAAAGGCTTTGTTTTAGGAAGAAATCTTGCATTCTGAGTGGTGACTCTTGCACGGTCTTGTTGATTAGCACAAAAAACCCTCCTGTAGCTTCAGGCAGACAATTTTTACAAGCAGCATATTGCCCTCAAACCAATTTACAAGTATAAAAGTGACACAGTTGTCTGAGGATGAAGAAAACTGACAAGTCATTTCGATTAATTCTAAAAAGACACTTAAAAACCCCTTTTCCAACACTGCATGCTGACCAGCCAGTTGGAGCGGTGCCTCTGACACAAAAACACAGGGAAAGATACAGAGAGGGAGAACCAGAGTCAGCGTGTAGACAACACTCTTGTGTGCTCCCAGCCACGGCAAGCCCTTCCCTCTCCTTTTCCCGTTCCTTTGGTGCTCCCTGCAGGGCAGCACGCAGAGGACAGCCATCCTTACAGGCACTAGGTAAGACATGCTGCACATCCTGCATCCTGTGAAATAGAGTGATTTGTTTCACTGAGTCCACTCCACCCAAGGGAACCGTGACTAAAGACACAAACCTTGATGGGAGAAGACATTGCCAGCCGTACCCTTCAGTGCTGTAAGTTGACACCACCCTATCTCACACCTATAGATATATTTCCCTGTGTTTCAGGAATTCAAAGGGAGTATTTTTCGAAAGGTTTGTCAGTGAACACAGCCATTTATACACACAGGCAGCAATGGGGCTCTAGACAGTAGCAGGATCATCTGCTCATATTAACTCTTTTTAATTAAAACGTACTCTCCACTCTCACCAAGTTTCAAAGGGAACACCTTCCAGCCTGTTGTTATCCATATCAAGGACAAATACCCTTGCTTTCCAATCATATCTGCAAAATAGACTTTAAACATATGTACAGAACTATCCTTAAGTGTGTACAGTCTCTATATTTAACTTCTCAGTGTACTGGCCACTTTCGGAATGGTGGCCCAAGAAAGTCTAGATTTTGAGAAACACAGCACATAACACTGCCAAATCAGTAAAAGTACAAAGCTAACTCTTCTTTGCTGGCAGCTAAACTGGATAAAAACATTCTCAATAAAACAGTTGAAAAACTATAGGCAGAGCCATGGCATTTGAAAAACAGGTAACATGTGAAAACATATTCCATTATGAATAAAATAATTTAGTTGTAGTAAGTAATTTATGCTATCTTATCCTTTCCTTTATTAAATTTAAAAAAAAAAATCTGTCATCCTGCCCAAAGTTCTTTGGAAATTATATTAAAACACTCACTAGAATTTCAGGAAAATATTCCTGAACATGTGAAAGCCTAGCCTTATTCCGCCAAGAATCAGAACAACTTCCTTGCTTGAAAATCCTAACTCTAGCCAGGAAACAGAAAAGGACTATCCACCAAAGAAAGGCAGTAGCAAAAAACCCCCAGAGAGTTAATTAAACAAACACAAACTGTAACAGACCATAACTCAAAAATCCTACGGTCTGTGAAAAAAGTAGGAAAATAATTGAAAAAAAAAGTGCAGATACTCTTATTCTAGTGATTTCTGAAGTTACAATTTTGCAGAGTCATGTATCAAACCACAAGCAGCAAGTACAAGCCCTTCAAATTCACACCTCTGCCTGTGCAACCACACACACACACACTCAATAATACAATCCTAAACAGAGGCAAGAACAACAAAACAATCCCCTAGAAGAGCACAAAGATACCTACTGTACAACCCAAAGAGCAATTAGGGAAAAATACCAAGACTTGAAACGTTAAAACATCTTTAAACTAGAAGGGTACTTCTGGATTTTAAATTGAGCACTTTTCCTCTGACCACTAAAATGATAAACTCCCAGGGAAATGTAAAAACAATCCTCTTACCCACAACTGCTGTAGGATTAACCTGCACTGAAACACATGTAGGAAGGAGGTTGTCAAAAGTACATTCACACTCTTTCACAGGTTACAAGCCCTGGAGTCAGCTTTCACCATTTCACTCAGCAGCAGCCTCTGATTCTTGAAGAACTGTTATAAAGTTAATTCTTCAGACACAGTAACGTTAGCACTCCAGAATCCCCCTAAACACATCTAACAACAAAGCACACACATGCTAAGGACACACCAGAACACAGCAGAAGCTCAAACTTCCACAACTAAGTGTTCTGCTGACATGGTGTTAAACAAGCTGGCTTTTCCTGGGTGTTTAAGTGCTGTGGTGGAACAGTGAAATGTGAAAGCCCATATTATGTGACACAGACTGTGGCCGAAAGACTGCTGACATCCTGAATATTCCTTGCACTTCTCTGCATTTTGACAACCAGGTTTTTAGGTTAACAGTGCAGGGGGAGCTGAAAACAAAACAGGACAGACTTACTTTTGCCTGGTGTTTCACTTTAAAAGTTAAGAATGTTTGCTGAAGGTTTTTAAAACCCTGCTTCATGTCTACACAGTGATAACTACAACAGAAATGCTACATTTAGAAGCCTACAGTGTCAGCACTGTCACCTCAGACAAGAGATGCGGCTACATCAGTGTCTGCATCAGTGTCTGCATCAGTGTCAGACAGCACTAGTTATTTGCTCCTAACACAATGTTTAACATATTTACTTTCTCACAGCCAGCCAACAAAAAGAAGCAGCAGCTTGTGCAGATGCATACATGCTTTCATTTACCCCAGTTAAGGGTGAATGCTCAAACCCTGAGCGGCCCCACTTGGAACACCAGAGTGACCACAATGGGTAAATCCAGCCCTGTGTGGAGCTGGAGGGGTGCAACACAAAACTTAACAAAAAATAGCCAGGCCTGCAACAATTTCTCCACTTGATAACAGGCCTTCTCCAGTAACAGGGCCTGAGGCTAAATCTTTTCATCTTCTTTAGTCAGTCAATCTGACAGTCCTCACCTAGTGCTTTGGCAAGCAAGGATAGCTCCAAGTGTAGTTTTCACTCACTCAAAATACTCAGTTGGCCTATGTTTTAAAACACAGCTAAACCAAAACTAGAGTCACGCTACTGAAGGCAAGTTTAAAATTCAACTGTGTGATTTAACAGGGAAAAAAAAAAGACCAGCTGCTTGTGCAAAAAGCTGGTTAGCAAGGCTAGTTAGCTAACAGGAAGTATGTTGCTTCAAATTCTCAGTGGAGGTTGGTTTAAATATTCCTTACAATGGATGACAGCTCTCAGTTACAAGCATTAAGCCTTGTCAGAAAGCTACTTTGCACTGTTAGATCAAGTCTCTCCAGATTAATTTGGTACTGAGAGCAAGGGGAGGAACTGCTAGAAACAGAAAATCAGTTTTACAGAACCAGAACCCAACTTGAGAGCAACAGGTTTCCTGTGCCTATCACCACTGCATGATTTTTGGCCTTGTCACAGCGCAGGGCAGAAATCCAAGTAAACAAGCTTACCTCTATCTGAGAAACACACACATGGTCCAAAGACTAAAAGTAATGTTTCCCAAACTCCACGAAACACATTTCAAGGCGCTGGAAAATTAATCTAGGAAACCAGAGCACTTAGCTAAAATTCCTGTATTTCAAAAAATCTGACTGAGAACTTTCCAACACATATTTGTGACACTTCCTCAACACAGCACATTTCAAAGCACTTTCTGATTTTAAGACTCAGTTTGTAATTGAAGGCTCAAAAGTGTTCTTCTCTTTACTAAGTTCTACGATTTTTAACATTTCCAACAGTAATTTCTTCACAGTTTTCTACAAAGTGTGCCAAGGAAATTTAAACACATTTTTAACCTCTACAGCTAATAAGAAGATAAAGTCTTTACCCTGCTGTTTTTAAAACGAAGTTCTCCTCAAACTCTACCCAAATTTTCCCTACCTTATCACCCATTCCTGGCCAAAATCTGAAATACTACACTCATGAGGAGCATTTTTATTTTGAGCTACTGTAGCAGCTACATTTATAAACAGAGGGTGCAGTCTCATTTCCCACAATCCAACTTGTAGTCATTGCATTCTGCTGTCTCATAAACTGGTGAGGGCTTTGACTGGCAACATTCCTTCAGTCCTCTCCTTGAACTTACTTCCCAGGACCTTTACTGAATGCAGAGAGCAGGAGACAAAAAAAAAAAAGAAAACAGAAAAAGAAAGAAAAGAGTTTTCTAAGTAACAGCAAAGACCTATGTTTTGAATATTAGAAGGTTTCTGACCCATGCTTCTCCTAGGCATTTGCCATGTCTCTTGGTCCAACTTTTAATTGTCATCCTCTATTTTTCTTAAGGCGCAAGATGGTAAACCAGAAAACTTCATAAAAGCACATACAATGTTCCATAGTTTCTGGAGTTCACCGCCCACCTGTCACAGGAAAGGTTGCTGTACACAATGCTTCAGCTGCCAGCCTCCCCAGATATTTCAAACCAAGGCCACAAGCGTGTCAGGACTTGGCTATCAGAGTGACCATCCCTGCTCAGGCAAGTGACAAGGCAACTTCCAACCCTGCCAACTCACTGAAGGCCCTTCCTCCCATCTCAGAACGCTGCATTTCCCCGAGGATTTTCCAGCGGACTCCCGTGTGCCAGAGGAAAACATCCACCTGGAAGCAAGACACGTCTCCTCCTCACTCGCAGCATCATCAGACACGCATAGAGGCACCAGTGAGGGGGAACAAGGCTGCTGTGAACCCCACCACACACCCCAGCACTGGGGTCAGCAGAGTCTCTCCTGCACTCCCTCCTAAGTGCAGACTGATTAATCACTGCAGCTCGCCCCGTGAGGCCAAACAACAAACCCAGCCCTCACTCTCCCACCTCCCCAGCACACACCTGCCCGGGCACACAGCGATGCACCTGGGGGCAAACACCAGCCCCTCTCCTGCCCCACAACAGCAGAAAAGCCCCACAACTCTCCCAACATTTCCCTGCTGGCGGGAATCCCTGGAAGGATGGCAAGGACCACCACCACGTTTTCCTTCTGCTGCACCCCCAGCCCCGTCCGGGAGAGAGATGCTCTGGCAGCATCCCNCCTCAAAAACAAGGGGGGAAAAGTCCTTCCGCCGGAGGTTTGGCCACGGCAGCCCCTTTCCTTTGGCGAAGGGAAGTCACTCTCACCCAGCAGCATCCCGAGGAAAAGGGGTCCCTCATCACCCCGGGCTAAGCTCACCCCATCCCCCCGGCCCCGAATCCCCCAAAATCGTCCCAGGTGGGCACCGCATCACCGCCACGGCCCCAACCCCTTACTGGAGCTCCAGCCA
>VWZT01016651.1:12776-26005 GCA_013397055.1 Pachycephala philippinensis | reverse complement strand
CACCGATCCCACCGATCCCACCGGCTCCCGGCGAGCAGCGGGAAAAGCCCCGAGCGTTGTTGTCTCCATCCTACCCCAAAAAGCAGCGGGGAGAAGGCGAGAGCGAGGTTTTGGCGGTGGCAGCCGCAGGTGCCGTGGCCGGGGACAATGCCGGGATCGGATGACTCTGCAAAGCGCCGGCTGCTGCTGCTGCAGCCGCTGCCGCTCGCCCGGGGCTGTGCGTGCGGGGTTCGCTCCGTCTCAGTCATCCCGGAGCCTGCCTGGCCTCCCAGCAGCGCATTCCCTTGCCGTGAGGTTATGCCACACACCGCTAAAATCCCGGCGAGTTTTTCCAGGGAGTGCTCGCACGGGTCACATCGGTGCCGCTGCGGGGGTTGGCCGTGACAGGTTGGCTCCGGAGCAGCTCTTGGGTTTGGGGTCTGCGTTTGTATCCCTCGCTTCTCCTCCATGGCAGTCAGATGCTTTAATAGGGTTTTAATAGGGTTTTCTTTCCTTATTTTGGGCAGTCTGGGCCCAAGCTGTCACCAAGCTGAGCTCAGCCCTGTGGGTGACACGAGGATGGTCACAGCAGCAGGGCCATGGCAGGACCTCCCAGGCTCTGGGGTCTCACAGGGTGGGGAGGAAAGGCTGAGACCTGTTACACTCATTGCTCTGGCTCACATCCCCTCTCCTTCCCAGGGACCTGATGGCACAGCCCGAGCCCCCTCCAGAGCTGCAGCTCGATGAAGCCAGAGCATCCCCAGGCCCACAGGGAGCAGCTGAAGGAGCTGCTCCACACCCGGAATGTCCTCACCCACCGTTGGATCCAGCAGGGAATGGATCTAAACCCCTGCACAGAGACAGCCCAGACTCCAGCCGGGATCTGCAGGTTGCCAGCAGGGATCCTTCCTTGGAGCTAAACACATCAGGGACCCAGGATGAGGATGCAGCTGGGGCTGGGATCCCGCTGGACGTGGACGTGGCAGGAGTCCTGCTGGAGGTGGATGAAGGTGGGGCAGGGATTCCCCTGGATGTGGACGGGGCAGCGATCCCGCTGGACGTGGATGCAGATGGGGCAGCAATCCCGCTGGACATGGATGCAGACGCAGTAGAGATTCCACTGGACGGAGATGCAAGTGGGACAGGCATCCCAGCGGATGTGGACACGGCAGGAATCCCGCTGGATGTGGATGAAGGTGGGACAGGGATCCCACTGGATGAAGACGCAGATGGAGCAGGGATCCCACTGGACATGGACACAGACAGGACAGGGATCCCAGACAGTGAGGATGGGGCAGGGATCCCTCTGGACATGGACGCAGAGGGAGCAGGCGGCCCTCTGGATGCTGATCCCACAGAGCACCAGTGGTTGAGCCTGGAAGAGCTGGGGAATTATTTCCAGGAGTGCATCGAGATCGTGGAGCAGCTGGAGAGGGAGCGGGACAGCCTGATCGCCGAGCTGGCGCAGCTGCGGGAGCCGGCGCTGCAGGAGATCCGCCACGCCCACGAGGAGATCCAGGCGGCCTGCAGGCTGCTGGCCAAGGTGGAGCTGGAGAGGGACAACCTGCGGGACGAGATCCGCCAGATCAAGCAGAAGCTCTTCAAGGTGACCAAGGAATGCGTGGCCTGCCAGTACCAGCTGGAGAGCCGCCGGCACGACCTCTCCCAGCACGCCGCCTACCAGGGCGAGCTGGAGAGCCAGGCCGGCCAGCTCTCCGGGGAACTGTCCCAGCTGAAGGAGACCTGCGAGAAGGAGAAGGAAGTTCTGAGGCAGCGCCTGGAGGCTCCGCCGTGCCGCCAGGACAACCTGTACCTCCAGGAGAGCCGCCGGCTTTCCATGGAGTTCGAGAGCTTCGTGGCCGAGAGCCGCCGGGGGCTGGAGGAGCACTACGAGCCCCAGCTGCTGCGGCTGCTGGAGCGGCGCGAGGCCGGGGCCAAGGCGCTGCAGGAGATGCAGGGCGAGATCCAGGGCATGAAGGAAGCCCTGAGGCCCCTGCAGGGCGAGGTCAGCCGGCTGAGGCTGCAGAACCGCAGCCTGGAGGAGCAGATTGTCCTGGTCAAGCAGAAGCGGGATGAGGAGGTCGGGCAGTACCGGGTACGTGCCCCAAAGGGCACCGCTCCACCTTCTTTTGAGGGTGGGAGTCGTGGTTTGCGTCCAAGGAAATGTGGATGCTGCAGGATTTGCTTGTAGGGCCCAGGGAAGGAGCGTGGATGAGGATGGGGAGGATGTGGAATATCTCCTGCTGGTTGGAATCAAAATTATCCCCCACCCTGGCATGGCCCAGGTGAAACAGGAGCCCCTGGGAATAAGGCAAACTCAGGGATGTGGGAAAGTTTGGGGCTTCACTTAGCCTGGAAAATAGGTTTCTCCTGAATATATCCTCACTTGGTTTTGGCCTGCCCCTCAGAAATGGCTCCAGGGATGAGGTGGAGGGGATGGGGATTTCCTTCCCAAAGCTCAGCGATGCTGCTGAGCACAGGCACCACACATTTCCCGCAGCTCCTCCGAGCACAGGGCTGAGCCAAGACGCTTGGAAAAGCCAGTTTTAAATAAAGGTGGCTTTTCTTTCAAAAGCCTCTCCTGCTGAGGCAGATTCTGCCACTCCTGCTGCCAGGAAGGGTCTCAGCCCCTGTCCCCACAGCCCAGGGGCCAGGCTGCCTCCTGGGAGGGTTATTTCTGGCTGGGCCAGGCATCCCCTCAGCCTGAGGGACAAGGCAATTCAATATCTCCAAGAGCACATTTGGCAAAGAGGCTCCACGATTAATCTCCCCCCTTTCAACACTCTCTGTTCTCGGCTTGCAATCGCTGCCTCCTCCCAGCAGTTTCTGGAAGCTGCCATTCCCCTTCCACCACGGCTCCTCCCTGCTGGGATGGGGACCAGAACCATCAGCACCCGTGCCATGGCTTGTCCTGGAGTTTCAGGGTCCCTCAGACCCCTGGTGTGCCTCCACATTTTCCTCTTCCCAAATTCCTTCTTTATCTTCTTCTGACTCACGGGTTTATACAGCTCTGGCAGCTTCTCAAAACACACACCAAGTAGTTTAGGGGACAAAACCAAGCAGCCAGGAGAAGCCTAAGGACAAAACGCAGCCCGGCCCAGCCCAAATTCCCACTTTTGTATTAAAACAAAGCTTTTTTTTGCAGAGGTTTTTAAAGAAGGTGCTTGGGCAGGGGCAGCCTGGCTGTGCTTGCCCAGACAGGGGCATCCCTGAGGAGAGTGAGGGAAGCAGTGGAGCACAAACACCTTCCTCCCTCAGCTGATGCACTCATTTTCTCCCCCAGGAGCAGGTGGAGGAGCTGGAGGACAGGCTGAAGGAGCTCAAGAACGGGGTCCAGCTCCAGCAGCGCAAGAACCAGGAGCTGGAGGAGCTGAGGACCAGCCTCCACCGGGAGCTCTCCATCTACAAGTGGGTTTGGGTCTCATCCCTGCGGGGCAGAGGGGCTGGGAGGAGGAAAGGGATGGGTGGGAGGAGCCCAGGGACACCACAGCCTTTTCCTCCTGGTCCCCAGTGGGGCAGCACAGCAGGAATTCCAGCCCCTTTGCCCAACAGCAAAGAGGGATTTGCTGGAAACTCCTGCAGAGGAGTGGAGTGGCTTCTCAAGAAGAAGGTGTGGCAATTTAAGTGGTGGTTTCCTCAGAAATATGTGGGAAGGAGCTGAGGTTTAGCTTTGGGAAGCTGTGATGTGGATGCTGGAACTGTCCTCTCCTGGTTTCACTCAGGGCTTCATTGCACGTGAATTCCCAAAGCTTCAGAAAATGTCCTTGAGTTTGTGGATTGTTTTCCTCACCCAGCTTGGAGCTGTTCTGTTATTCCAGCCTCAGCTGGACACACTCTTAACCATTTTCTGCAACCTCACTGCTCCTTTAACACTCTTTTTCCCCCTTCTCCACCCAAACCCCCTATGCAAACACAGCACAGGAGGATATTCCTAACCCCAAAGGAGGATATTCCCAACGCCAAACGAGGATATTCCCTACCCCAAAGGAGGACATTCCCAGCCCCAAAGGAGGATATTCCCAACCCCAAAGGAGGATATTCCCAGCCCCAAAGGAGGATATTCCCAGCCCCAAAGGAGGATATTCCCAACCCCAAAGGAGGATATTCCCAACCCCAAAGGAGGACATTCCCTACCCCAAAGGAGGATATTCCCAAACCCAAAGCCTTTTTATCCAAGCACAGGGAAGAGCTCTCAGCCTGTGCTGTCACCAGCCCTTCCCAAGGGGACAAACTGCATTTAGGATTCAGCCCAGATCCCAACACCACCCTGTCCTTGCTGCCTGGGCTTCTCCTAAATCACAGCCCAACATTTAATCCCAAGTGCAGCAGTGGAGTCTCGTAACTCCTGGAATCTACAGGTTGCCATCCCTGGGAGTGACACCTTTAAATGAGATTTCACATTTGCTCCAGGGCCCTCAGAGTTAAGTGCAGCTCTGAGCTGCCTTTTCCAGTAGCTCCTACCAAAAATGACATTCCCTTCTGTTAGATCCTGTTTGCCAAGGGCTCTGGAAGGGCTGGGCTGGGCCCACTCACTCTCAAGACCAGGGACTGAGCCTCTTGAAGTGTTTCCCAACTCCTTTTTCTTCCATACCGTGAAAAGAAGGAACTTTTCCCAGAAATAGCACATCCCCCTTCCCTTTTTTCTCCAGCCAAAGCATTCATGTCAATATTCCATAGCCTGAATTTCCTTTCTACCCTTACAGGAGCTGCTTAGAAATCTATGGCCACCTCTGCAAATCGGAGGAAAAAGCAGAGCAAGACTGTTAGAACCATGGAATTTTCCTCTTTGTAGCAAAAAAATGGACAGAGGATCTACAAGGGATGTCTCCTCCTGCTGCTTTATCCTGCCTGACGTGCAGCAGCTGCCTGGAGTTGGGAATTTTGGACAATCCTTTTCCTGGGTATTTCCCCAGGTGCTGCTGTTGCTCATGTAGTAAAACTGCTTTTCCCCAGAGGAGCAGAGCAAACAAATCTTTGCACTGAACAATGGATACGGATGAGGAATAACTGATTGATGTTTTGCTGTGTTTGGGAAAATGTTATCTTGCCTTGTTTCAGATTGTTTAAACCTGCACAGAAAGTTCTGGAAGCTGGTGTTGGGGCGGTTAGGGGGGATTGACTTTTAAAGTTTACATGCAAGAGAAGCTTTCTCCTTTGAAGAAGATTTTCTTTTGTATTTCAAGGGTCTCTGCTGTACTGGGAAGTGCTCCACAGAAACGAGGTGGTGGGGAAGAGGTTTCCACTTTCTATCGAGTCTCACACTGAAAATAAAAGGTCAGAGTTTAAGGAGCCTTTTCATTCTCAGAGCTGCGTCTCAAAAGCCCAAGTTTGTGTGTCAAGCCAAGGTGTTTGTATCAAATTCATGCTGCAGGATAACAAAAAACAATTGTGGAAAAGGCTAAAGGCAGAGTTAAAATGCAGACAGCAGCAGGGCTTGAGGGGAAGAACAATTCAGAGCTTTGGTGGCTGCTTTGGGGTCTGAGTGCTCATTAAATTTATTTCACAAAGCAGCAGAAATGAGAGGGGGAGAAATATCCACGTTAAAAATTACAGAATATCTCTACCATCTTCCAGCCTCACGGACACACATAGGTAGGGCTCCCAAAACAGGTAAATACCCTCAGCAAAGCAGGAAATGCAGAAACAGCACAAAACTCCCCAAACTTGGCAGCGTTTACGTAGAAAAACTTTATTCCAACTGAAGGACTTACACGCAATTAGTCATGAGGAGATGGAGAGCAACAGGCTGCTGGTGGCACTGGACACCCGAGTGGAAGACGTGCAGGACCTTGTGGTCAAGGACCAGCTCCTAAAAAAAGTAGTTCATCCACGTTTCATTTGTTTTCCACCAGCTGCCAAGGCTGTTGAGGGCACCGGGGTCATCCGTTGGTACAAACAAACACCTTTTACAACTTGAGGGCTCCCCCAAGTTTTTAAAAACCATTTCACAGAAAGGAAAGAAACATTATGTGAAAACACAGCTCAAGAAACACACAATAGAGCAAAAAACATGGGAGGTGAAGGAGGCTCTGCAGGAATAGCTAACGAATCCAAACCGCTGGTGCCCAGCAGGAGGGAGGAAAGGGAAAGGAAGGAAGGAATGAAAAACCCAGAATCGCCAGGAGAGACAAAAAAAAATTAAGAGAAATTTCAGTTCAAGTCAGAACTTGCAGGTTTTGCTTCTGCAAAGGCAGAAAAAGACACAAGGTACAGATAACTAAGGGAATTCCAAGGCTTCTGAGTTGTACTGAGGAGGACGAGGCCTTCCACACCATTTCTGAGCTGTCAGGGGATTAACACTTGGATCATCTCTGTTGGCTCAAGCCCACTCGGGCAGCTCTGCCAATTTAACTTTTGTTTAAATTAGGCAAAAGCCTGTGGCTGGAACAAGCAAAAGAGAGAGAAAAAAAAACCAATCCCAAGCTTGCTCTGTGATGAAGGCAGTTAAAACGGGACAGCCAGACCAATAAAGGAGGTTGCCTGTAGGAATTCTGGCCAAGGAGCCACAGCAGGGAGCTGGTTGAGGGGGCTGAGCCCTTTTTTTGGGGGTGGTGGGTTCTCAGTGTCTGGGTGGAAAAGCCTGTGATGGGATCTACAGGAGGATGGCTGAACACAAAGTCTACGTGTGTCTCAAAACCAGTGTTAAGTCAATATCAGGGCAGAGAGGGAAGAGAAGGAGAAAGACTAAAAACAGGGAGAAGTTGCCATCTAGGATCCTTGACCTTCTGGATCCACGCTTCCTTCGGGATCTTCATCGTTGTAGATGTTCTCTGCCTGCAAGACAGGGATGGAGGGATTGAGGGAGCATTTCCCACCCCTTTGGGCAGGATTCCACCTGCCAGAACACCTCAGAAAGTTCTGGTCGTGTTTTATTTGCAGATATGGATCACCTATCCCTGATCCCATTAACATTATAGCAGCAACACAAACAACCTTAGCCATAAAAGCCATGTCTCAAAAAACTTCCTAAGTGTCCTGTAAATAAGAATCTGCTAAAGGAGAGTCCACTGCAAGATTTACAGAAGTGTTTCAAGTATTTATTTTGTAGATCCTCTACTCAGCAGCACTTTCTAAAAGAACTACACAGAAAGCTGCCAAGAACAAAATTTAGAGATAAACAAAAAAAAAAAAAAAACAACCAGGAAAATGGTCTTGTCAAAGGTCAAAATTGTTTTCCAAAACCTTCAACAGCTGGGAATGTAGGGGCCAGCAAATTGTTCCTGTTCACCAGCACCCTTTTCATCTTTGGAGAATAAAATCTCAAATATTTTTTAAGAAAATAACTACAGAAACCTCAATTTCATCCTTGGTTCTCATTCAAACACAGAAAGGAAGAATTTCCTTCTGCACCAGCACTTCCTTTTTGTGTTTTTTGAACACAAAACATCTCCTGAGTATTTGGAAACCATTGTTCTGGCCAAAGCTAAAGGGGATTTCACTGCCCCTTTGAGATTTCAGCAGTGCTACAAACTGAGTAATTCTGAGGGCTGTAAATAAAAGCAGGAATGCTGAAATCCAGGAATTTCAACACCATCTCCCACCTGCCACTTGCTGCACCTTCCCAAACAACTCACCATTTGCCAGACTTGCATGATATTATCTTCTGATACAGAACAAATGACCCAGGGCTCATTGGGATTCCAGGAGAAATCTGAGATCTTTGCAGTATGACCCCCATGGATAAACTAGGATTGGGGAAACAAAAAGGGGAATGGTTTGAAATTTGCATTGCAGGGTGAGTAATAGGTCAAAGTAATTAATGAGAGTGAAAAGACTCACCAAGAGCTCTGGGGGACCATCCTCAGCATCTTCAGGGGATTGCTCCTCTCCAATTTTACTGAAAAAAAAAAAAGGGGGGGGGAGGAAAAAAAAGAAAAGGTGCGGGTTGGTTTGGGTTTTTTTTTTTTGAGGTGTGATGCAATTGTGGGGAAAAGCTGAGGAATTTGAGATTTACCTCAAGTCCCAAACATTTAGCCTGCGGTCCGTGCCACTGGAGGCCAGGATGGTTTCATTATGGGGAGACCACTGAACCTGCAGCCAGGGATAAATTTAAAAGTGAGTTTAGAGAAGCTGTAACAGGACATTCCCAAAAACCACCACTTCATTTTGTACCCTGAAAGCCCTACAAGAATTCAAATTGATAACAACACAAATACGAGCAAATAACTTTTATCACATGAAGCAGTTTGTGAATATTCACATCAAAAAAGAGACATTTCACCAAAAAGGTGCCACCTGGAACTTTTCCTCCAACACAGCCCATGTGTTTCCAAGTGCAAACAGCTCCCAAGGGTACTGGCTGCTCCTTATCTTAATAAGGATTGCACAAACAGAACCCATGGATTCATTCCTTCAGCAGTAGGCACAGCTCTCACATGAAAAGAAATCACTGTAATTAAGCTTAACTGCCCAAAAGCTCACATTTACTGCTTTTGCTGGAGATAAAGCTCTCCAGAACACACCACTTAATAGGATCACAGGATTAGGAAAGAACACAGAATTCTGCACACTAACGTGGCATTTCAGGATTCTGTAATTTTATTTAGACATAACACAGTCTGAACTGATAATCCCTCCACCAAAAAAAACTCTACATATTTTTCCTCTGATTAAGGCACGAGTTGGAGATGGAAATATTTAATCTGCTAAGCAGGTGCTGCTCATGATGTGAACATTCTCTATTTTACAGCAGCAAAATCAGCAATTATCTTTTGTCAGAGGGGGTTAAACCTTCCTGCAGGATGAGGCTGAGGAGGTGGAAACACTGCAGCCATTTCCCTGGGCCTCCTGCTTCAATCTGCTGCCATGAATAATTTAATGGACTCTGCACTGCTACCATTTCAGCCTTCTGCTGTGGTTAAAGCTCCAGAGCATTTCCCTGGTCCCTCTCTGGATACTCTTTCTGTACTGGAGCTCTGCAGCTCCACAACAACACCACCCAGAAAAGTATAAGCAGGTGAGAGAATAAAATATGAGTTTTAAAGCGCTAAATCATTGTGGAAAAGACTGGTTTTCTTTCCCAGATTGCTGAGTAGAATTAAGTCTGTGAGGATAAAAGATAAAGACTGGTTTTATACCTGAAATATTTCATCTTTATGTGATTCAAAGGAGTGCAGCTTCAGTTTTAGGTTCCTCAAGTCCCATAGAGCAACAGTCTAGGAAAAAAAAGATTAAAATATTTTGTTGAAGTAACCAACATGTACATCCACACCAGAAACTGAGCAAGGATGTTCCAAGATCAAGGCAGAAGTACCTTATCAGCTGATCCTGTGGCCAGGATAAACTCACTGTAGGGGTTGAAGGAGAGGCAGTTCACTTCAGCTGTGTGAGCATCCACGGAATGACTGGGTTTGGAGGTGTTGTTTGACCGGGTGTCCCAGCTGGGAGGGGAAAACATGGAATTAAAACAAATCTTTATTCCTCATCTCACTGAGGGATTATGGAGATGAGAAAGCTTGAGGGCCAGGAGCAGTTTGTGAAGGGATTCTCCCACTTACATCATGAGCTTCTGATCATCAGCAACAGACCCAAAGAGGGATTCATGGAGCAGGTGCCAGGATACATCTTCCACCACTGCTGTGTGTCCCGTGAAGATGGTCTTGGCATCCACCACTTTGCCTTCTTTGGGAACAGCGCTGATATCCCACAAGCAAATGGTCTTTAAAACAACAAAAACGTAAAAAAATTACATCTTTAACCACTTTCTTTCCCTCCTCCCCCTCAAACCCAGGGTGTTTTTGCCCCTCCCAAGGCACACCAAGTGCAGGTTTACCCCAACTACTCACATGATCATCAGAAGCACTCAGCAGATGCCCGCTGAGGTTTGGGTTCCAGGACAGCCCATACCCCTCCTTCTGGTGCCCACGCAGACGCAGGTCTGGGTTGCACTCTCCAGAAGGATCTGGAATGAGGCAAAGTGAGAACTCCAGTGCTTGGAATCATTCCCAGCACCTCCTGAAATACCTGGCATTAAGTTAACTTTTAGCCCAGTAGCCACCTCCATGCTTTGGCCTGAGTTTCCTGGTCCAGCTGCATGGAGGAACAGCAGCTCAGCTGTTACTGCTCAAAAAACTCCTCCTGAACACCCAGAAATATAAGGTGGGATATTTCTCTTCCTCTCATCTTCTCCAACTTCCTCTTGAAGTGAGGAAGGCACTTCTGATTCTGCTCACAAGTGGCAAAAGGAGTTGCTTTAAACAATCTTGATGAGTTCATAGGTAAATGACTGTTCATATATTTACAGGATATCAGGGGAACAGCTCAGCTAGCCACCAAATCAATCACAGTTTCCAAAAAATACACCTTCTACCACCTCAAATACCTCACAGTGAGGTGACAAAACCATCACTGGAAGTACAGGAAAGGGTTTCATTTTCCAAGGATACATTTGGATACATCTGTTTAAACTTCATACAAAATAACCTCATACACAAACACCCACTTGGCCCTAAAATCCCAAATAAGGGGCAATCCACAGCATTTTTAAACCTCTTTTTCACCCTTAGGGATGAGCTGGCTGCTCTCTGAAGCACAGACCTGGTTTGGAGGGGTGTTTGGTGTAATCAAAGACCAGGACATCGCTGGAGGGAGTCTTGGTGGCGATGATGCAGGGGTTCTGGGGCATGTAACGGGCTCTGTTCACCTCTCCCTCGTGGTTTATCTTGATTTCAATTTCAATTTTTCCACTTACTGAGCCAAAGCCTCCAAACTCTAGGAAGAAGAATGCAGGAGTTGTGAATAATAAGCCAGTTTCAGAACAAGGCACAAAGAGTTGATTTTAAGTTTGCTACCAAGCTCTCAGAATAGACAAAATTGTGGTAAAAACAAATTGCAGTTTTAGCACTGTGATACAACTCACTACAGCTCCCTGATCTTTATATATAAAGTGATTTAGTAATTCATAAAACTGCACAATTTTGGCAAAAAGAATGGGTTTTGGATTATCTTAAAATTGGAGTATATATTTTTGAGAAATACTAAAATAGAATAAAAACAAGTATTTACTGGACAACCCCACGTTCATAAATAACTTTAAGAAGCCCAAAGATCAAAATACTCATTGCACAATCCAGACTTCCTGTGAAAAGAAGAGCAAATATTGGATCATTAAGGACTTTCACCAGGTGGAAAGACTGATTCAGCCAAGCAAACAGGAGAAATGTCTAACTTGGGACAGCCACAAAGGTTACAAAAGAGTCAAATTCAAGTCTGATTCACTGAATAAAACAGAATCTCACCCCAGCTGGGACAACAATTAGGCAGCAGAAGTCAGACAAATGAAGAATATTTGAAATGTTACACTCCTCTGCAATATTCTTTTACTTGAGTTCATGCTAATTTTTTTTGCATGACTTTATGCAAATGTGATAATAAAAATACCAATAAAAAGCACTGCACGGGATTCGAGGTCAATTCCTGAGAAATAGGGAAGGGAGAGGTTTTCCCACATAAATATTTTTGCAATTAACCTGTCCCCTTCTGTTTCCATCATTAGATTAAGACATTCAAGAAACAGAGTATTTATTAAGGAGGCACCACTTAGAAATTAATTTGTTTAGAAGTAAAATCTGAACTTTGCTGCCTGAACTTTAGGAAAAGACACATTTTCTGTTGAGAAGGGAAGGGAAAAAATGGTTCAAATCCCATATTTTGGGCCTTTACCTCCTTTCTCACTGTCATAGTGGGAAGCATCAAACTGTGCATCGTCGTTGGGCAGCTGCACGCTGGCGATCACCAGGTGGTTCTGTTCATCTGAGGTGTGGGTGCCCAGCACCAACCTGTGAATGCTGAAATCTTTGCCTTCAGGTCTGCAGGGGAAGAGAGAAACAAAACAGGGATCACAAAATTGCTTTCCTGTGAGGGTGGTGAGGCCCTGGCACAGGAGAAGCTGTGGTTGCTCCATCCCTGGAAGTGTTCAAGGCCAGGTCGGATGCGGCTTGGAGCAACCTGGGACAGTGGGAGGTGGATGGGCTTTAAGGTCACTTCCCACCCAAACCAGTTTGGGATTCTGTGATCTCAACCTAAAAGTCTCTCAGCACAATCCTAGATTTGCTGTTTATTCTGCTTTAAAAAGAGAGCAGAAGAACCCCTTTACCTTGTGACATCAGGAAGCCACTGAGCAGTCAAGCTGGGCCACTCCAGGGCATGGGTCATCACCAAGTCATACAGGAAGGGGGTGTTCTTTTTCCATATTTTATATTCCTCATTGATCACACGCTCTTCCACCGCATCATCAAAGGCTGCTGAAGTGGGTTTAAAAAAACATACATACAATTAATTATTTATAAAAGTATTTAGACATACACAGCAGTGTGGGCAGGCAATGGATTAGAGACAACTACATCAATCACACCTTGGTTTGCTGCTGGATGCTTTATTGGAGTAGTTACTAAATGGTTAAAAATCTCCTGTTGCACTTGTTAATCCTTTTTTCTGGATGTATGGCTAGGAATTAATATTAACCATGTCAAATTTTATCCCTGGAACTGTCCCAGGGCAGGCTGGACAGGGCTTGGAGCAACCTGGGATAGTGGAAGGTGTCCCTGCCCATGGCAGCGGGTGGAATGGGATGAGCTTTGATGTCCCTTCCAGTCCCATCCATTCTGGGATGATTCGATGACGATGATGTTGTTAGGGCAGCACAATAAAATTCTGAGACTCAGTGCACAGGGAGGCAAAACCCAGACTCGTAAAGATGCTTAAATGCAGGAGATCCAGCAACTGCTGTTAAACAGACCGGTCTGGGTGCAGCCTTGAACTACTTGTTGCCAAAATCCAGTTTCCCAAGGCTCCTTCTGCTGCCTTGTCTCTCTCAAACACTTTCTCAGCCCATCTGCCCCCAGCCTCCCTTGTAGAGGAGAAGGCGACGGGCAGACCTGGGGAGCTCACCCCCACGGAACGGGGGCTCATCCCTGAGGAACCGGGGGCACCCCAAAGGAACCGGAGCTCGCCCACGGAAGGGGAGAACCCCCGCGGAACGGGAGCTCACCCATGAAACGGAAGCACCCCCGCAGAACCGGGGCACCCTCAGGGCGCGCGGCAGCGGCCGGTAACCCCTCTTTGTCTGCCCGCCACCCTCGCAGGGCACGGCCCGGCCCTCCCGGCCTCACAAACCCCCTCCTCGGGGCGCAGAGGGCGGGCAGAGGGTCCCGGCCCGGGCCGCTCTCCCCGGTCGGTGCCGCGAGCGCGGGGAAGCAGCGGCGGCCATGACCGGGGGGGAAGCCCTCAGGCCCCGCCCCCGCGCGCCCCCT
>VWZT01016640.1:0-20416 GCA_013397055.1 Pachycephala philippinensis | reverse complement strand
GCTTCTTTGTGCTGCCATGTGCTTCTTTGTGCTGCCATGTGCTTCTTTGTGCTGCCACGTGCTTCTTTGTCCTGTCATGGCACTCTGCAGGCACATCCCACAGCCCGCAGTGCAATTCCATTTTATCTCTTCCCACAGGCCTGGAGACGCTCCTGTTGGGAAATTCCCACTGATCTCTGCCTTCCTAAATCCCAGCATTTCAGTGTTGCTGAGAATGGTCCCGACCCCGAGGCTGACAGAGCTCCAGGAGCGTTTGGACAGCGCTGCCAGGGATGCCCAGGGTGGGGTTGTTGGGGTGTCTGGGCAGGGCCGGGGTGGGACTGGGTGATTCTTGGCGGTCCATCCCAAGCCTGGATATTCCATGATTTTATGATCCCAGGAACAATACAATGCCAGAGGGAAAGCACCACATTCTTTTTAGTTTAAATCTAAATACAATACAATTAAATCAAATAAATCATCAGAATTGTGAGACTGGTCCTGGGTCCAGTTGGTGACTCCAGGCCACAGCTCAGCAGCTGCCACTGGCTCCAGTAAATGAGCAGGGATTGCAATCAGCTGGTGTCTAATGAATCACTGTCTCATTAGCTCCAGTTCTAACCATGGAGATTTCTTCTGATCCCTTCCCGGGAGGCTTTGTTTCATTTGGGAATGGGTGGAGTGGAACAGATGAATTGTGCTGGGAGGATCCCTGGCAATGCCCAATGACCCCACAGACGTTGGGGCATCAGCACCAGGGACAGTTTGGGCACTTCCCCAGACCAGGTTTTATGTGCAATCAGTGGAAACATCTCAACCATGCTGAGAGTTCGCAGCCCTTTGTTTCTGGAGCAGCAGGGGGCTGGTTTGGGTTTTTTTACTCCTGCTGTTCTGGTGTGGCTGTTGTAAATCCTCCATCCCTACACAGGCCAAGACAAGAGGATTTGTACTAAACACTGCACTGATAAGGGTGTTTCCCTTGATAACCAATTGGTGTCAGTTCAGCAACAGTTCCTTACCCACAGCTTTCCTTTTGTTTGTCTTTACAGCTCCATCATAGAAATCACGTTTCGTTTGCAATTCACTTGTTTTTTTCTCTTTTCTTTTTCCTCTACAGCAAATATAAAACCAACAGCGCTTAGAAATCACACAAGAAGGTAAAAAATCAATATCTGCCTATGGAAGTGAAAAGAAATAAAAAGCCACGAAGCCCCCCAGACCAGGAAGGTTCAATTCTCCTCTAAAGCATTTGGTTAAGTGATCACCCTCAGCACAAACCCAGAGCCAACCCACAGCCCCTGAGCAGGGCATTGACTGCTCCAGGAAAGAGCCCCAGGCAAGTTCTGCTGCTGACTGCAGTGGATTTGTGTCAGCATCGAGAGTGGAAATCATTGGAAAGGCACCAGGAAAAGGGTTGTTCAAATCCTGCATTTCTGGTGTTTATTTTCCACGTCTCAGACAAACGTCCTCTATTTTGGGCTCAGTGAGTGTCTTTCACCATTAAATGAGTTTGGGCGGGAAGGGACCCCAAAGCCCATTCAGTGCCACCCCTGCCATGGGCAGGGACACCTCCCACTGTCCCAGGCTGCTCCCAGCTCCGTCCAGCCTGGCCTTGGGCACTGCCAGGGATCCAGGGGCAGCCACAGCTGCTCTGGGCACCCTGTGCCAGGGCCTCTCCACCCTCACAGCCAGGAATTCCTTCCCAATATCCCATTTAAACCCATGATTCTGAGATTCTGCAATCTGGCTGTTTGCCAAGTTTGGTCTCAATACCTTTATCTAAAACACAGCTTGGATGTAGTCAAACATTCCCCCTGATTTAAACACTTCTCTGAATGGAAAATCATTCACTAAAATGGGGATGCTTTGGGGAAAAGTTGATTTTTTGGCAATGCAAGGTTTCCCTGACAATTCCTAAACCACTCTGGAGCTGGGACCTGTACCTTGTCTCTATTGAGAATCCCAGTTTGGGTTTTTTTTAACACCCTGGCTGCCAGAGAGGAGAGGTTAAATAAAGTTAAATAAAGTCTTCCTTCCCTCACTTTAAATGCTTCGTTTTTATACTTGTCATTTTGAAGGAAATATAGCCCTTAAGCAAACAGAAAAATATTCCAGCAGTTTATCTTTTAAAACAGTCCTGGATGTGCCATGAGTGGTAGGGAAATGTGATTTCTCGGGGCCTGAACCTGCCCAATCCCCAACAACACACGAAGAAACCACTCCCCAGACGATGCCAACGCTGCAATTTGTTATTTTAGAGTGCTCTATAAAGAACAAAGCCCCCAGCTGAGCACATTACGCGTGGTTGTGTCTATCTTTAAAGATTTGAGTAGGAAATTCCCTGGGAACCACTGGAATCACTCATGTGCTGCAAAGCAGGCACGTGCTGGAGGTGTCTCCTGAGCCGTCTGAGGATCAGGATAAGCTTAATGAGCATTCATCCCAAACACTGGGCAAACACAAGCTGTGAAATCCTCATCAAAAACAAAAGGCCTCAAGGCATGCCAAGATGATTCATGAAAAACAAATTGTGGAGCCTCTTATCAAAGCTGAGCAAACAGCCCATCATGCAATCAGAGCAGGAGAGAACCTCAGCTCCACAGGGCTGCGAGGATCCCACCAAAGCAACAGCAAAGGAATCATGGCAAGAAATCAGATCGAAGGAAGCAGCACCTGAGGATTCCAGCGTGGGAAAGAGAATGTCTGGCTGGGGAACAAATCTCACCCAGCTCAGCAGAAAAGCTGAAAAGTGTTCAGTGAGTCCAGGAGTGACAAACTCTGAAGGAGCTGCACCTCTGGGAGCTGTGCTGGGCTCCTGCTGGGAGCAGGGCAGGGCTCCAGCAGCACCAAATCCCAGACCTGGACCTGGAATATCTGGACCAGAGGCCTGCATTTCCCTGAATTAGCCAAAGCCCGCTCCAGAGGAACTCGCTGTAAATACTGACTCAGGCAATTTGGAATACACAGCTTGACTTCCTTAACGCTTCCAGGGGCACTTACAGGCCTCAGCCTGCTCCTGTCTCCTGCATCCCAAACAAATCCGCCTCGCGCAGAAGTGTCTCACACAGTCAGCGCTTTGGGAGCCAGACCCCCTGACCTCTGTCACAGCAACTCCCACAGCTTTCCTGCCCTGATTTACCTAAATGGCCCAAATCTTGTGTTCCCCCTGCAGGGTTGGTGCAGGTTCAAGGCAAGGAGCTCAGCAGGGTCACAGGTTTCTCTCTCTGTTACAGCACAGCGTAAAATATTTCACTGTCCTGAGCAAAGTGCTGCCAAGTGGCAGCACAGTGAGGGAATTTCTCCTCTGCTGGGACTGTACCTGTGGAAGGCTCCTTAGCAACCACCTGAGGAAAACTCTTCTTACAAGACCTCAAAGAAAATCCAGCAGTTTATGGCACAAAAAGTTTCTGGAGCTTTCTGGGAACTACTGAGAACCCAGTGTCCAGTCAGAAAATGCTGAGGAGCCAGAAACAACCCCAGCTGCTTTAATGGATCCACCTAATAAACAACATTAAAAGAACAGCACTCGTCCAGAGCCTGGCATTTGGAACCAGGGGATTCTGGGCTCAGAGGAAGTGCTGGATTCACCTGGGCTGGGGACACTCTTCAGTGTTGGTCTCCTCACAAAAGTGCTGCTGCTCCTGCCGGAGTTAACTGGGATAAGAGCAGGAGGAGAGAGCGAACCCCCTGCCTGAGCTGCCTGCCCACTCCTGGCTCATGGAAGTCAGGCCTACCTGGGCTGTACCTTTAAACCTGGGGCCCAGCTTATCCTCCTCCACCTCCTGCCTTTTCCTGAACTCTGATGTTGTGTTAATCCCTTCCTCGCAGCCAAAATCAGCCTTTGCTGGTGGAAAAAATGAGTTTAGTCTCTCCTGTGTCTTCCCAGCCTCCACCTTCTCCCAGGTCTTCCCAGGACCCCCAAGCCCTGCAGTGATGTCATCTTCCTTCTTGATATTCCTTTAATTTTGACAAGGATTATTAATGAATATTTAAAGAAACTTTTTGCTGCCATGAAGATGTGACTCTTAAAGGCCCCAATTTCCCCATCTTTCACAAAATCCACAAAGAAACACAAATCCCAGATGGCAGAGCCTGAAGGATTTGCCTGGGAGCTCCCTGCTTGGAGCCCAGCCCTGTGTCAGGGAAATGTGAAACTGTACCTGCAGAAGGAACACAACCTGCTTGGGTACAGAAATAAACCCAGCAGCACAACTGCTGAATTATTTGTGCTTCCCAGGTGAGTTCCCTCCACTGAGAAGGCCGGAGATCACTCACAGAGAAAGGGAATTACAGCCCCAGTCTCCTTCTGCCGAAGAGAAGCTTCAATTATTTATGGGGGCTTGAAATATTTAGCTTGGCACTCGTGCCCTTAAGGAAACTCCAGTTACCACTTCCCCATCACAAGGAGCCAATCATTTATTCATGGGATCAATAGGAACACAAAGCAGGAATGCGGGTTCCAGGGAACGCTGGTTCCCAGGCAGCGCAGGGGTCAGGGCGTGGTGGGGCTGTGTCCTTCTGGAGGGAGTAACCTGATTTTTGAGGTCATTAGCCATGACACGGGTCCATTGCCTAGGAGGGTTTGGTATGGAAAGGTAAATCCCAGAACCAGGCAGGGATCCCAGCAGGGGCTGAGCACACCCGGGTGTGGGGCTGGGGAGTGGAGAAAACCCCCAGACCTGCACTGGGTGTGATAACTGAGACCACTGAATATTTTTGGGGGATTGCTGAGCTTTTCCTGGCAGGGAATGGCAGAAATGCAGCCTGTGACTGGATTTCAGAAGCAGGAACTGAACCTGGGACCTTGGAACCTGAAACCAGAAATGTTTATGGGTTCCCTAAGGATCCTGTTTTAGCAAGGCTTAAAGCAGGCCCATGGAGAGGGGAATAAAAGTTATTTGCTTTGTAGCAAAATAATTTCATGGTAGGGAAAGGTGGGAAAATCCCGTTCCCATTGGCATCCTGGGCACATCAGCCCATTTTCAACAGCTGGACTGGGAAGGATCCTTCCAAATCACAGAGGTAGGATACAGTGGGAACCTATTTTGAGCTATTTTTATTATCCTTGAAGTCCTTAAGGAGGTGGTTCTGCCCCTCCACTCCAGGGGAAGGTGTCTCTGCCCATGGATCTGGTCCTTAAGGTCCCTTCCAAACCAAACCATTCTGGGATTCTGTGATGATAATAAATAGTTCTCTCATCAGACATCTCCAAATCTCCAATAATTGCTACTTAATCAAGAAATGCAGCAGTCTGGGAAATAGTGAATATTGATGAGGTTGAGGTTCCAATACAAGAGCAACACTGAACACGTTGTGACGGAAGAATAATTGAACTTTAATCATTTTAAAGAACCAAGAAAGGTCCTCTATGAATGAATAAAGGCAGAAAAAATGTTCCCAATACTTGTCAAGGTGATCAGAGACTGCTGTTATTGCGTTGGATTTTCCAAACCGAGACAGAATTCTCAGTCCAGGCAAAGGCAATCAGGGTCCCAAAGCACTGCAGCTTTGGTTCCCTGGGCAAACCCTGGAGATCATCCTGGACAGTGGCACAGGGAGTGATTCCCACTGCTCTTTGCTTGGGGCTGCATTATCCCATTATCCCACGGGTGGCAGGAAACAGAAGGGAATTTGACATTCAGACTTGCCAGTGCAAATGGAGAAAAATGAACACTTTTGTTTCTGTGAACATTTTCAGACATTTTCTATACAACAAGTGCTCAGTGAAGAACTTTGCCTTTGCCCTCTCCTGCTTCTTCCCACATTTATAAAGGATTTTGTCTGTAAAGAGGCTCTGGGAAGATGAACATCAGTGACAGAACCTGCTAAGAGGTGATAACGTGGAAGATTAGGTTGTGCAGAGCAGCTGTGGCTGCCCCTGGATCCCTGGCAGTGCCCAAGGCCAGGCTGGACGGGGCTGGGAGCAGCCTGGGACAGTGGGAGGTGTCCCTGCCCATGGCAGGGGGTGGCACTGGAGGGGATTTAATGTCCCTTCCAACAAAACCCATTCCGGAATTCCAGGATTCTCTAATCCTTCTCCTGGTGCAGTCACACCTTGTGCTGGGCAGTGGTAACTGTCCTTGTCTTGCTCCCCTCTCCCCAAAATCTCAGTGCAATCCTGATTTTCCACGACTGTGGAACCATCTCAGCATTGCTGTGTTCATTCCACCAGGAGCTGGGAGAGTCTGAGCAAACCGACACCAAGGCAGCTGTGAACTGATGAGCAAAATCCCCCTCTGTGGGAAGAACAGTGATATTTTAATGCTTTAAAATGCAAAAATTCCTGAAAGCTTGGAATGAGAATCCCTGTTTGTGCTGTGCCTGTTGGCTCTAGTGGCTCCTGCTCTTCCCTCGCCAAACCCAGCAGCACAACCATTTGGATTTGTTGAATTCATCGCGAGGCTTTCTGGTGCCTAAACTGCAGCATGGACCCTCATGGACACAGGGTATGGTGGGAAATTGCCTTTGGCAGAGGAATTTTATCCAAAATGTGGGATTTTTTTAAAAAAATAAAACGATCAGGAGGCACAAAATCCAACCCCAGCAACTCCCCTGCACTATGAGACAGCTTGGACCCAGACTGATGCCCAGTCCTCACAAAGCAATTTCCTGCATTGTTCCCTGGCAGGAAAATTAAAGCTGATTTACTTTCACAGTGTGGGCTGGGTTGGGGTTTTCCCACATCAAAGTCTCATTTTGTTGGAATCAGCTCTCCTGGATAGATAGATGGATGGATGGACGGATGGATGGATGGACGGACGGACGGACGGATGGATGGAGGGACGGATGGATGGATGGATGGATGGATGGATGGATGGATGGATGGATGGAGGGATGGATGGAGGGATGGATGGATGGAGGGATGGATGGAGGGATGGATGGATGGATGGATGGAGGGATGGATGGAGGGATGATGGGCAGAGGAGCTGCCTTCAGCTGAGCCCACACCCAAAAATCCCCCTTGGCCGAAGAGGCTGGGGGTCAGCTAAGACAGAAGATTTTGGGAGGGGTAAACAGGGCAGTTCCAGCAATTTCCACTCCAGCTCCTTCCTTTTGCTCAGAGATGAACTGGGAATTATTTCCCTCAAATCCCAGCATTTAAAGCATCTCCCTCAAAGTTTGGTTCATTCCTCTGAATTTCATTCTCCGATCTGAACCTCTGTCAGTGAAGGGATAATGTGACAAAGAGAATGTGACAGCCAGCAGGCAGCAGGTTTAGAGAAAATCTATAAAAATAGCAGTGGCAACAGAAGCCCAGAATCTCAGAATCTTTAAGGTTGGGAAAGCCCTCCCAGCCCATCGAGTCCAAGTTGTGCCTGAGCCCCACCTTGTCCCCAGCCCCGAGCACTCAGTGCCACCTCCAGGCTTTCCTTGGACACCTCCAGGGGTGGGGACTCCAAACCTCCCTGGACAGCCCCTGCCAAGGCCTGAGCACCATTTCCATGGGGAAATTCCTGCTGATGTGCAAGACTGGACATTTTATAGAGCTGGTTACACTTTTTTTCCTCTAAAGACAACGTCTGCCTGTTGCTTTCCGGCTCTGTATTGCTTCAAGGGGATAATGACATCAATATTCCCTGCTGTCACTAGGAATTTGACACAGATTAATGTCAAACTGGTTTTGAGATGTTGTTTTTCTATGATGGGTCCGTAATTACCTGGCTGATAGCAATGACAGTGCTGGAGCAGAGTTGTGAGCTACTCAGGGAAAATTAAAATTAAACCCCAATTCCACACTCACTGAGAGCACATTCGGGAAATTCAGCTGAGTTCACACACAGGATTTGCTTTCTGCATCCCCCAAAAGCACAAGTGGTTCTTGTTCTGAGCTACCAACCTGCAGCACCAGGGAGAGGAGCCTGAAGAACCTCCCCAGAACCTTCCACTACTGCAGAGCAGCTCCTGCTGACCCCACCATGGACCGGCCTCCGCAGCAGGAATGGGGATGAAGAAATTTCCCCCAACATCCACCCTGACCTCCCCTGGCCAAGCCTGAGGCCGTTCCCTCTCCTCCTGTCCCTGTTCCCTGGGAGCAGAGCCCACCCCTCCCGGCTGCCCCCTCCTGTCAGGGAGTTGTGCAGAGCCACAAGGTCCCCCCTGAACCTCCTTTTCTCCAGGCTGAGCCCCTTTCCAGCTCCCTCAGCTGTTCCTCATCAGACTTAAAGCTTTTCTTCAGAAAAATAATATCAATATCTACATGTACAGCACATCCCCACCGCAGTTTCCCTGCACTGGAGCCCAGCACCATCAGCTCCTGCAGAATTCCTTACAACAGCCTCACCTCAGCTGTTTAACTCCTCACATGTCACTTGTAGCTTTCTCTACTCAACCATCAAATTATCCCTTCACAGAATGAGAAGAAAGGAGAATTACAGTCGTCAGCACTGAGAACAAATAGAAGGGAAGGTTGCAGTTGAAATAAAGCTTTCAAAACCTGCAGGTCTTTAGCTGTCCTTTCTAGAAAGCTCCAGGAGAAGTTCCCCCCTCCTGTGAGGGTGACAGCCAGGCCAGCAGGGCGTTTGGTGTGTCCCACCTTGGCCTGGCTCCTGTATCCCTGGAAATTGTCTGATGGGTGAATCCTCTCAGGGATTCCTCCCAAACCCCAGGGACACATTCCCAGCTCAGGGTGGGCAATCTACCTCCCTGCCTTTGCCCTGGAGCACATTCCCCACATGTGGGAAGGGAAATGGCATCTGGGCACAGAATGGTTTGGGTTGGAAGGGACCTTAAAGCCCAGCTCCTCTTTTCCAGCACACTTTTCTGTCAGGCCATGGACAAGTGAAACCCGCCCACGCTACAGTGCCATGGGCTCAGGGAGAGAATTCCCTCTCCAATGCCCCATCACACAAAGAGCGACACAAGGCCGTGAGCCCTGGGAGCATGAAAATCCTCTGGAGGGTCAGAAATGGTTTCCTGAAAGGTTTAGACTTGGAAGCATCAGCTGGTTCCAGCAAACAACAGAATCTGTAGGTCCCACTGGTGCCCTTACCCCAGTATTTAGGGAGGTGTAAGACCTACCAGGGAGTAAATGGAGTTCCTCAGGGAGCTCATGGGTCAGCCAGGCTGGGGTGGTTTGCTGGACAGGTCACTGTCACTGTTACACCGTGGATGGGTAGAGAAACGACAGAGTCCAAGCGGCAGGGATGAATGGAAGGGATTTAATGGTAAATCAAAAGGCTTTTATACGTTAGTTCGCAGAAGTGTGTTAAATGGCATAAGGTAATTGGTCCTTTGGCCATCCACCCCTTGAGGCGATTGGCCAAATTCTAAAACACCCGTTTCTAAATATTTTTCTAGTTAGAACCATAACAATACTGCAAAAACAACCTGCAGGTGAAAAAGTTTACAAAACAGTAACATTGTTTTAAGTAATTTGCACGGGAAAGACAGAGCTCTCACAAACTGCTGCAGAGGGCTGAAGAAATCCCCTGCTGAGGCTTTTTTAGTATCCATTGGTCACCAGTTGGGAAAAGGGCTCAGGTTCTTCACTCCTGCAAAAACTGAAATCCAGGTACCTGTCTGGCCCAGCCAGGAGTGCTGTACTTCTCCTTTTTCCAGGAAGGAGATTCATAATAGTTTGGATATTCAAACAAATCTTAATTGTGATTTAATGGCTCACACTGTAATTAGCCTCCAGGGAAAAGTGCTTTCAATTAACCATGTAAACATTGCATTCGTTACACCATTACATGTTCTGCTAAATTTCCTGATGAAGAGCTGGGAGTGGAGCAGCACCAGGCCAGAACTCAGGGAACAGAAGGAAAGGAGGGATGTGACTGGAAATGACCCCTTCTTCCCTCTGCGTGTGACACTGGGAGGGTCCCCATGGCTCCTGCTGCTGTGGCTGCTGAGGCTGTGACCTGTTCAGGGGGTGGCACTGAGCCATGGAACTCCTGTCTGTGCCAGCAGGGATAACCTTGCTCCTGTCCCTGGATCCCAGCCAGGTTCTAGCACAAAATCCACCTGCAGATTGGATGGAAGAGCATTCCCAGGGCCCTGAGGCACAGGAACAGCTCTCTGCCTTATGGTTCTGCTAGATTTATTTTGTTATATGGCCTTTTATATTTGATGGTCTCAAGTTGCACCAGGGCCTAGATTAGATAATAGGGAAAAATTTCATGGAAGGATTGTAAAGCCCCTGGAATGGGCTGTCCAGGGCAGGGGATGTGGCAAAATCACGTGGATGTGGCACCTGGGGGTAAGGGTTAGTGGTGACCTTGGTGGTGGTACTGGTTCATGGTTGGATGTGATGACCTTAAAGGTCTTCTCCAGCCTCAGTGATTCGATGATTCTCTGTGCCCTCATCAGCTGGCAGAGCACAATCATTAGGACAGGTCTGTTGCCGTGGTGCCCCAGGAATGTGCAGGGAATTATCCATCCTAGAAGCAATAAAATAAACCCAGCAAAGCAAGGAGGAGTAAACTGGTGGATATTCACTGCTGGTGAATATCAACCAAAAATCACAGGAACACAGACTTGGCGGGGGGAGGCACTTAAAGCCCATCCAGTGCCACCCCTGCCGTGGTCAGGGACACCTCCCCCTGTCCCAGGCTGCTCCCAGCCCCGTCCAGCCTGGCCTTGGGCACTGCCAGGGATCCAGGGGCAGCCACAGCTGCTCTGGGCACCCTGTGCCAGGGCCTCCCCACCCTCACAGGGAGCAATTCCTTCCCAATATCCAACATTGAACAGGAGGGAATGTCAGGACTGAGTTCCTGTGCCAAGGAACCTGTTCCTGTTCATACCCCCAAAACTCCTGTGAATGTCGTTCCCTGGGAGATCAGAGGCAGCATTTGCCCTTTAAACAATGGGAAAGTTCTATTGTGGGGTGTCCCTTAATCCCAGGATGGGTCAGGCTGGAAGGGACCACAGTGGCTCCTGTGGTCCCAGCTCCTGCTCCAGCAGGGCCATCCCAGAGCACACGGCCCAGGATTGTGTCCGGATGGTCCTGGAACATCCCCAGTGAGGGAGACTCCACACCCTGTCTGGGCAATCCATGTCCTCTGTTTATTCCAAGTTGTTCCTCTTGACAAAGCTCAGCCCGGGAGCCGGGAAGGGGGAGCAGAATTCCAGCAGGAATTCCTTGCACCTGAGGCAGGTCCGTGTGTTCTGCCCGGCACCGCCAGGACTGCAGAGGGGACAGGCCAGCTCTGCGACATTTCTCCAGCAATTCCTGGCTAATTCTGCAGAGAAGCTGGGAAGTCAGGCCAGGCTGGAGCCCGTCTGTTCTCTGGAGCTGATGCCTAAAGAGGCCAACCTAGAAGCAGACACCAGACAGGAGTAAGGGAATAAAGGTGGATATTTATCTGAAAGACCTTCAGCGGCACACCCTGGGCAGGCCAAAGGCTGCACCCAAGATGGACCCCGAGTCACGAGTTCTTCACACTTTTATAGCTTTGGTCCATTTGCATCTCAACCCAATTTCACTAATTAAACTTTAGCTAATGATGGAATTAGCTTGCCCCCCTTCTCAAGATGCTGGGTTACACATTTTGGGCCTAGGCCGGGCTGGGTGTCCTTGGAGAGCAGCCTGGAGAGGCTTTGTTCTGTCTGTCTCAGCATGAGAGAGCAGCAGCTCCCAGGCTGCAGGACACTGCAGAGTTACACACTGGGAATGCAGGATTGGAAACATATAAAAGCTAAAACCTGAGGCATCAGAGCCACGGGGAGCTCCGGCATCCCCCGGACTGGGATGTTCTCCCCCCAAGGTGGGCAGCACCAGGGGATTCACGGCCCAGAGCAGGGGACAAACGCCTCGTGGGGACAGCGAGGGACTGCGAAGGGTGCTGCTCCCTGGACCGCGGGCGGGGAGAGCAGCAGAGCCTTCCCAGCCCTTTTTGTGCTCCCGTGGTGGTTTGTGGGGAATCTGGCTGCCAGAAAGCAGCACGTCTGAAAGCAGCTTGAAGGGTCTTTGACGAGCAGCTCTGGTTATAAATAGAAAGTTTGGATGGTGTTCTTTCCTCCCACCATAAAATACGGAATTTACATTTTGTACATTTTTACACTTTATTTTCTGCCCATCATTCATTTCCTCTAGCAAAAGGAAGAGTCTAAAAAAAAGAGTAGGAAGTAAAAGACTGGGATTAAAACATGGCAAATGTTATCAGCTTATCAGTGAAGAAGTTTTCAGGATCTGTTTTTTCCCCTTATCCTTTAACCTCCTCCTCTGTTGTTTTCTTGTCAGTGAATTACTATTTATAATTCAAAGATTTTTAACTAGAAAAGAATCTTTTCAGTTCCACTATTTACTCATCATCTGACCTTCCGAATTAATTTCCAGCACTGGAAATCAGAATCAATCATTTGTTGCTTTTGCTCCATTGAACCAAAGAGAACAACTGCAATCTCTGCTTTTTTTTTGTACTTGAAAACAATAATTAAGTTGACAACCTCACGTTCAGAACTGTACATCCCCCATCCTCTCAATATGCCAAGGCCAATTTAGGATGAGGAATAAAAGCTCAGCGCCAGGAGTTGAAGGGATTTAATTTCTCACTCCACACAACATTGCAGGAGAGGATATTTGCAATAAGAACTCAGTGACTGACTTAGACTTGAGCTGAAAAATTCAGTTCTTATGGAAGCTTTGTAGCTTTAAATAGTCTAAACTCCTAAGAACTATTCCCAAATAGTATAATGGGATATTCACTTCAGATACCAGATAACAAAGGCAAACATCAGGTAACAAAGTTAATGTGGAGATGATGCTGTCAAAAGAACTGCTGGACGTGACAGAGGTAAAAAGGAAGAAACAGGGCCACAGTTACAAAGTTTAAAGATCAGAGATGGTTGTGATTGCATTTAGAAATCAGCCTCACCATGTCTTACATTTCAAAAGCTTCCCTGAACATTTCCCCCTTTTTTGTGCTCCTGAAGCTCATCCTCCATCCCAGGAGCCTCTGCCTGGCCCCCAAGTGCAGCTGAAGCAGCGCCCAGGAGCTGCTCTGCTGCCTCCCCCCACCGCGTGTCCCTGCCCCAGGCAGCTCCTCTCCGAAGGGAGCTCCTGACGCTGTTCCCAGGAGTCTCCGTGTGCTGGGAGCACTGGGAGCACTGGGAGCACCCACAGCAGCCATCCCAACCCTTCCTTTCAAAGGGAGCAAATGGCTCTGCTGGAGAAGCCCATCAGTTCCTGTTGTCATGTATTTGAACCCTGATAGTGTGCCCTAGCCAAACCATCTGGATTGTGGGGATACAAGAATGGGCTGCAGGCAACCTCGACTTTGATAAGTTACAGCTGTATTCCTGGGAAGAAAGAAAAACAACTTGGAATGCAGGTGTGTGTTGATTTCTGCCACAAGAAGCATGTGAGTGACACAAGACAAAGATATAAAAGGTTGTGCTGGGGGGTAATAAAGGGTCTTCTCCGAAATCATATTGGTTCATTGTTCAGAAGTCCTGAGCTCCCGCAAGTTCCCGGGAAGATCCAGGCATTGTTTCGCTGCTTTGAACAGACTCACCTGACAGTGGGTTCAGTGCCTGAGCAGCTCCCAGAGCTGTTTTATCCCAGTTGCACACAATGGAAATGTCCTTTGTGCCCCATTCCCACCTGCTCCTATTGACCTTTAAATCTGTCTC
Organism: Pachycephala philippinensis; assembly: GCA_013397055.1. NCBI lineage: Eukaryota > Metazoa > Chordata > Aves > Passeriformes > Pachycephala > Pachycephala philippinensis. The sequence goes on along the minus strand of VWZT01016640.1, from coordinate 6,865 downwards.
CCTGCACAGAGGATGGGAAATGAATTCCCTGGATCTGTGATCCATTGAAGTGAGTGCAGAGGAGCATCCAGCTGCGTCACTAATGGGGCTGGAAAGCAGAATTACCAGAGGAGTTCATTTCCTACTCATGTTCTGCTCTTGAACATGGAGACATAAAACCCAGAGATTTTCTTGTCCCTTTATGGTGTAATTACAAACCTAAACTATTTCCACGAATTCTTACATCTCCTCCACTCATGGAATCCTGGAATATCCTGACCTGAGAAGGATCCCCAGGATCACCCAGTCCCACCCTGGCCCTGCCCAGACACCCCAACACCCCCACCCTGGGCATCCCTGGCAGCGCTGTCCAAACGCTCCTGGAGCTCTGGCAGCCTTGGGGCCAGGACCATTCCCTGGGGAGCCTGGGCAGTGCCCAGCACCCTCTGGGGGAGGAACCTTTCCCTGAGATCCATCCCAACCCCCCTGGCCCAGCTCCAGCCATTCCCTGAGGTCCTGAATTCCTTGTTTGTATTCCTGGGACCTACTCTCTCCTCTTCCATCATCACGTGCTGACCTGTTCTGCTCAGGCACTGCCTTCATTTCTCCTAAAGCCAAGTAAATTTTTTGGCACTTAATAATAAATATTTTCTGCGCATTTTGATGTTTTCACAGCACACACTAATCAGTAAATCCAGTACAAGGGGGTCCCTCCAGGAGGAAGCTGCTGACCCAGGTCCTGTGGATACACGGAACACAAAGCCCTACATGTACAGCTTGTTAAGCCAAGGGAGGTGTCAGATGGATAACACAGAGCCTGGATCCCGAGCTGCTGGAGCTGTGCCACACCTCCTTCCAGCGGGAATGGGAGAGACACTTTCCTGGGAGATTTTCTCACTGCTGCAAACAACCGAGCCGGTGCCTGAGCAGCCTTGCCGTACCCAGAAATGCTTCATTTGCTGCCTCCCTTTGCACCTCATCTCCCTGGGTCACCCAGGGCACCTGTTCCAGACCTTGGCGCTGCTCCGGCAGCAATTGCTGTCCCAAAGACAATATTTATCCTGTGTTCCCCTGAGAGACTCGGCTGAAACAGGGGAATGGTGTGAAGGAAACAATACAGGAATAAGGATGGCTGATTATCCACTCTCAGAATTCTTCGCTTCTCTGTGGAGGTGCAGGAATGAACGTCTGCCTTTTGTGAGGTTTCATTCATGACTGTTCTATTTAACTCAGTGTTCCTGTGATCATTTTAATTTCTAGCCAGAGAACAGACCCCTGGCAGGATTCAGGTCTTTAATAACTGCATTGTCATTCTGATATCTCCATCTCTACTCCTGATTTCCATTGTTTGCATCTCTTCAAAGGCACAAAGCAGGAAAGTCCCGAAGGAGGAGATTTTTCACACACAGTTGCTGATATCATGCAGACGTTTAGCACTGAGCAAATGAGAGCCGTGGTTATAAATTGCTGCTGGGGACGGGAGAGGATATGGAAGATGTCAGGGAATGGTTCCTTGCTGCCCTTAGGGCAGCGCTGATCCCGTTTTTCTGCATCCACAGAGATCCTGAGTCAGGGAAGGGAAACTGCCCGGGGAGCAGCTCAGCTCAGCTCAGGGGAGCTGCAGAGCGATTCCCGTTCCTTTCCATGGCAATCCCGACATCCTGAGGCTGTGTGCAGATCCCAGCGGGAGCTGTGCATGGATTGTGTGGTGTTTGTGGGACAGAGTCGGTGCCCACAGGGACAGGGGTGTGGCTGGGGGGAGCTGACAGACATTCCCACTCGTTTAGAACCCATTAGGGACCATGGATTGTCCTGCGTTCCCCACCGGGCTCTCTCGGAATAGCTCCGTCTCTGGGCAGACTTTCCTGGATGTTTCTTCCAGCCGGCGGGGGAGGAAGGTCCCCACAACAAGGAAACAGTCTGAACAGGTTTGTCTTTTGAGAACTGTGACAATGCTCAGCGTCCTGATGGCTGCAGCTGCAGGAGGGCAGGGATGGATGGGATATTGGGAAGGAATTCCTGGCTGTGAGGGGGGGGAGGCCCTGGCCCAGGGTGCCCAGAGCAGCTGTGGCTGCCCCTGGATCCCTGGCAGTGTCCAAGGCCAGGCTGGATGGGGCTGGGAGCAGCCTGGGACAGTGGGAGGTGTCCCTGCCCATGGCAGGGGGGGCCCTGGGTGGGCTTTGAGGTCCCTCCCAACCCCAGCCACTCCATAATTCCATGATTCTGTTTCTCTTCATTGCCATTAGAAGAGGCATCAGGCTCAGACATCCCACAGCAGGATCACCAGAACCAAGGTGAAACACCAGGAGCTGACACAGGAGGCCCTGGCACGGGTGATCCATGTGCAGCTCCCTGTCTGTGAGCCTTGGAGCAATCCCAGCCCCCATGTCCTCAACAAATCCAGCAGAATTATTCCTATTTGTAAAGTAATGCCATACAGAACTAATTCCATGTTAACAGCAAACACTGGGTGTTTATTCACAGCTCTTCATCACCTGAACAAGCCCTGGGATGTTCCCTCAGTGTGAGGAGCACTTCAGGCCCAGGGGTGACTGGTTGGGACTGAACAGTGCCACAGGGAGGACCCGAGCCAGCCCCTCACACCACATCCCCTTGACCTCTTCCCCTCCCACTCCGATCCTCTGTGACTTTCAAATTCGTGCATAAACCAAAGGAAACTCTGGCACTTTAATTAAGGCCAGCATTTGCCCAAGGAATCCCCTCTCAGTCTGCACAGCTTTGCAGTTATTCTGCATAAGGAACACACAGAGTGCTGGAATTAAGAGGCTGTAAAACTAATCCACACAAAACAGAACAGAGAGACATGCTGGGAATCCATCAGCCTGAAATTCATCTGGATACCCTCGACTGCAGGACTGAGAAGATGGAATTTAACAGAGCAATACTTAAAATTCAGTTTTCATCCAAAGAGCAAAGCACTTAACAAATTAATTGAGCTTAGCATCCATGTTGAGAGCTCAGCACTGGTAACATCATCACAGGAGAGAGGTTGGTTTATGAGGGGCTGAAGGAAGTACAGCAAGCCCTGAACAGACAAATCCCTGCCCCAGAGAGCCCCTGAGGTGACAAACGGCACCTCTGCAGTCTCTGCACATCATAACTCTCGTGCTTTTACCCAGACGCTGCACCCAGCCCTGGCCAAGCTTTCCCCAAGAAGCAACACATCTTCCTTAGGCAGGGCTGGGACAGCTTCACCTTATTTTTCCTGGCTGCTCATCAAAACAGAACACCCTGGGCACCACAAACGTTTTAAAAGCACTTTTTTTTTTGTTTGTACCACAAGCTGCAGGAAGCTCAGCAGTTCTCCTCTGTCATAGATATCTCTCTCTGCTGGTTTTTCCCCTCCCCTGGCAGATCCTGGTGGGAATGTGTGGCTGGATAGAAACCTCTCCTTCCCCCCTCACTGTTTAAAGCACTGCAGCACCAGTTTGATGGAACAATTGTGTTCTGTTCCAATGAACAAGATTTACCCTTCCTTTAAGGAGAGCCTGACTTTGCTCAGTGAAAAACTGTTTGCAGTCACCCACAGCTCCCTTACAACCTGTAATCCACCACTTACATCCTCCCTCCAGTCCCACAGGAGCCAAGCTGTTCATCATTTTCTTTCTGGCTACAGAAAGTGTAAAATACCCTTCCTCCCAAAATAAAACCAGCACATAAAGGATAAGAAAGAAAGGCTGTGAAAATCCCTGGAGTCTGTGACCACTTAGTGATACTTGGGTAAGATTTGCCCCTTCAGAGTCAAATATTGCACTCCATGAACCCATTCTGTTCTGTGGAATATTTATGGTGTGTTCTGCAAAGCATTCAGTATACAGAGGCAATTCCACTCTAAACTGTACATTAAGGAACCATTAATATTCCAAAGGAGAAGGTTGGAAGTTGATAAATGCCAGCACTGAGGTCACTGTGGCCGCCCTTTCCTCTCCAGCTATTTAATGATGTATTTGCTCCCGGTCTCCTCACAACTGACAGGAACCGTTCAGAAGAGTTGGGATAGGAACAGGCACAAGCACAGTTTCAGCCCAGGAGTGTTTGGAGGGCGATAACTGAAACTCCAACACGTGCAAATTGAGTGTCATCATGTGGCACAAAGTGTCTCAAATATCCCCAATTCCTCCCGCAGCAGGGAACTCCCACAGGGGTCACCAACCCACTGGTGTGAACTGGAGCACTGAACACGTCAGCAATTGTCCCATTCTGGCACGGGGGGAGCACAGGGATCCCAATTCTGAGTCACAGAATCATGGAACAGTTTGGGTTGGAAGGGACCTCAAAGCCCATCCAGTGCCACCCCTGCCACGGCAGGGACACCTCCCACTGTCCCAGGCTGCTCCCAGCCCCATCCAGCCTGGGCTGGGAAGGGATTCTGTGGGGGTTCTGTGGAGCTGGGAAGGGATTCTGTGGAGCAACCAGAACAAGAAAGGGGAGAAAGGCCTGTTGTTATGGAAATTCCCCAGCCATGGGCTCCACTTCCCAGGGAGAGATCAGGAGCTGCCCTGGGGTTGCTGCTGTGCCCTCAGGTCCCCTTACCCAAGTGCTTTCAGGGCAGGTCAAAGAACCCAACACAGCAACAGCAGCAAAGGAAGGGTTCACAGGGGAGTTCCTGGCACAGGGTGCCCAGAGCAGCTGTGGCTGCCCCTGGATCCCTGGCAGTGCCCAAGGCCAGGCTGGATGGGGCTGGGAGCAGCCTGGGACAGTGGAAGGTGTCCCTGCCCATGGCAGGGGTGGCACTGGGTGGGCTTTGAGGTCGCTCCCAACCCAAACTGTTCCATGATTCCCTGATTCACATCAGACCAAACATTCAAGCTGAAAGTGTTTTTCTTTTCTTTTTCCTCAAATTCCTGAGGCCAGGTGGGTCACAACCCATTTTCTCTGATTCCCCTTCCATGCAGGATCTGGAGCTGTTTGTCTTCCATATCGCTGCAGAAGGAGCCAACTGCAGACGAGTGATAAGGAGCTGAGTGCTCAGAACATGGGGAGATGCTTATCAGAAACATCACAAAGTTGGTTGTGGTTTGATGGGAAGGAGCAGACTGAGCCATGACTCAAGGCAGCTGCAGGAGGTTCAGAACAAGTTATTCAGCCAATGTGGAATCTGCCCTGATAAGAAACACCGAGCAACTGGAGCAGGATTTCTCTGTGTAAATTGAAATCAGGGCTGTGTAAAGCTCAATTAAACCTTTGTCACAAAGCTGCAGAGCTGTCACTTGTATTCTTCCAGGAAAAATTGGCAGCATCCACTGAGAACAGCCTTGGAACAGTGCTTTGACTGCAGTAGCTGCTTTTAGAGCAACAGCAAAAAGAGATGATCTGTTCTTCAAAATCCTAACATGATACTAATTTACAGCACAGGAGAATGAACTGCACCACCCTCTGCTTAGGGAGCTGCTCCACAAAACTGAATTTCTACTATAAAGCTGCTTTATTTTCGTAATTGCCCCTCTGGAGGAATTTTGTTAATTGTTCCTCTCTCTTCCCCTACCTTTAATTCCAATATTCCCTCTCCAGCCCAGGGGAATGAAGCCAAAGGGTTTTCATCTCGAGTTTGGAAAGCTGGTCAGCTTTCATTAGGGCCTCAGTCACTTTTAATCAGTTCTCCCCAAAAAACAATTGAAAATAATTACTTGAGCTTCTTCTGGGCTTTGGGGTCAGTAGAAAGGTGATCCACTGAAGACAGACACTTCTCCTGTCAAGGCCTGGACACTTCCCAAGGTCTGAGCCAAGGAAACAACACCGAGTTTCATAATCCCTGTCCGTGCCAGTTAAGAACCCACACAAAAACCCTTGCAAGGTTTATAAGTGATTTCCAAGTGTCCTTCACGCTGCTCCTTCCTCTGGCTTTGTCCTGGCTCTTACTCAGAATCACAGAATCATGGGATCTTTAAGTTTGGAAAAGACCTTTAAGGTTATCGAGTCCAGCCATCACCACTGACCCATATCCCCAAGTGTCACATCCCCAGGTTTTCTGAGCACTTCCAGGGATGGGGACTCCACCCCTGCCCTGGGCATTCCAATGCTTTGCAACCTTTTCCATGAAGAAATTTTCCCAAATCCATCCTGAGCGTCCCCTGGCCCAGCCTGAGGCCGTTCCCTCTCCTCCTGTCCCTGTTCCCTGGGAGCAGAGCCCGACCCCCCCGGCTGCCCCCTCCTGTCAGGGAGTTGTGCAGAGCCACAAAGTCCCCCCTGAGCCTCCTTTTCTCCAGGCTGAGCCCCTTTCCCAGCCCCCTCAGCTGCTCCTGGGGCCCCAGACCCTTCCCAGCTCCGTTCCCTTCCCTGAACACGCTCCAGCCCCTTCCCCATGTCTCTAACCCATGGTGAAGTCACTCAGACCTACTCAGAGACAGCAGCTGGTTTCAAATCTCCCCAGTACCGTTTCCATGAGTCAGGGCTGAAGTGTTGGAAATGAAAAGTGAGGCTGTGCTGACAATTCCACAGGGAAGGCAGCACAGGAGAGAGCAGACAGAAGAACTCCACCAGCAGCAGAACAAGCCCAGTTTCTCACACCAGGAGGAATTTGGAGCATTGCAGCACTGAAAAGCTCTGAGAGCTCCAGTTCCAGCAGCTGGGATGAGCTGATCCAACAGCTCCCAACAGCAGCCTCTGCTTCCCCTTCTCCCCTTGCTCCTAGACTGTTCCTCCCTCCCTTGCCCCAAACCAGCCCCAAACCTGAGAAGATCCACCTCAGCAGGTCACCCACAGCCCTGGCCTGGCTGAACTGACCCATGGGACCCTTACTGGGCACCCCCAGAACTGGCCCCAGGGAAGGATGAACATCCCATTCCACGGGAACGAGCCCTGATCTCAGCCCAGGTGCTCCTGAAGTGGCTCCTCCCGGGCCAGGGTGTGGCAGGACAGGCCTACC